>CAMZMU010000037.1:26254895-26391529 GCA_947311845.1 Poa pratensis
TATGTCCCCAACAATCGTCCTTTTGTTCCATATCCTAATGCTAATGATAATAATTGGAAGCCTATGTTATCACGCAATGATAATTCTGAGGCTAACAAAATTCTCATGGAACAAGTTGCTAGTCATAATACCATGATACAAGAGTTGAATAAGTCTGTTGCTTCTATTAGTTCTGATATTAAAGGCTTACAACTCCAAGCTGCAGGACTAGACAAAGCTTTGTCTAAACTAGCTGATAATCAAGCCACTTTATTGAGTATGTCTGCAGGGAAACCACAAGCATCACCTGTGGTTGGAATGAATTCTGTTAACATTGCTGAAAATGTTCCTCTTACTTTGGAGGAAACTCTTGATGAATTATTGAACTACCTGAATATTTGTTGCCACTCATGTCTCAACTTGGTAGTTTAAAAGAAGAAGCTAAAGAAACTGAACATGATGAATCTCTTATGCTGATTGAGTTGGAAAAGAAAGTTGAGGAAGTTAAAATGCTTAATGAAGTCAAGGATCCTTTGCTTGACTTAGAAAATTGTAGCTTGCATGAATTAATATCTATCTTACAAAAATTTGCAAGTGATCCTTCCATCAACACTAACCAAGCAGGTTTTGGTTCTTATATTGCTAATCATGTCTTGAAAGAAAAGATTGCTAGGTACAACCAAGAGGCTATGATACCACCTAAGCTTGGGGATATGTGGATACCTAAGGTACTAGTAACTATTGGAAAAGAGACACACCATGCCATACTTGATCTAGGATCTAGTGTCTCTGTTTTATCTAAAGAACTATATGAAGTGCTTGAATTGAAAAATCTTGAAAAATGCTCTATTGAACTAGCACTTGCTGATGACTCTATTAAACATGCTTTGGGAAAAGTAAGTGATGTTATGGTAGAGTTACATATGACTTTTGTGCCTGTGGATTTTCTAATCATGGATGGGGAATAAAACCTCTAGTCCTATTATTCTTGGAAGACCTTTTCTTCGTACCACAGGTGCTATCATTGATTCAAAGGAAGGGAATGTAAAGTTTCAGTTTCCACACAAGAAGTGCATGGAACACTTTCCAAGGAAGAGGGAACCACCAAAGTTCAAGCTCCCTCATGAGCTTCGTCCACAATAAAACAACAAGTAAGAAGCCTAGCTATATGGCTATAAAGAAAGCGCTTTGCGGGAGGCAACCCGGTTATTTTTGTGTGTGATTTTTCTTTGTGTCCTCTTGCTGTAACAAGAGATTTTGTGTCTAGTTAGGTTCTGGAGTTTTTAATAAAGTGCCAAGTTTTACCCTTTTTGGTTTGAAAAAGTTGCTTATAGAGTTCGGAGATTTTATTCCTGCACGAGTCAGTGCACGGTATGATTTTTAATTCTTATTCTGTAACTCCGAATGAGCTCATATTTGAACTGTAGTTGCAACTTTTCATCCTCTGTATGCATGAATTTTTCGGAATTTTTCGAGAAAGTTTGGTAGGGTAGAAAAATACGTTTTGCTGCTGCTGTTTTTCTGGACAGATTCTGTCCCATTTTGTTTGATGCATGCTTTGAGCTTTTAAGTTGAATCTTTTTGATCCAATTGAGTTTATGAGTAGGCATACAACATTATATACTTTCTGGACATGTCATATGAATTTTTGTTCAAGGATTATATGCAGCAAGAACCTATTTGTTTATCACTATTAATGCACCCCACAGAAAAGAGATGGGAGAAACGGTGTTTTGAAGTTTTTTCACAGGGATTGGAGGAGATGCACCAAGAGCTATCCAAGGATGGTGAAGACCATAAGCTTGGGGATGTGAAGACAACCCCGCTGGACCTACACACTCTCGGTTTGCACACGTCCAACTTCTGTTTTTCGATCGAAACACTTTATCGCATAAACTTGGAGCGTCGTTTTTGTTTTTGTTTGAGTCTTGAGAGACCACCACACTATCAATTATATATGAGAGAGCTACTGGAAATATGGGTTGAAATATGTTGGATGCTTTTATAAGATTGGGAAAAGGGATGTTTGACTTGATTTTTAATGATACATATAGTTGCATGATTCATGAGCTTGTTTATGAGTAATAGTTTGCAAATTCTTTTTGTAGAGCTATCACTTATTCATGTTTGGTGCTGATTGTTATTTTACTTGGTTTAACATGGATTAGTTAGTTCTATGGACACTCATGCATGCATCTAGATGGTCAACTTTCTCCCTTTTGCTAGCCCAAAAACTCCAACAAGCAAAAACTTGTTTCCAACACCTTCAACCAAAGTTATTCCAGTGAGTCCACCATATCTACCTATTGGCTTTATGCTATTCCGAGTATGTTTAACATGTTGTTTGTGTTATCTTACCTCTGAATGAAAATGTTTATGTTATTGATTGCAATGGAAAAAAATTGGTTATATAGCTCTCACGAACTTGATGCACAATGTTCTTTTATTTGCATAATAAAACTTGACCCATTGTGATTAAGATTATGATGTTTGTGGCTTGATGAATGTTTTGGGTTGGAAGTTAGCCCATATGTGCTGTCACATGGCAAGCTTTCAACACGCTCTTCATCTCATTTAGTTGATATCATGTGCTTTTGTCTATGGATGCTTATCATGTTGAAATAAATGTGGAAATAGAGTGAGTTTAAATGAGTTTGTGTAAATGGTTAGAGAGACGCCTGGGCCGCTAATCTAAGCCATGCATCATTCATGGTGGAAATTTACTTACATACTATGGTGAACCTTCTGTGATACACCTTGCAATAAAAAACTATTCCAAATGGTAAATAAAAAGGGTGTTGAGATTGTTCATTTTGTTTGTTTGTCTTGTCATTTTGATATGGGCTTGTTCCATATCTTGGGACAAGAGGTACCCCAGTTGACGCTCTTGATGATACTATTATGCTTACAATGATATTTAATTGAACTTGCTTTGTTTCCCAAGTTGAGTAACACATGGTGTAAGTACTTGTATTCAAGGGGCATGAGACATTCAACCCATTTTTTATCAAGCACACTACTCATATTTGCTTTCACTTTAACCTTAATCATTCAAGATGCTATGATAGGGGCAATGAGAGCTTGACACCAATGAATACCTTATTGCAATCATTAACTTAAGTAGAAGAGTTTGGAAGTTGGATGAAACTTATGCATGCTTTACCTCTACTCACATATACATCTTTCCAAAGTGTACACCTATCATATTCAGATTTTCATCTACACTCTATGACCATTGTAGGATGTTCTACTTATCATTATGCATACATGTGTTCCATATTACTTGCTACCATGTTACACTTTGTGAACTATCAATGAACATCCTTGTCTTGAATACTTGATATCACTTCATAAACTATTTGCATATTGCTACTCCTTTGAAGAATGAATCATTTGACTATATGTAGCAATAGTAATCATCTTTGATATCCATTGTTAAGTATTAAATTGCAAAGTCCATGTTAGTTTTATCATCTTCATACTCGAGGACGAGCATGGATTAAGCTTGGGGATGTTGATGCATGTAAAATGCATACATGAACTTTGCACTTTAATTGCTTATATTCCAATCATATTTGCATCATATAAGGGTTATATCAATGTTTTATCATGATTTTGGAATATTCATGATTTCCTATTTTTATGGAATTAACCCTGCACAGGCAGAAAACCCGTTTTCTTATTTTAATGTTTCAGGGACCCAAACGTCAACGAAATCACCTGGAAATTTACGGGCGTCAATATTTGGAAGGAAGAAGACCTGTGGGCGAAGGAAGCAAACGGAGGCCCGAGGCCAAACGGGGGTGGCCCACGCGGCCAGGTACTGTGGCCGCGTGGGCCCACCCGTTTGGCCTCGTGGCTCCGTTGCCGTCGATCTTCGCTCCACCGACATCGTCTTGACCTAAAAACGCCTATAAAAAAGGTCCCCCGACGTTCTCTGGAAGGAGCGCCGCACAAACACAGAAACACCGAAACGGAGATCAGGAGCTGCAGATTGGAGGGGGAAAACTCCGGCGGGGCGCTGCCGGCGTGGTCTCCATCTTCTCCATCGACTTCTCCACCGTCTCCATGATGAAGAGGGAGTAGTCCACCTCTGGACTATGGGTTTGTGGAAGTAACTTATGTATCTCTCCTCTCTTGAGCTTCACTAATTAGCACCGTATGAGCTGCTGAACATGATTACGGTCACCGTTGTAATACCTTTGTGGTGGATCTTTATGAGTTAATATATGTTTGAGATTGCAATGTTTGTTTCAGTTATGAGTATAGATGCATATTATGTACCCCGTTCTTGTCTACTTGTTTTGATCAAGCATGTTTATGAGAGCGTGTGTGGGGGAACGTGTGCATTAGTTGGAGTAACGGGGGGTGGCTAGTGCAGTGAACGTGAGAGAAAGTTCTGCGATCCACTTTGGTATCTTTACCTTACTTTGTTACCTCACTAGGGATAAACTAAAATACCATGCTACCGGGGATGTGGGCGTGACCATTGCCACTACTCCATGACTAGATCTAGCATGTTCTTATTTTCACTTCATGTCATGATACTTAATGCTATACTCTGAGTTATCTTAATTACTGAGGTGTTATGATTTAGTTCGCATCTTGGTGGAGTATAAGAGAGGTTAATAACCAAAAGATCTCTATGTTAGGACGTGATGCCCATATATCTAAGTAACTTGTTATCAAACCCTGTGTTGCAATCTCATATGTTAACTTTGTGTGTTCCATTGTCTACCACTTTATAAAGAGAGAGTGCATTTGTGAAACCATGAACCCCAGTCCATTTTTAATCATAAGAAACACCTTTCCAACACCATATACCACTTTTCTATTTTCAGCCATCATTAAATCCGAAAATACAAAAATACTTTTCATCTTGCATACATCATTCAAAAACCCAAAAATATCATTTACCATTGCATCCACCATCATTGCATATTTATTTCTTGTTTGCATTGCATAACTATCCTGATATCATTCTTACACCTTGTGCTTGACAACCACAGGTGAGGTTGAGGACCAAAACATCTAACCTTGTTTTGTAGGTAACCAAAAGAAGGATAAGAAGATAAATCTACCACTTCAGATTCCCCGAGAGTTCGATATTAAACCCTCGAGTCACCCCTCGTGGGGAAAACTGTCTTCCACTTACTATACACTCTGCACTTGGAGTCTCAACCTAATCCCGTTTATTTGTGCAGGCATCAAGACTTGCTCTTCGGGACCATCAAGACGTTTTCTGGCGCCGTTGCCGGGGAATCGTAGCTGAGAGATTTATCCAAGGTGTGCATCATCGCATTCATCTCACAACAAAGTCAACGTCACCAACTTGTGCTAACACCTAAGCTTGGGGAGGTTGCACCTACATGAGCACCATCTTATCCATCTTTACTTACAAAGCAATTTATTTGTTTTGTTAGTGTCGTTGCATATCATATCATATATATTTCAGTTTTGCATAAAAAATCAAAAATACCAAAAAAACTTGCTAAAATGGGAGAAAGACTGGGAGATCAGCAGCCCGCCGAACTCTTGTATAAAAAGGCTGGGAGGGTGATCGATCAAGGCAAGGAATCCATAGCCACCAAAATCTCGGCGAGATCAGCAGCCCGCCGAACTCTTGTAACCCTCATATTCATACCATAAACACAGACAAGCAGGAAGTAGGGGTTTTACCTCACTCGAGGGCCCTGAAACTGGGTAAATCCAGTTTGTCAGCCGTCGATTCCACCGATACTACGCGTTCTCTACCACACAATTAACCCTAGGTATTGCAACCATGGAAATTGCCGAGGGCACACCTCGACACTATGTAAAAACCCTAATTTACAATTAAATTACCTATGCGTTCAAAAAAAAAGCGGAAAATGGGACGCTATATAAAAACCCTAATTAAACCATCTCAACACTTGGGTCTTGTGCTTGGGCCGATAGACGGTGTCCAGTCGTCCACATGTACAGTTAGCCGCCGCACGTGGCCGTACTTTTGTCCGATTTGGCGGACGCCATGGATCCCGATCCACCTGCTCCGGATTCTTTGTGCCCACCTACCTGGTCTGTGTCTCATACATACCCACAGTTCATCCGCCATTCCCAAATATGGTATTCCTTCGTTGCTCGAAGTCTCACCTTAGTCCAATCATTAGTAGCCGCCACCGCCGATCGACGAGGCGACAGGTCGGATCGCTCGAGCGTTGACACGATCTCCGGCCGGTTGGCGTGAGAGATCGTCCGTCGATAATCTCGCCATGCCCGTGCCGTTTCTTCTGACTGAAGCGAGTCAACGCTAGCTCATCTCCGACTGGCGTCCTGATTCTCCATATCAGTCGTCGGAATTCTTCCGTACTATAAAGAGCCTCGGCAGACACCGGCCACGATGCGTTCCAGCTCCGGCTCCGACCCGCTGCTCGCGCGCGGCGACGGCATGGCGGGACAAGACTTCGACGACGTCGCCGTCGCGGCGGTGGACCACCGCGGCCGGCCCGCCTCCGCGCCTCCACCGGCCGCTGGAGGTCGGCGCTGTTCATCATAGGCAAGTGCATATATACGCAGATTACTAGCTTCAGCTCTACTGATCCACGACAATTCAGTCTGATTAATTGATGTTGTGTTCGACGATGGGTGGATGCAGCGGTGGAGATCGCCGAGCGTTTCTCGTTCTATGGCGTGTCGGCGAACCTGATCAGCTACCTGACGGGGCCGCTGGGCGAGGGGCTCGCCAAGGCCGCGTCCGCCATCAACCTCTGGAACGGCGTGGCGCAGATGGTGCCGCTGCTCGGCGCCGCCCTCGCCGACTCCTGCTCGGCCGCTACCGCACCATCCTGCTCGCCTCCCTGCTCTACATCCTGGTAAAGCTACTAGCTTATCCAAACCAAATCCGCCGCCCTGCACGGTCAATCTTTTCTTCTATCACCGTCATTTCGACGTTCACGAGTTCAGGATAGCGGTTAGTGGAGCTGGGCTCGCGTGTCAGCGAGACACTGAAAACTGGCGTGCTTGAACTGGTCGTGGCTATGCTAATTTTCGCCGCTCGAGATATTTTTAAGCCTGCTTGCTGGACTTCTCCTTACGGCAATTGGACTTAATGATACAAGCTGCATTTTAAATATGCAGAATTATTCGAGTTGTTGAGAGTGGACGACTTGTCACATCTGAGATTCGGCGCATAATAACTCACTGCGACAGTTCGAGTAGAACAGTTGGGTGGTTGAGAGTGCATGCACATGTTCATGTAGACTTTTTTTTTTTGACAACGGGTTCATGTAGACTTCACACGAATAATTATGCATAGGATTTTTTTTTGCACAGGATTTGCCGAGAAGGCGTCAACCTTTCCCTAGTGGCAGCCGGTTTTTTTTTTAGCAAATACCATATATATTAAACCAGCAGCAAATAGTACATGAGTATATCGATTACAAAAAAAAAAACTAAAAGAGACGAGCAAATCTTTGAGATCTTCAAACCCTTTCTTCTTTCGTGACACAATCTTGTACTTTTCTGAAGGCAGCCGTAGAACAACGAAGAATACACCAAACCACAGACCTGTGAATACCAACGAAGGTTCTCCCATACTTTTAATTTTGAGTCGCAATGCCAAGCCTTGGTGCATGCACGTAGCCATTAAATTAATCAAGCAACATCGGAAAGAGCACCAACACTGAAATTTCAGGGACAAACAACCGAACAACTTTGTCGACGTCGTTGGAAGCCGAGAGAACGAATCACCATTGCCGAGGACGTAGTAGCCGGGATAGATATTGCGAGGACAATCCTCCTCGCGGCAACCATGAGAAACAATCCAAGATTGATCTGGCGAAGCAAGATCTGAAGAACCATACCTAGACAATCTTAATCTTCTAAAACCACCATTGACGTCGGGAAGGAGATCTCGCCGTCGAACGAAGGCCGGACAATTGCTTATTGTAGAAGATGTCATCTCCATTGATGAAGACGACGACAACCAAAACCCTAGATTGAAACACTACTTTTATTAAAAACTCCACTTATAGATCGGATTCCCCACCCCTCCCGACGCCGGCAAGGCCGCCGGAGGAGGGGGAACCGATCTACGGTGGAGGAGGAGAAGTGGCGGCGGCTAGGCTTTCCAAGGTTCTCTTCCATACAGTTAAGCAGTAGACGCAGCTTTTCTTTTAGTGGCAGCCGGTTTAGAGTGACTAGTTAGTTGCTTAGGGGCTTGGGTATCGAATAATTATGCATAGTATTGTTTTTACCTCCCGTGTTCTAGTGCTCCTCTATTTATTTATTTATTTATTTTTATAAAAATCATGTTTGTAAGCCTTAGAAAAATCTGAAAAAGATCCTATATGTTGTCAATGATGTATCTCACAAACATATTAGAAATACTTTATCATTTTTGGAGATTTGAAAGTGTGTATCTTTAGATCCACACAATTGTCATTTTTATGTAGCTTGGAATATAAATTATTTTAAATCGATATTTTTCACACTTGTGAGATACATCATTGACAAAACATGCAACATGCAAGATATTTCATATTTTTTGGAACTTATAAATATGATTTTTGAATATTTTTTAGTAAAGAGATTACTGGATCCCGGAGCCAAAATCTCTAATGCTTTGGGTATGGAGTGGAGATTTTATGCTCCCAAGCTCCAGTGATCTCACTGCTTTTAACAAATCAAAATATATATTTAAAAGTTTCAAAATAATTTGAAACAAATTATGCATGTTCTTAATGATATATCCTAAAAGTGAACAATATTATATAGTTTCAAATCTCCAACATTTGTCATTTTTGTGTAGACCATAATCCAAAACATTTCGCACTGTGATTTTGCACGCTTATAGTATACTACATCATTGACAACATGCGGGTTTTTTTTTCAGAATTTTTTGAAACTTATAATATATATTTTTAAATTTTATAAAATCGTGGTATCACTAGACCTCAGGAGACAAAATGACTTTCCGTTGGGTATGTGTAAATCTTCTGTAAAGAACCATGTTTGATCAAGCCACGTGAAAGGCCAGCTACTGGGCCTCGATCAATGTGTATAAATTAAGCCTGCAATTCGTTCCTTCTTTGTTCCCTTTTCCTGGACGAGATGGCTAGTACTTTCATCCACGATCCTGCTCGTCTTTTACTATGTTCAGCACGCTGGAAATTTTCTGCTTGTCACTACTGAAACTGCATGCAGGGTCTCGGCATGCTGGCTCTCTCGACCCTGCTTTCCTCCGGCAGCCACAAATGCGGCACCGCCACCGCCGGCAGCACGCCCTGCCCGCCGCCGTCCGGCCTACAGATGGCCGCCTTCTACACCTCCCTCTACTTGGTAGCCCTCGCGCAGGGCGGGCACAAGCCGTGCGTCCAGGCCTTTGGCGCCGACCAGTTCGACGAGACCGACCCCCGGGAGGCAGTCTCCCGCAGCTCCTTCTTCAACTGGTGGTACTTCGGCATATGCGCCGGCACCGCCGTCACGCTTATCTTCCTCAGCTACATCCAGGACAACATCGGTTGGGGCCTCGGCTTCGGCATCCCCTGCGTCGTCATGGCCTTCGCCCTCGCCGTGTTCCTGCTCGGCACCCGCACCTACCGCTACTACGTCTCGACAGCAAGCAGCGGAGCCTGTTCGCTCGTGCCGGCGAGGCTTTCGCGGCGTGGAGGAACAGCCAGCGGAAGTCGAGTAGTCCTGTCTCGGCAACATCGGCGCCGGAGTCCAGGTAATTTAGAGTCTTTGGCAAGGTGTCCGGTCGATCGATGGGTACAAGAACGCGGCGGCTCATTGATCTGCATTGTCCAAATTTTTGTAGTGCTCAGGTCGACGAGGAAGAGCAGGAGCTGGTGAGAAGCAACGCGGACCTCCTCGAGGAAGCCAAGAGCGTCCTCCGGCTGTTCCCGATCTGGGCGACGTGCCTGATCTACGCCGTGGCGTTCTCGCAGTCGTCCACGTTCTTCACGAAGCAGGCGGCGACCCTCGACCGGCGCGTTGGCCATGAGCTCCAGGTTCCCCCGGCGGCGCTGCAGAGCTTCATCAGCATCACGATTGTCGTCCTCATGCCCCTCTACGACCGCGTCCTCGTGCCTCTGGCGCGCCGCTACACCGGGGTATCCTCCGGCATCACCCTGTTGCAGCGCATCGGCACCGGGATGCTGCTCTCGCTCGTGTCCATGGTGGTGGCCGCGCTCGTCGAGATGCGCCGGCTCCGGGTGGCGATGGACGCCGGGCTTGTCGACCAGCCGAAGGTGCCTGTCCCGATGAGCCTTTGGTGGATGGTTCCGCAGTACGTGCTGTTCGGCGCGGCGGACGTGTTCACCATGGTCGGCCTGCAGGAGTTCTTCTACGATCAGGTGCCCGACAAGATGCGCAGCCTCGGGCTGGCGTTCTACCTCAGCATCTTCGGCATCGGCAGCTTCATCAGCAGCGGTCTCGTGTCGCGCATTGATAGGTCGACGTCGGCGAGGGGGCACAGCTGGTTCTCCAACAATCTCAACCGTGGCCACCTTGACTATTTCTACTGGCTCATCGCCGGACTCAGCGGGCTCGAGCTTCTGGTCTATATCTTTTTCGCAGTAATTTTCAAGTACAAGAAGAAGACGACAGGGATTGCAAATACAGCTAATTAGCAACCGATGCACATATGACATATAGACATGAGGCAGTTGTGTTGAGTCTGTACATTTTGAGTACGTACCTGCGGCAATTATCTGCACATTGCAATCCACCTAGGATTCTATGGGAGCATGGCTCTTTTAAATAGCCTAATTGATGAGCCAATTTCTTACGCCGTGGAAACAAGAAAATTTAGGTGACACTGTCAATATACCATTGTAGAGATGTACCATCTTAGAGTACGACTAAATCAATCAACCTTTGTTTGGGCATGGATGTGTGTTGTGATGGAATTTACACTAGAATGAAAAATTCTCTCAACTGTACGAGACGCTGGTTTAGACCGATTCACCAATTAACAATAAGAAAAAAAATTAAGTTAAATATCTTGTTAGAAGTTAAGCTTATGGTGCTCTCCCGCGGGGGATGATCTTAAAACGGATAATTTCACGAGGCAGAACTAGTATGAAAGTAAATAAGTTGTATCTTCCCGAATGAAACAATTTGGCATTTTTAATGCAAGTTTGTTCATGCAGTGTCGGTAATTTATTCAGGTAGGTTCTAATTTGTATCGACCCGGCGTTTCCCCAGCATGTTGTAGTGGCAGTCATGTCTTAGTTATCTTATGGATTTGCAGTAGTGATGTGTTGTCTCGCAAAAATAACATCCCTCTCCATTACTCCTGTATATGTTGATTCTCCGGCGTTACAATTTTAGCCTTTTTGTTGATATGTACCAAAAGGAGCATGCACGAATGAAGTTTTTATTGAATTTATTCACCAGCCAACTCGGAACTGATGGAAGGGCTAGACAATATATTTATATTTTAACATTGTCCCTCACGTTTGCGCTCTTTTAGTTTTTGGCGTGGTTTTGGTGTACGCTGCAGATTTTTTTAATACTGCGTGAACATGGTCTTGAAGTTGAAACTTCTTAGAGCATCTCCACCGGGGCTCCAAGTGACCCCCAAAGGCCCATTGGGGGTCCGGACGGCCAAAAAGCCACCAGCGGCACCCCCCAAAGGGTCACCCCGAGCAAAAACATGTCCGGCACCCCCGAAGAGGCCTCCAAATTGGGTGCGGACATGGGGGCGGACATGCGCCTGACAGGGCTGGCCCGCCCGTCATACGCACAACGCCTTCAGGCGTCATTTAACGCGCCGTGCAGGAGGCCGGTCTGGCCGCGTTAATGGCGCAGTCGTCGGCGGTTTCCAACGCGACGTGACTGGACGCCGGGCGCCTGCACACACGCATGCCAGGCGACGTGACTGGACGGCCAGGCGACGCGACGGCTCCCCAGGCCACGCGGCCGGCGTTTATCCACCCCGCCCTCCTCTCCACCTTCTCGCCCTCCTCTCCACCTCCGGCGAGCCCGCCATGGCGTCCAGCGGTCGCACCATCGCGAGGACGCCTGGAAGCTGCACCGGTACGGGCTCCTCGCGCCGCACGACTGCCGGCTGCCCAAGCACTGGTCAATCTCGGCAGGTGGCCTCCCCGTGCCACCGCTGCCCGAGACGGACGAGCAGATGAGGCGGTTCATCGCTCGCCGGCGCAGCTGGATGACACCGGCGGAGCGCCGCCTCCCCGAGAACGACCACGGCGAGGCCAACTGGGGCCACTGGATGGAGCGCGAGCGGGCGGCTGTCATCGCCACCAACGACGGCTCCAGATCGCGCGCCACGCGCTACAACACCGTCGGCCGCAAAGAATGGTGGGAAGCAACCGGCCACACGGTTGCCTCCGCCATCGAAGTTGCACGCCGCCACGCTGCCACGGGCAACACAATCCCCTTCCGCCTCCTCCCGCCGGTGCCGCGCTTCACTCCACGCCCCGTGCCGCGCCATACTGTGAAGGTGGAGCGGCGCTCACCGCCGCGCAGTGGTGGCGGCATCACCATGCGCGAACGCCGTCAGCGTTCGCCCCCACGCCCGCGCGGGCGCCTCTTCCTCCGTCGCCCCAGGGAGGAGGCAATGCCGGTGGAGGTCATCCCCTACGGCTACGACGTGCCGCCCGAGATGCGGAACGAGCACGACGGCGACAGCCCGGGCTTCCTGGCGGCGCTCTCTGAGTCGGCGGTGGACATCGAGCAGGACTCGTCGGGCCTCTTGGCGACCCTGGCGATGACAGCGTCCTCCTCCTCCGGCGGCCCCTCCACCAGCCGTGCGCCTGGCCACGATGGAGCCTCCTCCAGCCACGCGCCGCGCCACAACGGATCCTCCTCCAGCCGTGCTGCCTCCTCCGCGGCGGTGGTGAAGATCGAGGACGACAGCGACGACGACAGCTGGTAGGACGAAGTGTAGGCTAGGCGGCTAGGGTTAGGCTGCCGTTTTCAAATTTCATTCGAAATCTTTGTAATATATTAACAAATATGAATGAAATTTGAATCGTTTCAGTTTTTTTTTGGAGTCAATTTGAACGCACCGAAGGTGTTCGAGCCTTTGCTCGCCTTTGGGGGGTGGACCTTTGGGGTGCGCCGCTGTGGGCGGGGTAAAAAACATGGGCGGACACATGTCCGGCACCCCCCAATTGGGCCTCCATTGGGGGGTGCCGGACACGAATTTGGAGGCCCCCGGTGGAGATGCTCTTAGCTCTGATAACATATTAAATTCATGCAACAGCCAACTCAACTTAATGTTTGAACTGATATAAAGGACTGGGCATATATCTATATTTCAACAGTTTTTACCAGCAGTTTTCGGATCGTCTATCAAGTACCCAACAACCTTTGGTTGTCTTCTCAGCGTCATAAAAACCTTTTCTCTCGAGTTTGATATTCAGACGGCCCAACTTTCTATTTTGAGCCTGGGCGGCATGAACTCTATACGCTCGTATAAGCTTGACCTAATCTTGTGTCAATAAAACCTCACTTTGGCGGTTTGTAGAGAATCAGTTTTCCTAAACGCAATTAAGACGACTAGGTTTTTGTAATACCCCGCAGTTATAGGACTCGAGAGGGTAGAAATAGGAACTGCATTTGTGCATTCATGCATCTTTTGGTGAAATCTGGAAAATTTTCGCGCTTTTGTGTTAAAATGAGTCGAGGGTTGATTCCAGACGAGTGTTGATGTTCTGGGAGTCAGATATTGACAGATAGTCGAGAGGAGTCGATAAACCCTACGATATATTTTCAAAACCTTTACTAGTACTTATTCAACATAATCTTTTGGATTTCATTTGACTTGATTTCATTTGATTTCAAAAGGAAATTTGAAATAATCTTAAGTTTAAAACAATTCTATCTTTCCTAAATCTTTCGATACACACATATCACAAATATAACAAGTAATACATCACAAGAATTGTGAGGACATCATTTCAAATAATAGATTCATTCTATTTCATCCACCTCACAATTATTCATTCTATTTCATCTACATCACAATTTCATATACAAATATTTCCAAAAGAATTTCTAAAAGAAATATATATACAAGTATTACAAGAATTTCAACTCAAATGTTTGCGAAACATTTGGATACAAATGATACAAATGATCAACACAAATAATTTACAAGACCTCATTGCAAATAATTTTACAACACTTGACAGATTACAAAAACAGTACTAAAAAAATCGTAAACTAAAGTCTTCATGTCTTTTTCATCTTCTCACCTGCAAAACAAACAACACATACAAGAAGAAATGGGGGTTATGATTAAAATGTTGCCAAAACTGATACGTCTCAAACGTATCTATAATTTTTGATGTTCCATGCTGATATTATATCAATTGCTACATGTTTTGGTTACACTTTATATCATTTTTATGCATTTTCTGGGACTAACCTATTAACAAGATGCCACAGTGCCAGTTCCCTGTTTTCTGCTGTTTTTGGTTTCAGAAAATCTATTAAGGAAATATTCTCGGAATTGGACGAAACAAAAGACATCGTCAATAATATCACGAGGAGATCACGGAGTCCAAAGGGGAGTCGGAGCAGACCCACCAGGGGGCCACGCCACACTAGGGCGCGGCCCAGGGTGGGCCCGCGCCCCCTATGGCGTGGTGGCCCCCCTCGGCCACCGACGCCGCCTCTTCGCCTATATATTCTCCGCGACGCGAAAACCCTATTACGGTCGATCATATTCCACGAAAAGTTCCGTCGCGGCCGTCATCGTCAATCTCAGATCGGAGGAGTTCTGAAGCTCTTCCCGGCACCCTGCCGGAGGGGAGATCATCACCGGAGGGCTCTACATCACCATGCCTGCCTCCGGAGTGATGCGTGAGTAGTCCACCCCTGGACTACGGGTCCATAGCAGTAGCTAGATGGTTGTCTCTCTACCTTGTGCCTCCATGTTTAGATCTTGTGAGCTGCCTAACATGATCAAGATCATCTTATTGTAATGCTAGATGTTGTGTTTGCTGGGATCCGATGAATATTGATACCATGTTTATTCAAGTTGTTTATCTATGTGCTCTTGATCTTGCATGCTCTCCGTTGCTAGTAGATGCTTTGGCCAAGTAGATGCTTGTGACTCCAAGAGGGGGTATTTATGCTCGATAGTGGGTTCAGTCTCTAGATATCTGGATCAGTGACAGAAAGGTCTAAGATGGTAGCTGTTGCTACTAGGGATAAAACATTGGTGCAGTGTCCAAGGGCACTTGTATTGATTACATTACACACTTTACTTCATGCAATAATCTGTTGTTAGCAACTTAATACTGAAAGGATGCGGATGCTGCCTTGAAGGTGGATTATTTAGGCATAGATGCGGTTGGAATAACGGTCTATGTACTTTGTTGTAATGCCCAACTAGATTTCATAGTAGACATCTTGGCATGTATTGCATTGTTATGCCCTCTCTATTTGTCAATTGCCCAGCTGTAATTTGTTTACCCAACATGCTAGTTATCTGTTCTGAGAGAGACACCACTAGTGAACTGTGGACCCTGGTCCAATTTCCTCATACTGTTTACACAACCTGCTGCAATCATCTGTTTCCTGTTACTTGCTGTTTTCCTGCTGTTTTCCACACCATACGTTTAACTCTTTGTTTCTGCAAGACCGGAGAGATTGACAACCTCTCTGTTTCGTGTTGGGCAAAGTTCTGGTTTGTGTCTGTGCAGATTCCACGTTGGTGCAAGCTCCCTAGCGCCAGGGGGAGTCAACATCAACAACCTTCCGATAGATCGTCAAGTCCTACTGGATTGATAACCTTGGGTAGATTTTCAAGGGAAAACTTCTGCTGTCTACATCATAACCTTCCTCTTGGGGTTCACCAACACGTAGCCATCAAGCTGTTTTCTGGCGCCGTTGCCGGGGACTTGGAGGCTATTGGAAAGGGGAGTCTCTCAGTTCCAATCTCTTTACTTTGTTTTTGTCTTGTTTTAGTTTTGTTTTGCTTGCTGTTAAAAATCAAAAACCCAAAAAAATTAAATTCCTGCATCTAGTTTTTAATTTCGAGTTGCTTTGCTTGTTTTAGGCTTGCTAAAATGAGTAATCCTGAAAATACTAAGTTGTGTGACTTTACTAGCACAAACAACAATGATTTTATCTGTACACCCATTGCTCCACCTGCTTCTAAAGCAGAATTTTATGAGATTAAGCCTGCACTGTTAAATCTGGTTATGAAAGAGCAATTTTCTGGTGTTAGTACTGATGATGCTGCTGCCCACTTAAACAACTTTGTTGAACTTTGTGATATGCAAAAGTATAAGGAGGTAGAGAGTGATATTATTAAGCTGAAATTGTTTCCTTTCTCTTTAAGAGGAAGAGCTAAAGATTGGTTGCTATCTTTGCCTAGAAATAGTATTGATTCCTGGACTAAATGCAAAGATGCTTTCATTGGAAAATATTATCCTCCTGCTAAAATTATCTCTTGAGAAGTGGTATTATGAACTTTAGGCAACTTGATAATGAGCATGTTGCCCAAGCTTGGGAAAGAATGAAGTCTTTGGTTAAAAATTGCCCCACTCATGGACTGACTACTTGGATGATCATCCAAACCTTTTATGCAGGACTAAATTTTTCTCAAGGAACTTATTGGACTCGGCTGCTGGAGGGACCTTTATGTCCATCACTTGGGTGCTGCTACAAAGCTTCTTGATGATATGATGGTAAATTATTCTGAATGGCACACTGAAAGGGCTCCAACTGGTAAGAAGGTAAATTCTGTTGAGGAAATTTCCTCCTTGAGTGATAAAGTTGATGCTATTATGACTATGCTTTCGAATGGACATGGTGTTGTGGATCCAAATAATATTCCTCTTGCTTCTTTGGTTGCTCATGATGAGAAAAATGTTGATGTAAACTTCATTAAAAATAACAACTTCAACAACAATGCTATAGGAATAATTTTGGTAGCAACAATTATAGGCCATATCCTGCTAATGGTAGCAACTCTTATGGTAATTCCTACAGTAACAATAGAAGTGTGCCCTCTGATCTTGAAGTCATGCTTAAGGATTTTATTAGCACACAAACTACTTTTAATAAAACTGTTGAGGAAAAGCTAGGAAAAATTGATACTCTTGCTGCTAAAGTTGATAGTCTTGCTCATGATGTTGAAATGCTGAAAATAAAAGCTATTCCTAGTGATATTAGAGAGAGTAAAACACTCAATGCTATCCAAATTAAAATTGATAATAACATTAGGATGCTTGCTGAACTTCATGAAAGATGGGAGAGAGAAGAAAGAGAAGCTGAAATTGCTGAACAAAATAGTGTTGTTAGAGTTTGCACTATTTTTACTAATGAAACAAATGATGCCTCACATGCTAATGCGCCCCCTACTGTTAGTGAAAAGATAATAAGTGTTGGAAATGTCTCTACTACCTCTACAAAAAGTTTTAAATTGCCTGATAGCACTACTTTTGTTCCTAGTAAAAGTGCTGAAATTTTTAGAGGTGTTGGTGATAATTGCTCCATTGTTTTTATGACAACAACTTCAATTTCGAAAATTGTAACATAACTGAAGTCATCATGTTCTTGCAAAAGCTAGCTAAGAGTCCTAATGCTAGTAAAATAAATATGGCTTTTACTGAACATATTATCAAAGCTCTCATGCATGCTAGGGAAGAAAAATTAAAACTTGAAGCTTCTATCCCTAGGAAGTTAGATGATAATTGGGAACCTGTTATTAAAATGAAACTGAGTGAGTTTGAATGCAATGCTTTGTGTGACCTTGGTTCTTGTATTTCGGTTATGCCTAAAAATTTATATGATATTCTCAAGCTTGCACCTTTGGAAAAATGTCATTTGGATGTTCACTTTGCTGATTCTTCTATGAAGAAACCTTTAGGAAAAGTTGATGATGTTTTGATAATGGTTAATAACAATCTTGTCCCTGTTGATTTTGTGGTTTTGGATATTGAATGCAATCCTTCTTGTCCTATTGTTTTGGGAAGACCTTTTCTGAGAACTGTTGGTGCTGTTATTGATATGAGAGAGGGGAATATAAAATTTCAATTCCCACTCAAGAAAGGTATGGAACACTTCCCTAGGAAGAAGATGAAATACTCACATGATACTAGTGTCAAGACAAATTATGGTTTTGGATTTTCTGGTCTTGACAATACTTGATGCATCTCTTCATGCCTAGCTCAAAGGCATTAAAGAAAAGCACTTCTGGGAGATAACCCATGTTTTTATTTGCTGTTTTATTTTTGTTTTCTTGAGTCAAGGATGCTTGTTTACCTCTGTAGCAACTCCTTTGTATCTTTTATTTGCTGTTTTGTTGTGCCAAGGAGAGTTACTAATGCAAAGTTGGTTTTATTTTCGGGACTGCATTGGGACAGATTGCTGTTCGTCACCGTTTAATTCAGTAGAAAATCAGAAAAAATCGAAAAATGCTGAAACTTTTTGTGCATGTTCCTGATGATGTTACGCAACTTTCATTATTTCAAAAGTTTTTCATCTGAGCATCGTAAGTGCCTCGAAAAAATTCGTCATTACAGACTGTTCTGGTTTGACAGATTCTGTCTTTTATTTTGCATTCTCTCTTTTACAAGTTTTTAAGTGGTTTCTTTTCGTGTAAAAGTGCCCACTTGAGCCTAGTAACAGTGGCTAATGTTTAAAATAGTTGGCTTGTGAGTTTTGTCTTTGCTAGAACTTTGAAGTATTATCTTTTAGTGCACTAACCTGCTAATGAGAAAAGCTGTTAAGTTTTGGTGTGAAGGAAGTTTTCAAGTGTTGATAGAGGAGAATGATATTACATGATCAAGAAGAGTGAAGAGCTTAAGCTTGGGGAGGCTTACCTCCCCAGCATATTTCAAGAAGACTCAAGCATCTAAGCTTGGGGATGCCCAAGGCATCCCCTTCTTCATCTACAAATTATCAGGTCATCTCTAATGGTGCTATATTTTTATTGCTTCATACTAGTGTACTCTTCCTTGGAGCGTCAGTGTGTTTTTGTTTTCAGTTTGTTTTGTTTTGTTTGCTGTGCTATACTTGTTGGATCCTAGTATTCATGTTTGGGAGAGAGACACGCTCCACTTTTTCATTAGAATACTCTTGTGCTTCACTTATACTTGTTGAGTATTCCTGTCTAGTTGCTGTTATTGCTGTTAGCTCTCAGTTTTTCATGTATCTCTTGTTAGAGCTTTCAGTTTCTTTTGAAGAAAGTACTCTCTTGCTTCACTTATATCTGTTTGGAGAGTTGTCAAATAAGTTGATTGGTGTTTGGTTGGACCAGAAAAATGCTATGCATGTGGTAGTGGTATAAAATGCTTACATGAATCTTTTTAGATCGTTGTCTTGAGTAATTTGATGCTTGCCAATTGTTTTGAGCTGTCAAGTAATTAATGTTTAAGCTTGTGCATCATGTAAGTAATGGCTATTAATGAAGAACTACTATAAGGATTTTCTGCTATAATAATCTGTTGCATGATTGGAAGTCCATAGTAGTCTAGATAATTTTTGGATGAAGGCTATGTGTTAACAAGGAAGACAGTGGGAGTCTATGGTTCGTCAAACCTTGTGTTTTATGTACACTCTTGCTATTCCAGTTGATAATGATGTTTGCTTATAATAACCTTGCTAGCCTAAACTCTGTACTAAGAGGGAATGCTTCTTGTACATCCAAAACCTTGAGCCAAATCCATGCCACCTGTGTCCACCATACCTACCTATTATGTGGTGTTTTCACCATTCCAAGTAAATTTCTTCATGTGCTATCTACTAACTACTCAAAACTGTTACATTTCCTTTTTGTGTCACTACTTGAAAAGCTCATAAGGACGTAGTAGTGAGATTTGTCATCTTCCATGCTAATTAATTTACAAGGATTGGCAGCTTCATCTGCTTCTCCACCTTTTATTTTGCATTAAAGAGCTGGTTAGTCCACCCTATAAATAAATAAATAGACACTCCTCCATGGTGAATGTTGGTGGGCACCCGAGGATTCGGTTAGCCATGGTTTGTGGAAAGTAAATGGTTGGGAGGAGTGTCACCAATAAGTGCTTGTTACAAGTGCAGTCCTAAAAACTCTCGGAACCGCTCTAAAAGTTAGTTAGCCATGGAAGATGACAAGTACCTGCTATTTGATTTGTTGACACCTGTATACACCATTACCTTACAAAACAATATTTTATGCTCTCTATATGCCTTCGGGAACTACAGCTCTAGCACATGATGTTAATCCCTGCTTCCCTCTGCGAAGGGCCATTCTTTTACTTTTATGTTGAGTCAGTTTTCCCACTTCTTTCTGTCTACTTAAGCAAACATCATTGTCAACTCCAGTATAACAGTTTTTACATAACTTTGTGTTTGGTTGATCATATTCTTTGCATTGACATTATCTATATGATATACATGTTGAAAGTTGAAGCAAAAGCTGAAGCTATTATCTTCCTTTGTGTTGATACAAACACTTTCATGTTGAGAATTATTGCTGCTGTGAACTAACTATTATGTTAGACTATTATATCTCTAAATGTTTTATAGTGTTATTCATGAAAGTTTGCACTTGTGTGATCACTTATGTTTACTCTTTATTTACTTGCTTGCAAACTATAGACCATTGGCTTGGATCACTTCATTCAGATCATGTGCATTACATTGTTATTTGATCAAAGATTGTGTTGGTAGCATGTCACTTCAAAAATTATCTGTTTTTATCGTTTACCTACTCGAGGACGAGCAGGAACTAAGCTTGGGGATGCTTGATACGTCTCAAACGTATCTATAATTTTTGATGTTCCATGCTGTTATTATATCAATTGCTACATGTTTTGGTTACACTTTATATCATTTTTATGCATTTTCTGGGACTAACCTATTAACAAGATGCCACAGTGCCAGTTCCCTGTTTTCTGCTGTTTTTGGTTTCAGAAAATCTATTAAGGAAATATTCTCGGAATTGGACGAAACAAAAGACATCGTCAATAATATCACGAGGAGATCACGGAGTCCAAAGGGGAGTCGGAGCAGACCCACCAGGGGGCCACGCCACACTAGGGCGCGGCCCAGGGTGGGCCCGCGCCCCCTATGGCGTGGTGGCCCCCCTCGGCCACCGACGCCGCCTCTTCGCCTATATATTCTCCGCGACGCGAAAACCCTATTACGGTCGATCATATTCCACGAAAAGTTCCGTCGCGGCCGTCATCGTCAATCTCAGATCGGAGGAGTTCTGAAGCTCTTCCCGGCACCCTGCCGGAGGGGAGATCATCACCGGAGGGCTCTACATCACCATGCCTGCCTCCGGAGTGATGCGTGAGTAGTCCACCCCTGGACTACGGGTCCATAGCAGTAGCTAGATGGTTGTCTCTCTACCTTGTGCCTCCATGTTTAGATCTTGTGAGCTGCCTAACATGATCAAGATCATCTTATTGTAATGCTAGATGTTGTGTTTGCTGGGATCCGATGAATATTGATACCATGTTTATTCAAGTTGTTTATCTATGTGCTCTTGATCTTGCATGCTCTCCGTTGCTAGTAGATGCTTTGGCCAAGTAGATGCTTGTGACTCCAAGAGGGGGTATTTATGCTCGATAGTGGGTTCAGTCTCTAGATATCTGGATCAGTGACAGAAAGGTCTAAGATGGTAGATGTGCTGTTGCTACTAGGGATAAAACATTGGTGCAGTGTCCAAGGGCACTTGTATTGATTACATTACACACTTTACTTCATGCAATAATCTGTTGTTAGCAACTTAATACTGAAGGATGCGGATGCTGCCTTGAAGGTGGATTATTTAGGCATAGATGCGGTTGGAATAACGGTCTATGTACTTTGTTGTAATGCCCAACTAGATTTCATAGTAGACATCTTGGCATGTATTGCATTGTTATGCCCTCTCTATTTGTCAATTGCCCAGCTGTAATTTGTTTACCCAACATGCTAGTTATCTGTTCTGAGAGAGACACCACTAGTGAACTGTGGACCCTGGTCCAATTTCCTCATACTGTTTACACAACCTGCTGCAATCATCTGTTTCCTGTTACTTGCTGTTTTCCTGCTGTTTTCCACACCATACGTTTAACTCTTTGTTTCTGCAAGACCGGAGAGATTGACAACCTCTCTGTTTCGTGTTGGGCAAAGTTCTGGTTTGTGTCTGTGCAGATTCCACGTTGGTGCAAGCTCCCTAGCGCCAGGGGGAGTCAACATCAACAACCTTCCGATAGATCGTCAAGTCCTACTGGATTGATAACCTTGGGTAGATTATTCAAGGGAAAACTTCTGCTGTCTACATCATAACCTTCCTCTTGGGGTTCACCAACACGTAGCCATCAAACACCATTTCGTGCTGGCATGTTGTTGTATTGAAACCTGGTTTTTAGCCTAACCAAAACTATGGTTTGGTTAGACTAGTGTGGAGAATGCAAATAAAATCCTGAGGCAACAAAAGGGACTGATCTGTTGATCATGCTCATTGAAACCGAAGGCAACATTAGGGGCAAAGGCTTAAGCATAGCACTTAACAGAAATCGTCTTCAGGCAACAAAACATCAAAGGCAACAAGTGCTAATTGAGCATTTTGATCTCATGATCATTTAAGCAAAGCAACTTATAAATTCACATCTCCACAATTAAAACCAGGAAACAAATAAAACTTAGCCCACAATTATGGTATCACATTTGCCTATTAATTAGGCAAATGGACCCTAAATCCCTCATTAAGCTAGCAATGAGCTTAATTGGCCACACACTTGAGTTTAATTAGCAAACCGACTATCTTTAGCATTCCCAATTCTCAGCCAAGCATTTCCACACAAATATCTGGATCAGATAGGATCAATGATTCAAGAATGACTCAGAGTTATCACCATGGGGTGATGAACTGCGCTGCAGCAGAGCAGAGCTGATCTCCTAGGTGAAAAGGAGTGCAAGAATGGTCAAATAGAGCAGCTCGAGGTAGAAGGGGCCACTGCAAGCAGGTTAGTCTCCACAGCCCAATTATCCCGGTGTCACAAGCACAGGAGTGCCCAAATTTGTATAAATATAGACCCAAGCCGCAGCCACCAGCACACACAAATTCACAGCAACCACAATACACACAGTGCACAACCATCATCACATCCAGATCACAAATCCATCTGTTCTTCCACAAGAACAAGCACAATCCATCTCTACACATGGAGATTACCTAGTCCATCCACCACAAGCCATTAAAACTTAGGAGAAGTCAAGCAACAAGGAGGAGAAGGTAGAACCACAAGGTGCAGTCCAGAAGAGACGGTTGAACCTTGGAGCAAGATCAGATTCTTCCGTAGCTTTATCTGCTCTACACCCAAGGTTGTTAAACATATGTGCTAGAGAGTGATTTAGCAGGTTCTGTAAATGACAGAACCATGCTTGAGTGCTGAATTTAGCATCTGTTCTTAACAGAACCTTGCTCAGCAAAGTGTGGTGCTATAGAAGATGATTTGCAAGCAGAGTACTTCTGTTATGTGTAAGAAATAGGACAGAGAGATGAAAGGGAGTGCAGTTGAGTGTTTTAGCATTTGATTGAGCATCTACAAAAGCAAGGGAATCATTTTCAGTGTAGTATCTGTTCTTATTCTGTTTTTATCAAAGCACACAAGCCAGTGAACCAGCAGAGCTGGATTAACTGAGCTATACACATCCTTACATATGGAAGAAGCACAGGAAAGCATAAAAAAATCCTCTCTAAACAAGCAAGCTACTGTGTAACTCTACAAGGAGGCATCACAGCAAGCAAAACTTGCCTAAATCATTTTTATAACACTTATTCATCACAGCTAGATCATTTGGTACAAATTCTAGCTCAGAATTATTTTTCCAAAGAAAATTTCATCTTCTGTGAGCAAGAAATGCTCCCAACAATACATCCAGAGGTAATGGATGGATCTAAACATGCTAGATCTACACCATTCACCTCTACTGTGTGCACATAGAGGAGGCAGTGCACATATCCGAGAAATTCATCTAGAATCATCATCTGTTCATCACAAAACCTAAAACAACCGAGAGCAACATGTTCAAATTAATTCTTACAGCAGCATCTCGAGCTAGCTAAGGGTTGAGAGTGGAGAAGAGAGGGAGGAGAAGAGATTTTACCTTGCGTCCATGGCCGTAGCTCCACGGCGGCGAGGCAGAGCTCGCGCTACCAGTGGAGGGGGCACACGGAGGTTGTGGACCAGCACCACCACACCACGGCGGCACAGAGGGCGAAGCTCTGCGCCCAGCCATGGTGGACACGCCGGAGAAGGAGAAGAAGTGGCGCAGCACCGAAACCCTAACCCTAGGGGATTGGGTTGTGCGCGGCCGCGAGAGGAAGCGAGGCTTGAATCGCTCCGGAGAGGAGGAAGAACGGAGCAGGAGGATCGTTTTGCCCCACGCCACGGCGGCGGAGGTGGTCGGAGCTGGCCGGAATAGGGCGGCGACGGCGAGGGCGACACGAGCGCCAGAGGACGTCGAGCACGGGCGCTTGCTAGTGCGAGTGAGAGGTGAGAGAGAGAGAAAAGAGTGGACTGGTTCGGTTGAACCAGTGTTGACCAGGGACCTATTTGTAAAAAATTTAAACTTAAAAAATTCTTCCAAATTTCAAAACTTGCTATAAATTCAAATAAAATCCTAAAAATAATTTAAAAATATCTACAGATATCAGAAGAAAATAAGTAATCCAAATAAAATATCTACTTGATTTATTGAAAACTATTTCTTGTACAAAAAATTCAAATGATCCTTAAGTGGAAATGACTTTGAAATATTTCAAATTATTTTCGAAAGAAAATAATATGGGAAAATTATGTATCAAGTTCAAAGTATTATTTGAACTACATTATGACTGTCATGTTACTCATCCTAATTAAAATTCAAATTAAAGAAATCTTTAAAAAAGAAATCCTTAACAAAACTCTGGGGAATTTGGGAAAGAATAAAAATCATCTCATTATATGCATATTGGCATGTATTTGGTTTTTCAACATTGTCTCATACAGACAATGATATTGATTTTTAGAACACGAAGGTCCCAATTCGTCGGAAGCTTTAGACTGCATTACCTGTAAGTCTCAAGGAAAGTTCCAACTTGCATGTCCTACTTGATTAATTTTTATCAAAGTAATTACAAAGTACTATGGTTTACCATTGCATGAAAAAGAAAAATCTATTTTCGAATGATGTGAAATGCTATATATATATATGGTTGGCTGGCAGTGGAACCACGGATTGATGTTGTGGTGGAGGTTCCATTGTACGGGAAAGTATATACCTAGGACTAATAACCCATGGCCCAGTGATCCTTGCGCCGTATTGAAGCATCAACCAACAGATTCACTATGGATGAGCTCGTCAGAGGTTTCTTCCTTCGTTCGCATATCCTCGGCAGGCTATTACCTGGTTACGTCCGTTGCGGCGGCCAACTGCGTGGAAGCGCGTGACCTTCCCACTCGACGGAGTGACTGGAATAGAAGCTCGGGAGGGGTGGCGGGCTAATGGTCGTAGTTACCAGCCGCGTCACAAATGGGCGGATATGCGTTGTGCAGGGAAGCGACTCCACATGACTTGTTGCCCTGAGTTCTGGCTATAGCACACATGGTGTGCTGAGAGAGCAAAAGGAGCCAGGCTGCTGTTGGGTAAAGTGGTGCAGCTCTGCAGAGTTAAACAAAGAAATTGTGACTGTCACATCCTTGTTCCAGGAGGGGACTACAGACCGCAGCGGGAAAGGCATCCCAAGTGATAACTATAAACCCGTGGAGGCTGGGGGCATAGTTTTCTAAAATAAAATGGACCTTTTCCTAAAAACGTTTTACAAAACTTGCATAATCATCCATGACTTTTTGGTCAGGATGGTAGATAGTGCATCATACACTTTATCATCTATTATTTGAACTTGCTGGGTAACGCTAGTGTTGCTCACCCTTTTCCTCCGTTGATCTCTGCTTAGACTCTGAGGAGATCGCTGAAGACGACTTTGGAACATACCATGCCGACGAGGTGTACTTTGAAGCACCTGATCTGTCCGGAGGAGTAGAAGGCGTCGACTACATCATCGCCTACGGAGCCGACGACGTCGACGAGGAGGAGGTGGAAACTTAAAGTTATCGTAGTAGGAACCTGGTTGAGTCAGACTAGACTAGTACTACTTAGCGACTGAGCCAAGATGGTTCTTAGTTTGCTGTTTTCTATCGCTTGTAGGTTGACTCCTGTCAACATCGCAATAATAGACATTCCTCCCATGTCAGAGGAAGACGTCGATGTTTTTATGCATTTCTGGTTTGTAATCTTTAGCAGTGTGTAATAAAGTGGACCCGCAATGTTTCTGTTGTACTACTCTGAGTGATGTAATATTTACGAATTAGTCCTTCCGTGGGTGTTATGTCAACGACTTGTACACTACAATATGCAGTGGTGTGCTGGGTCACCACAGTTTTCCTACCTCCCGCTGGCGCCGCCGGTGATCTTGCTTCATCTCCAGTGGCCTTAGGCCATGGAGGCGGGGTGGATCCTGGTCCCTGCCGGCAGGAGGGCTCCGTTTTTAGGTGTTTTTTGTGTGTTTTTGTCAAGTTCTGTATCCTATTCAGGAAGGCGAGGCGACAACTCCCTGGTGATGGAATAAAATTCTCCCCGCCTAGCCACCGTTCTGACGGTGCATCTAGCATTGTTAGAGGGCGTGTGAAGGTGTGTCTTCGTCGGATCTCGCGGGATTCGGTCGGCGTTTGTCTTCGGCAGATCCGATTGGATCTGGTCGTCGTTCGTCTTTGTTCGTATGTCTACATGTTGGATCCTTTCTGTCTACGCTTCTTTTCATTGGCGACGGTTGCTCGTCTGGTGCGCTGGTCCTGTGGGGCTTAACACGACGACTTCCCGACTGTCTACCACAAAAAATGTTTGCCCGGCTCTAGTGAGGAGGGGCGATGACAGCGGCGCGCCTTCGGCTCGTTCCAGTGCTTGTAGTCATCGCTAGGTGGTATACTGATCTAGATGTAATTTTTATTACTTTTTACATTCTTTGTACTACCTTGACAATTGATAAATAGATTGAAAGTTTTCTTGCAAAATAAAAGATCACTTTGTAAATAAAACAGTTCCTGTGAATATGTGGTAATCAGGGACATGACACAAGGGGGAACTTGATGATAACTCGTGAAAGCAAATTGAAAATTTAATTACAAAACTTATGATATTTCATCGAGCGGTGTTCACAATATACTATCAAACACACAGAATGGTTAACATCGTGGGGACACTCGATCGAGAATGGGCCTAGCGGTGGGCTCTCAACTCAATCAAGCATAGAAAAACAAATGATGGCATTGAGCCATTAGTGTGCAGCAGTCAAGATTCGTTGGTACATCGTTGTGTTCATTCAACTCTAGCGTGGAACCAACCGAGGGAATCCTTAAGCATCTCTAGCTAGACCCAGCCCGCCATAGTTCAAACCACAGGTTTGACGCTGGTGTTTCTCATTTAAGGCAGAATATTCTTCAGTGGGAGGCGACGTTCCCGTTGACAGCGAGACGCCCGTGGTGACTTCGTCAATCTCAAGATGTTTCGCAAAAAAAAACTAGACCCATTAAAACGCTGGCCTGTATCGAGCGTATACAGTTCATATTTTGCGGCTTTTACAGACTCAAAATGCATCACGCGAAACATTAAATTTAACTGTAAATTTAAAATGCAGTCACGGTGATCACGAGTTCATCATCATTCGTGGCAAAAGAACATGATCATGATCACGAGTTTACATAGTGGAATCCTGCGTCGCCACCCTAACCCTAATCACAAAATTGGCTCACCGGAGCCCGTCGGGTGCGGCGGCGACGCAGCAGCGGTGCTCACTCGTCGTCGGAGGCGAGGTCGATGTAGACCGCGTCCTGCACCTCGGCTTCGCGGCGCCACTCACTGGAAGACCTGCTCGATGAAACACTCAAAGGAACCCCATGTGTGAAAACAACTGACTTAACCCAGGTCACCGGTGAAAAATACATAACTCCGTGTAGAAACAGCCAATAGAAACAGCCCAAGCGACCGCAATGCTCGCAGCGCGCAAGTGAATTTGACCAACAGGCAACAGTAGCACATCGCGGCATTCTCAAATCTTGGGATACCATCGCCCGATCCAGAGCATCATCCCTCCAATAATCAAAGGAAGCACCGAGATATGAATCATTCGTCGCCGGGGACGGACCAAGATTACATGGAGCCCCATCCAATCAATCAGCTCGGCAACATGAAAATTATTCACGTGTGTGAGTACCAGCGTGGAGGTCGCACTTGAGGGTGCACATGAGGCCGATCTTCTTGAGGATGAAGCTGGCGCCGATCAATGCGCTGGACGACGACCTCGGAGGCCGCCCAGGCGCGCACCATCTCTTCGCGGTCGATCACCTGGAGGTCGCTCATGACCCAAACAACGGCCACTGCACAAGCTGGTGGCGGCGGCGACGTGGAACGGATTCGCATGGAGAGGACTCAGAGGAGGCGGCGGGGCAGGGGCGTCGTGGACTTGTGGGCGGATCGTGTGAGTAGTTATTTTTCTGCGCGTGCGGTGGAAATTGAATTGATTGCCGGTAACTTTGGAGATTTCTTTGACGTGGGTAGAGCAGACTGTTTTTTTTTCTTCCGTTGATTGTGGATTCGTACGCCGATGGCAGAGTTTTCGTCCGCTCCCTCAATTTGCTAAGTGTACACATGGTGCGGGTTGGCTGTTATATTGACGGTTAGATCCCAATTGGTGGGCTGGATCGTGAGGCTGTAATAGATTCGTTTAACTCCGTGTACGTTAGGCTGGGTGGATTTAGGGATAAATATGTTTGCTTGTTTAATAGTAGTAGAGATTGCTAGAGATGCTCTTGGGCGTGAAGATAGAGTGCCTACATAAGAGGTTCTGGCACCATACCAAGCTCAACGGTTGGCTGCTGGATTAGATTGGAAAGATGTGCAACGGACCAAGTAGCACTGACGATGACGATGATGATGATCTAAAAAAAAAATCTTTGGCAAGCTAGGAATGACGCATGGGAGGTAAACCTGGTAGCAGAACCTGTGAACGTCTCCAGGAAGCCTGTCGCCGTTTCTTCTGACTGAAGAGAGTCAACGCTAGCTCATCTGGGGCTGTCGTGTGTCGTCCTGATCCTCCATATCAGTCGTCGGAATTTGTCCGTACTATAAACAGCCTCGGCGACACACCCTCCGGTCACTATGCTTTCCAGCTCCAACCGCTGCTCGCGCGCACCGACGGCATGGCGGGAGAAGATGACGACATCGCCGTAGCAGCGGTGGACCACCGCGGCCGGCCGGCCTCCCGCGCCTCCACCGGGCGCTGGAGATCGGCGCTCTTCATCATAGGCAAGTGCATATGCAGATTGATAACCTAGTACGAGCAGTGGCTTCAGTTCTATGGATGCGCGATAATTTAGCCTGATTAATTGGTGTCGTTTGATGGATGCAGCGGTGGAGATCGCGGAGCGTTTCTCGTTCTACGGGGTGTCGGCGAACCTGATCAGCTATCTGACGGGGCCGCTGGGCGAGGGGCTCGCCGAGGCCGCGTCCGCCATCAACCTCTGGAACGGCGTGGCGCAGCTGCTACCGCTGCTCGGCGCCGCCCTCGCCGACTCCTGGCTCGGCCGTTACCGCACTATCCTGCTCGCCTCCCTGCTCTACATCCTGGTAAAGCTATCCAAATCCTCTCTGCACCGTGTCTTTTCATCTTTCTTTGCCTGAAAACAAGCTATCACCGTCATTTCCACGTTCACGAGTCCGGGATAGCGCTTGAAACTGACGTGCTTGAACCGGTCGTGGCTAGAGATATTTTAACCCTGCTTGCTAGGCTCCTGCTTACGGCAATTGGACTTAGTGATGCAAGCTGGATTTAAAATATGCAGAATTATTAGAGTTGTTGCGATTGGCTGAGTTGTCACATCTGAGTTTTGGCGAGTTCGAGCAATAGGGTGACATAGGCAGGCTATAAGAGATGTCATATCCAATTTTTATTTAAGTTGGAGAATAGAGAAGAGGAGGGATAGAAGCAGATGCAGATTTGTGGCACCCAAGCACCGTGAACCCTATAAGATTTTTTTTTGAAATTTGAGTTTGAAAAAAGTCACAAAAAATTTCCTATGATACATATGCATGTTTCCTACGCACGTGCCAATTTTTGTTGCAAAAAAAGTCGTATTTCGAGCTGTATAAAAATAACAAAAAAAACTAGGCCTAAAAAAGGCAATATAGTGTGTCGAATCTGTCATAAATTTCTCTTTTTTGCCTAGCCCAAAATATAATGAATTTATTCACGAAACTTTTGATGTACGTAAGTAATGTGTAAATAATTTCAGAGTTTTTGGATGCAAAAAAGTATGATTTTCAAATTTTTCAAAAACCGGGATCACCGCTGCTCGGGAGCCACAATGGATTTCCGGATAGAAGCGTATTTGTAAACTTATAGTCAGTTTGTTAAAATTTCAGCACTCTTTGTGAGATAATAAGGTGGGACACATATTAATGATATATCCAATACACATGCTATAGCTATCGTATCAGTGGACTTTTATATTGACTATATGTGACATGACAACTCTATATAGTCATTGGTGGAATATACTATTAACCATGCTCTTACTACTAGGACAGTTGGATAGTTGAGAGTGCATGCACGTGCAGACTTCACATGAATAATAACTCACTGAGGCATTTCGACGAACTCCGACGAGTAGCCGTAGAGTTTAGTGATGGCTCAAGGAATTTGGAGGCGGGCCCATTAACAAGTATTAATTATATATTTTTATTTCGGAATACACATGTGAAAGAATTGTGTTTTACAAAATATATTTAGAAAGTTTTGAAAAGCTACCTATAGTGTTCTAAGAAAATATTGGGAAGATTATAAGAGAAAAGTTCGTATTGCTCAAAACATTGTTGGCAAGGTAGAAAAAAGTTCACGCAGTTTAAAATAATTGTTCAACGTATTAAAATTGGAGTTTTTATGGAAGGTTTAGAGTTACTTTTATTTAGACCGGGGGGGGGGGGGGGGGGGGGGGGGGAGAGAGAGTTGCTCTTCTCTTTGCTTATCGGACGTCAATCTGTATAGCCACTGGTCAAACACCCTTCTCCTTAGTCGTTGGCATGGACGCCATTCTTCCCAGTGAACTCGACGATTCCTTCCCTGCGCGTTCTGCTCGAGACGGTATAATTTTGATGGGATTTCTTCTCGCGCACTCGGGCTGCAGGGAGGTTGTAAGTGTATTTCGAGACCAAAATTTAAACTGTAAAAAAATTTACAATGTTCGTCCGAATTACAAACCGTTTTTTAACCGTTTTTTACTTTCAAAATTAGTACATTTGTACATCGGAGTTCAGTGTACCAGTATTCCTTTTTTCCGCACTAGTACAGATAGCAACGTGTGCGCACACGTTGCCGGTGTCACGCTGCTGATATTTTTACTGGCAACGTGTACTGGGGCACGTTGCCAGGGTCCATAACGTTGGCAAAGCGCGCATACCGCGCGCTGCCACTATCCACATATCGGCAACGCGTGCAGTAGGTATGCGCGCGTTGCCACTATCCACACATCGGCAACGCGTGCAGTAATTACACGTTGTCAGGGTCCATCTGTAGCGGCAACGTACTTTATTTGCACACGTTGCTACCTATTTTTGAATATATATAATTTGTAAATAATTTATTTAATTCCTACATTTGCACAGTAAATTAACAGCAGCATATAAAGTGTACGAAATAGCAGTAATAACATACAACGATACAGATAAGTAGGTAGGCATCGAAAGTCACACATAGGTACATAATTGAGTCATCCATGTGCTTACAAGGTCACCAAACAGCAAGAGTTTTCATCCTAAGGTACAATTAGTTCGCTCATCATCTAAACCATGATGAGATAAAACAGAAACAGAATGACTAGTAGCAAGACAATGGTAATGAAGTTCTTCAACGGAATGACCACCTCCCTCTAGCTAAGGACTCCAAGTAGCTTGGTTATGAACGACTTGTGAATGTTGCTCGGGAACTTGTGTACCTGCGGGTGACAAGATGTGTCATAACGAATAGTCGGGAAAGTATGAAACATATTTAAAAGCATGTTTGATTCATAACGTGAGAATTTCATGTTGTAAAGCAAAAAAAAGTTCGCACTTTAGTTTGATATCTTTTGCGGCCGCTCCGGAAGAATGTCACCTAATGGGGCAAATGGCCTCATGTCGCCCTGTCCCTCTAAGCGTTCTTGTACCTCCGCCTTCGTTAATTCCTTGGCGTGGAACATTCCGTTGGGTAGAACGACATCCGTGTAGATGTTTGACGCAAGCGCCTGTTGGATGCGACACAGATTATTCCTAACCACTTTAGGCGAAGCCTTTGCCATGTCATTGCACCATTTGCGATATGAGATTGGTCTTTGTCACATGGCATGCGAAGGTTTTCTTGATCCTTACAAACTCTTGTATTTGAAGCATGACGTAGGTAGAATGCATCAAGCTTAGTGTTCTCAGCTTGCTTGAGGCATGGGAAATTGGTATGGTGGATGAATGCTAAGCTGCCTGACTTGCGCTTTTTGACTTTGAGCATGTTTCCACGCATGATGAACCTGGCGATACAAGAATTCAGAAGCTTCTTGATTCGCTCGTAGTCCTCCTTTTTTGCCTTTGGGTACGAGTCCAAATACAAAGCTTGCGATACATTCGACCACAGAACGATGAGGATGTGGCGGTCGCTGCCCAAAGGAATTGAAATCAACCATCATCCTCAAATACACCTTCACACGTGCAAAGGAATGATGGAAATTTGCGAAAGCAGAAAACGACTTACTTGAGAGAGAAAGGAAGGAGCATGATTTCCTTTTGCCTATTTTGTTGCATGAACGTGTTGACGATGTATTCCAGCAACAATTGAGTTCCTTGTGTGCTTGTCAACATGTTCTCATACAAGTGATAGGGGTCCGCTATCGCGATCTTTGAGTTACTCTCTTTTGAGATCATGTATGCTTGGTGAAGCGCATGATAGCGGATCAAGGATGAATCAAGGCGATGCAAATGAAACAGGCCGAAGATGTCCTCAAATCTCAGCATGATAAGATCCGCGGGGAATGTATCGACAAAGGAGAAGCTTGTGGGACCTTAGCCGTGAAATTCGGGCGTCTATCTATATTGGGTTGGGTAAGAAGATGAGTCTCATAGGACAGAACTCGTTCATGTGGGTGTTTTGCATCCCCAACCATTGTTGACAGCATACCGGGAGGTAGCATTGGTTGGCCCCCGATATGATAGTGTCGCACTTTCAGCCTGGTCATCCTATCATAGATCCGTTCCGTGTGCGGAGCTGGTTGGCTGTGGGACTTAGAGGTGTCAGCTTTGATCTTGTTATACTTTTTCCGCACCTTTTTCTCCTTGGGCACGGGCGCCTCCTTCTGGGTGGGCACGGACTCCTCCTTCTGGGTGGGCACGGGCGCCTTACCATATAGAGACACATTTAGCGTCTTAGTCAATGTGCCGGGCTAATCAAGGTGGTGGGCGATGGTTGGGTGAAGGCAGTTGGAGCCGTTTCTTGAGTTTCTTAAGAATCAACGAACTCCAGAGACTTCTTACACTCACGTCATTGTTCCTCCGGGAGGACCTCACACATTTCATTATCGGGATCATGGTAGGGTGAATCATCTTGCTGAGCACCCACAAGGTCATTGGCGTCGGTAAAGAGGTATTGATTAGCATGGTCTTCTTCCACGGCCTCGGCCGGATCAGCAGACTCCACAACGGTTGGACCTACTATTTTGGGTCTGCTTTGCCCCAAGACAGATGGTGGCAGTTGTTGAGTGGTCTACCAAGGCTTGGCGGCGTCGGGGTGCCAGGCGTTGTCTGTGGGGTGGTCAAGTCCAAACGAATTTGTGTTTTCGACCACAGAAGGAGCCAACCCCTGCATCCTGCGAGCGTTGGGGGGCCTCTTCTATGCCATTGGAAGGTTGCTCAGGGGGAGGCATATGCTCGTAACCCGGTAAGGCATGAGCCAGGTTGATCTTAACCATGTTAGGGGACATGATTGAGAGTCCATGCATGATGCGGTCAGCTGGATTACATAACTCACCCTTGGCAACGGGCACGAAATGTTCGTTCAATAGAATGCATGGGGTCCTGTCGGCCTGCGAGAACATATAGGGCGTTAGTGACCCGATCAACCAAGGCAAGGAAAAGAAATGAATTAAAGATATCTTGACGCTCAATTAGTGTAACACCCAAAAATTTGAACCTAATTTTTGCGGTGTTTTCCGACACCTGAAAAACTTTTTCCTCTTATCCTAAATATTTCTTCGAATCTTTGAGGATGGTTTGATTTGAGAATTGCCCTCTCAAAATTTTCCCGGTGATCCACGAACCACTCCAACACCGTGACAATTTTGTTGCTTAGGTTTTCCCTCGAAAACCCTAGCCCCGATTAATAAACCGTTTAAACCCTTTTCTCCACCTACCAAAGGGAAGTCTATTTCCGTCGCTAGATAAATCCCACTAAAAATACCAGAGTACTCCCATATCCATATAAAGACAATACATGCAAAAATATTGCATACCCCAATGCAATATTTCCAAGTTGGACGTTATTTTCCGAAATGCCAATTCTGATCCAGATATTATCTAGACACCTTCCACTCATCCAGAAATTATGCCATTTTGGGAAGGTGCTGATTCCACCTCCTGAGCATTTCACTCCATTGTCCCAACCTCATTTGGGCAATATTTGAGGTACTTCCTTTGTAATTCTCTTTTCATGCTTATTTGCAATTTCCAAAGGAACCCCTATTTCTATGTCTCCAAAAATTCTATGAAAATTAGGGAATGATCCTAGGCAGTGTGTAACCCATTTATGCAAAAATATTTGGTACCTTGTTAGGAAAGTGTTGGACTTTCTCCCTGTGCAAGTTTCTGCCCTAAGTTCAAATGTTTTCAAAACCAAGCCAAATGATGTTTGTAGTGAGAGGAGAACACCTAGATGCAAATACTAAGAGAGCCCACACCTCTGGGCAAAGTCTTGACCAAACCAAAAATCATTTGCCTCCTCAAACAATCAATTTCAAATTTGACCAGTACTATTTTTCAAAACTTCTAGTCGCACCAACTTTTGAAATTGCAAAAACTTTAGTCACCAAAGTTGTAGAGTTTTGAATTTGGCGTGCAGCGGTGAAAACCCCATCGCGTTTGGACCCCCGAGTCACCGGGAACGCGACGATGCCACTCGTGTCGCGCCCCAGACGCCGCTTTGTCAAGACCTAATCTCTGTTCACTGCGGTGGTCGGTGCCTAATCACTCGGCTGCAGTGCACCTCGTGCTACCCTGTACCTCCAGCTCCCCTCCCCTATCCAGCCCTCCTCCTTATCCCCCCCCCTTTTTACTTCTTGGAGAGAAGTTGGTGCAACGTGCACCGACGGTGCCCTCAAGTTCCCTCCCTCCCCGTGGCTAGGAGATAAGCCCGAGCTCTCCCTGCAGCACCTCACTCTCCTCACTTCACCCCACTCCCTCACCCTTGCCTCCCTGGAGTCAGCAGAGGAGAGGAACCGGGCATCCTCCATTGCCGAGCTCGGCTAAGCATGGCCACCACCTTCTCCTCCCTTCCGCGGCCTGCTCTGGTTAGCCAAGCCCCCTCTCTCGCTCACCTCACTCCCCTCTACCCCTGGAGCTCCCACGGGAGGAAGAGATGGTCGCCATCACCGCCGCCAACGGCGACCACCATGGCCGAAGCTCGGAGAGCACGGCAGCACCGAACCGTGGCTCCCCCCTCCAGCCTGAAGCAGTCCGTGGGCGCGGTGGAACCCCGCGGTTCCATCCCCGCCATCAGCCGGCGTTTAGGCGGGGCGGAGCATCGCCGGCGAGCTCCACCCGTGTGGCCTCCATGCCGAGGCCGGCCGAACCGCGCTGGCGACGCCCCGGCCCTTCCCCCTGCCGCCGAGCTCCTCCCCGGGCGCGGTGGACCGCATCCACCCGCCGCCGCCGTTTGCCCGGCGCCCTGGCCCCTCCGAGCAGCCGCGGCGGTGAGCTCCCCGAGCCGTCCGTGCTCTCCCACTGGGCCAGCAGCAGAAGCAGCCCAGCGGGCCAGCAGCGGGAGCAGCCCAATTCCTCCCTTTTTTTCCAGCAGAAGCAGCAGGCCAGCAGCGGATCTCGGCCCACCAGCGGCCCAGCCTGGCGCGGCGCTGGCACGCGCGCGTGCAACGCGCCCGTGGCCCAACAGCGGCCCGCGCCGTTTTTTTTTTCGCGGCAGCTTTTCTTTTTCTCTGCTGCATAGTTTTCAAACTTCAATATCTTTTGAACCTTTTATTGGGTGCCCTTGTGTGAGTGCAATCCGGAGTCCGGGTAAAGCGGCTATCGACACCCCACGCTGCGGGATCACCCCGACCTTTCCAAGCCCAGCGGATCCCCGTCTTCGAAGGCAAGCTAACCCCTTGCTATGAGCCGTCCCGCAATGTTTGTTTGTTTATTTGCTTAATATCATGGCGGTGTTTATGTCTGTCTACTGTTATATTGTTATGTCTGTCTACTATTATTGTTGCATGTCTGTTTGTTGTCTGTTTTATATGAGCCTTGTATTGCTGCTTGTATCATGTTGCATTTTAAATTGTCACATTACTCTATAGTTGCTTATCTGCAGATCACTCCCGTTCCCGAGACAATGGCCGGAGGAACCGCCTCAGTCAAAGGAGTGGGGGAAATATTACAACTGTGCGTCTCGCGCTTGCGGGGCTTTGTTTGCTTCTTCTTCTTCGCCGAGGTGAGGAGCGGACGAATGTCGTCTTATGATCCTCGGAGTTGGGGGCATTTGCCAAAAGAGTTATTTGCTTCTTGTCCCTCCGTCAAATATGGTTGGCGTAGACCACCCGGACTGCGACGCTTGGGAGCTGACTTTCCATTTGGTTCTTTTTGCCAAGATTGCTGACACCACGTCGAGTTGATCCTCGAGTGGAATGGATGCTTTCTTCTTATGATTGCTTTTCAGTTCATTTCATGTATTGTTAATATTTATCAGACACACATCATTCTTGAGACAATGGACTGGGGATACCGCCGCCGTCTCACTAAAACATTAACGTCGATCTGTGGAGGCGCTTGTTGGCGGAATCGCCACGATAGTCACCCGGTCGACGCTAACCAACTAGTTGATCCGTGGTGGCGCTTGTTGGCGGAATCGCCACGATAGTCACCCGGTCGACGCAAACCAACTAAACCATATTTTGTAGTTGATCTTTATTATGTTGCTAATGCCTTGTTGTTTGTTGATATATGATATTGATATCGTGATTATTTGCTGGACTAACCCTCTGTTTTGGGACTTGCTGTGATGAAACTGGATTAAAATAAAACACCCTCCAAACAACGATAGGGCCAGTCCATGGTGCCACTAATCTGAACTTTGAAAGCAGAACCATCGTCGTCTCATGGGAGGACCATGACCTAGTAGGTTGTTGAGCCCCTTTTGTGCCATCCATTGGGCGCAGTCGTTCGGTTGCGCTGTCCGAGGGTAGAGGTCGACAGGCACGGGTTCGACTGTGATAGGGAGTCTGGAGCTAGGCATACCCGGTAGCGCCGGGGGATGTGCCGGATTTACTTGCCCGTTGTGCCACGCACATAGGGTGGTGCAGGAGAGTGTCTTATCAAGTGGACCGTCATGTGAGTGTATTTTGCTTAGTACGACTTTGGGCGTGAGAAACCTGGAGCGTCGGCTGAGTAGGGTGCATTCTGATAGGTGGGAAAGCAAACTCTCGAGAGACTCAACCTAGCAAGCTAGCCCGTTCCTGGGATATGGAACAACAGTTCAGTGTCGGTCACACTATGTGTCTTTGTCGTGTCAGGAGGTTAAACTTAAGATTTGTTTGAAAGAATTAATGAACGACCTGATCTCACTAAATGAACAATAAGATGATGCAGGGAATGTTACTTGTGAGGTGAATGGGATGGCGGTGTGATGCGTTGGAAGCCTATAGTTAGGCCAGAGCCAACATCAACCGTGCATGCCCGAGAGATAGCCAGAGTTGGCTGGATTGATAGCCAGAGTTGGCTAGAGGCTTGGAAGCCTGATTGTGTTGACAGGAGTAATTATAAGATTTGGTACCAACCGGTGTACTCGTTTACTCGTCACAGGTAATATCTTTGTTTGATTGCGGTATACGATCCAACTCCACCTGGCTTGGACTCTGTACTGGTGATAACCCCATTGCTTGCTTATGACATGTTTGGTTGTCAACGCCATGCTACTTTTATATCATGTATCTAGATTACACCTTGCCATGTTGTAGGATTTTATATCCAACGTATATCTTGCTGCATGATTGTTGGAATGTTTGTAGTAAGTGGCGATTCTTGCTGAGTGCATACAAATGTACTCACGGGCCTTGTGATTGTGGCCAGGTTTTGTCGAGGATTCATCTTCCACCTTAGGAAGGATTTGAAGCAAGAGCGTGCTAGGATCAGTAGCCCAGCCAGAACCTGTGGAGTGGAGCCGCTCCAAGCCGTAGCCTCTCATATGTCTTCCGCTGCCAGTTAAAAACTCTGTATTGTGCCATGCTGGGATTGATATTTCGGCATTCCTTGATGGCCTTGTAAACCATTTGTAGCACTGATGTGCCTGATCGTGTAATGATGTCCATTATGTTACACTGTTGTGACGTGCGGCCAGTTATCTTGGGATGGCGCACGGGACGACTGCCTCTCTGGTGATATGTGCCAGGGAGGGGTGTCACAATTAGTTGCCGTGATGGCGTCGATTTCAGCCAATGTCGCCGCACCGGTGCCTGGCATGCCAGAGACAGAGGAGGGGCTGCTATGCTGAGGCTCACGACCATCTGGATTTCCATCCTTCTCATGGATGTTCATCGAGTTGCTAGAGTTGAAGCTGGGAATAGGAAATTCTTCTCCAGGATGTTCTTTTATGCACTGAGCAATGGCTGGCACAAGGGCTTTTATCTGGACTTTACATTCTTCTCTCGCCGCAATTACGGCTTTTTTTCCACTTCTTTAATCTTCTGCTCGAAATTGTTGTACTCAATTTTCCTCCTCTTCTTTCGTTTTTGGGGTCCTCATTGAAAAAGTATTTCCACGAGGCACCGACTCCTCGCGTGAGAACACGACCAGTTGCTGGGGGCTGATCTACCGGCTTTCCCAGGGTCTTGTTCATCGCCCGGTTAAAAGTATCGTCCCATGGGCCCAACAACTCAGATGAATTGCTTTGAGCTTGTTGGTCATGCTACAGAAGGAACATGAACCATTTAGAAATGTGACTACTAGAATTTAATAAAACTGACTAGAAGCTAATTAAGCTGGAGAAGTAAATTACCAGTTCTTTCTCGAGATCCTTGACCTTATCGCTCGTGCAAAATTCCATCTTCTTTGGATCCCAATAGTATCAGGCCCTGATGAAGGCACGGGCCATTGGGTCTTCGAATACGTCCCAAGGGTTCTCTATGCCCATTCTTGCAAATTCAATATCCTCCTTTGCCCACACAAGCTCCTTCCCGTGGTAACCATTGCTCCCGAGATGATGGGGACCTATGTTCTTGCTCTGTAGTTCCTTCCCCCAAGCCCTCGAAGCAATGGTATTAGGGTCCAATATGTTATTTCTGAAAACTTCAAATTGACCTCTATTAATAGTATGCCATTTCTTGTGGACTTCCTCGTATGTGGCACCTCCATCGATCTTGACTCTCATCTTGTGTTTCCATTGGGCTAAGGCCTTGCTGAACTTGACCATGCCTTTCTCGTTAACTAGTTGGAAGTTCTTGTCATTGGGAGGCTCTTTTTTAGGATCACCTCTCGGGAACTTGTATACATTGTGCAACCTCTGAAGAAGGAGGTCGTGCAAAGGTTTTTTGCGGGGATCCTGGATGTTTGTTTCGTTGATGGATATGGTCTCTCGGAGGATGGTTCCTATGGAGTTACCATAGCTTCTTTTAGCCTTAAGAGGAAGTACAGGCAAACCGGTGCCCGGGTCGACTTCAGTGACCTCAGTCGTCAGGGTGCTGACCGAATTTGGCTTCCTCTTTCACTTTCCGCTGGATTTGCTACCATATGTGCAATGTACGGCTCCATCAGTTGTCTCGGCGTTTGACGTGTTATCGCCGTAATCCGTGGTTTCGGCGCCGACGCCGGGCTGAATCTCATCTTCTTGGCGGGGGTCGCCGCCCATCATAAACTCCCAGTACTTTTGCGAAAATGCAAGCTCTTCTTCCGGGACATCAAAAAATGACTTACCCGAACACCCGGCCTCATCGTTGTCGGCCATCTTCCGAATCCTACAATTAGAAGTCTCGTAGTAAGCAAATAGAATTAGGGAAATATATGAAGAATATACAAGTATATATTGATCCTATAAACCTAAAATTCTACAACTAACATTTCGGGCACTCAAATATGTCTTATTTGTAGCAAGTCATATGCCAAAATTCAAGAACAAATTCGGCATGACCTTTGCTAAAAATAGGACATATGGAGTGCCCGAATTTGCCGGAACGGAAGTTAATCAACATTCCGGCAATCTCAAGGGCCTCATTACCTGCAAACATACCAAAAATGGCACCAAAATGTCACACTTCTCATTTGCATCTATAATGGCACCAAACATACACAAATCATCCAAAATATTCCTCTTCTTTTATGCATCTATAACGGCACCAAACCTATACAACAACATGGCACCACGGATACACCAAAGTGGCAGCACACATACACAAAAATCATGCTGGCCATTTCATCGAACACCTTCGGGGCAGGCGGGAGCATACTACTACGGGCAAAAGCAGAGAGAGGCCGGCGGCGAGCACGGGCATCTGAGCCGGTCGACGGTGGCAGAGAGGGAGGGAAATGGTCACCAGGAGATGGACCCGGCGGCGTCGGAGGAAGCTAGCTCGGGGAGGGCGCGCGTGGCGTAGATCTCGGCCTTGCTCTCGGACCAGGGCACAGCGGCGCACGTGGAAGGCGACGGCGACACGAGTGGAGGCCGACGGCAAGGCGAGTGGGCGGCGACGGCGAGGCGAGTGGAAGGCGAAGGCGAGGCGAGTGGAACAGAGAGGCAGCGCGGCGCGGGCGGTTTGATTGTGTTTGAGCAAACAATTGCTGCGCGCGCCGATTTGGGGGGGACGAAACAAGCTGGCAACGTGTGAGCGAAGCACACGTTGCCACTCCTCTGACATTGGCAACGTGTACTCTGAGCACGCGTTGCCACTAGGGTAATACTGGCAACGTGTTCCAAGCGGACGCGTTGCCACTACATTTTACAGAGCCTCGCGTGCAGAAAATTGTTATTGGCCACGTTTGTCACAGAGTACACGTTGCCAGTACACGACTAGTGGCAACGCGTTTTATTTTTACGCGTTGCCGAGGCGTACTGGCAACGTGTTAGTACGAATGCACGTCGCAAACACGATGTTGCCGCTAAGGGTTTCCCTACTAGTGCCGTATACTACTTATTCTTACACGCGGATTGCTCTCATCGTGACCGGTAGGAGAAAAACCATGGAAATTCCTGGTTTTGACGATTAAAGGCACGCGAGATAGTTTCCCGTTTTATTTCTAATACTGAAACTTTAAACTGAAAAATCTTTTGAACAGTTTGTCCAAAATATGAGCGGGTTTCATCATTGCATTCGTCGGCTTAAATCATCAAAACTAGAACCATGTTATCGTTTGGAAATCATCAACGCTTGTCAGCACTCTTCTGTCGAGCAGTTATATACTTATATCGTTTGGAAATATATTTGGGCCGATAAGGAACCATGTTAAAGGCGAGCTAATGGGCTTCCATCGATGTAAACAAATTAGACCTGTAATTTTTTTCGTTCTTCTTTTTCACCCTTTCTTTGGGACGAGATGGCTCACATTGATCCTGCTCGTCTTCTTCGATGTTCACATTTCAAGAGGGATGATAATATTCATCACAGTGGAACATTTCTCACTTGGCACTACTAATATTGCGTGCAGGGTCTAGGCATGCTGGCTCTTTCAACAATGCTCTCCTCCGGCAGCCACAAATGCGGCACCGCTGCCGCTGGCAGCCCGCCCTGCCCGCCGCCGTCCGGTCTACAGATGGCAGCCTTCTATACTTCGCTGTACATGGTGGCCCTCGCGCAGGGCGGACACAAGCCGTGCGTCCAGGCCTTCGGCGCCGACCAGTTCGACGAGAGTGACCCCGGGAGGCCGTCTCCGGAGCTCCTTCTTCAACTGGTGGTACTTCGGCATATGCGTCGGCGCCACCGTTACGCTGGTGTTCCTCAGCTACATCCAGGACAACATTGGATGGGGCCTCGGCTTCAGCATCCCCTGCGTCGTCATGGCCTTCGCCCTCGCCGTGTTCCTGATCGGCACCCGCACGTACCGCTATTACGTCTCGGATAGAAAGCAGCGAAGCATGTTCGCTCGTGCCCGCGAGGCTTTCGCGGCGTGGTGGAACAGCCGGCGGAAGTCGGGTCCTCTAGCGGCAACATCGGCGCCGGAATCCAGGTAACTCGAGTGTTTCGCAAGGTGTTCGATCGATCGATGCAAGAATGCGATATCTCATTAATCTGCTTTGCCCAAATTTTGTAGTGCTCAAGTCGACGAGGAAGAGCAGGAGGTGGTGACCAGCAACGCGGACCTCATCGAGGAAGCCAAGGTTGTCCTCCGGCTGTTCCCGATTTGGGCAACATGCCTGATCTACGCCGTCGCGTTCTCGCAATCATCGACGTTCTTCACGAAGCAGGCGGCAACCCTCGACCGGCGCATCGGCCGGAGGCTCCAGGTGCCACCGGCGGCGCTGCAGACATTCATCAGCGTCACCATTGTCGTCCTTATGCCCCTCTACGACCGCGCCCTCGTACCGCTAGCGCGCCGCTACACGGGCCTCTCCTCGGGCATCACCATGCTGCAGCGCATCGGCACCGGGATGGTGCTCTCCCTTGTGTCGATGGTGGCGGCGGCGCTTGTGGAGACGCGCCGGCTCCGAATCGCGGCGGACGCCGGGCTGGCAGACTTGCCCAAGGTCCCGGTCCCGATGAGCTTGTTGTGGATGGCGCCGCAGTACGTGCTTTTCGGCGCGGCGGACGTGTTCACCATAGTCGGCCTGCAGGAGTTCTTCTACGACCAGGTGCCCGACAAGATGCGCAGCCTCGGGATGGCGCTCTACCTCAGCATTTTCGGTATCGGCAGCTTCATTAGCAGCGGTCTCGTGTCGGGCATCGACAGGGCGACGTCGACGAGGGGGCAGAGCTGGTTCTCCAACAATCTCAACCGCGGCCACCTCGACTATTTCTACTGGCTCCTCGCCGCGCTCAGCGCGCTCGAGCTCCTGGTCTACGTCTTCTTCGCAGTAATATTCAGGTACAAAAAGAAGACAGCGATTAGTTGAGCCTGTACATTTTGAGTCCGTACCGGCGGTGATTATCTTCACGTTGCAACCCACATAGGATTTTATCGAATGTATCGTGAGTGGTAGAAAATCCACTTTCCGACATATTTGCTTAACTGATACTACTGCACGCTCTGCACAAGTGTATGATATAATCGAAAAAAGAATACGCGCAAAATATCGTGGAACTCAGCATAACTTAATCGAATTATGCTACTAGTAGCCAGAACTCTAGGACAAACTATGTCTAGTCTTTTGGCAGTTTGGTAACGCTGATGGTTGTAGTCGCCGGTAGTCTCCACTTTATGTTATACGAGGACTTGACTCGCACCTTGTAGTAGCCTCCACTCCGATTGTCATCTCTATCGTCGTACATGATTTCGACCGACTTTAGATTAGAGGATACATTTATCAGACGAGGTAGCTCCATCGCTGAAACGTTTGGAAACATGTGGCACTACAAACATGGGCAAAAAGAACAAATTAGGAGGTATTCGAATCTTTCTGCCGATGAGGAATTGGCTTGGTGTCTCGTGACTTGGAGCAGCGGCATGTAAGTGGGGGCGATACCATACATGAAGTCCAAAGTCCTACCTTTCAGGGTGAAAATCCAAGGTCTGGACTTAATTGATTGTGCCTGACAGTGGTCTTGTTGAAAACATTGTTTTGAGAGCGAGGACTATCTTTAGGGTGAAAGCCCAAGGTCTGGCCTTAATTGGTTGTGTCTGGCACTGTTCTTATTGAAGGCGGTGCTTTTGAAGAATTGGACGTCAGGTGTTGTTTTGGTGGTGGTTGTGCGGCTGTTGCAAGGACTGTAACTCTGTAGTGGGACTTTTCTTTTTTTATTTCTTCTTCTTATTGTTTTTCGGCTGTGTGCATCCGTAACAACTTTGGTTGTTGCGTTGTTACAGAGGCTGGGTGTAATTTGTATCTCCGCGATATTAATATACACTCTTTATCTAAAAAAATTAAGATTTTTGAGGCACTACCTACATAGTTACATCAAGCAAAAGTAAGTACCTGGCAATTCTTCAAAGTGAGCTTCTCTAGGACAGGAGCGTTATCGAGAAGGCGCCAGAGCGTGCGAAACTCGTGGCCTGCCTCGCATTCATCCAGGACCAAGGATGTCAGGCCATGGAACACCAGCAATTCGCCATGGTCCTCGTCGAGTATTGCCTGTATCATTGGACGATGGAGCGGCGGCATCTCCGGCTGATGTGGGAACCGATGCGGAAACCATGATTGATACAGCAGGTGAGGCCGAACCCCCGGACCTCCAGGAGGTGGAAAGAGGGGAATATGTTGCTCGACTACCGTCTGAAATATGTTGTGGAGATTGACAAGCAAAGAGTTAAACCAATGTTGGTAGCTCGTTTTTTGCAACTGAATATATATTAGTTATAGAGAATAGACTTGAAAACTTAACCATGTCATGGAAGCCGTACAGCTCCAAAGCGCCAACGTGGGACAGAGAACCAGGGAGGTTGCACAGAGATGTCACCAGAGCTCCGTCCTCCTGCAAGAAGTAGATGTCCCCCATTCTCTGCCGGAACTCAGGCTTGTCCACGAAGGGGATGGACGCTTGGGCAAGGCGAGGCGCCTCCTCGACGAGGACGCCAAAGAAGCCTAGGTGAAGGAACTGGACGGCGAGGTGCAGGGACATAAGGCGAGGGGCCACGATGGCGAACGCGTGGCTATCGCCGGCGTTCAGCGTGATCGCGGAGGAGGAGTCGACGGCGAGGTGCTTGAGGGTGTCGGAGGCGATTGAAGGCGATTCTCTTGAGCCCGGACAGCTCGGTGCCGCTGATCTCCAGGTCCTCCAGAACGGGGAGCCCGGATTTGAGATGTTCCGCAAAATCACGGTGGAGGAGCACCCGGTCCAGCCGCAGCTTGGTGAGACGGCGAGTGCTGGGGGAGGCTAGACGGGGAAGCTTGACGAAGCCGCTGACATCGAGCGCCGCCGGAGAGCACCTGAGGACGCGTCGGAGCCAGCTGGTGTAGTTGGTCGTGATGGAAGAGCCGCAGAGCATCCACGGGACTGCAAGCCACCATGGCGGGATGCGCAGCCACACGGTGTCCAGTGGTGATGCACCGGTGGCGCAACGGTGGATGAGTAGGCACTCGACGAAATCCTCGAACCCGTAGAATTCCTCGTCCTCCTGTGCGATGTGCTGGCGTGGAAGCGGCATAGTAGCTACTGGGTGGAAGACGGCCGGTACGTCGGCGTCGTATGGCCGTTGGCGTGGGCTTGGATGCAGAACGGCGTGTGGGAGAAACTCGATGATGTCGACGTCGAGGCACGGGGACGTGAGCCAGAGGTGCTGCCACCGTCGCGAGAGCACGCACGTCTGCACGACCTGCAGGGCCTTGAGCCGTGACAGGATGACGCGGAGGAGGCAGTCCGGCAGTGCGCTCAGACGGTCGGCGGCATGCTTCGCCTTGTGATGGACTTCCATGGTGATGCAGATGCAATCATGAAGCTTTGTGCGTCTCCTTTTAACAGATCGATTCGAAGAGTCCGGCCGGGAGCCGGGGAGCGCGCACCGTTAGGATCCGGGATCTTGGAGCGCATGCACGCCGTAACAATCCCGGCCCGTCCACGATATTTTCCTGGATTTTCTCCAATTTTGCTGCGCTCCGGTGCTACAACATCTCTTGTCAGCACCATATGCAGAGTCCGGGGGCATTATTCTGTTTTTGAAAGAACCAAAATCTCTTCTCAGCAGTCAGCACCGACCGACTCCCGCGCCACCTCGTCTCTCATGGCGCCCGCGCAGACCGGGGTCAAGCTAGTGGCTTGCCGGTGTCAGGTGGACGCGTTCCTCGACGAGTTCGACGCGCTCAGGGCAGTCGGTGACCACCGTGGTCATCACGACAGCGCACGCCGTCAGAAGGTCACCGTTGCCATCAGAAGGGAGGAGCAGACCTGTCTCGCCTTCACCTCATCGACCTTGGCCAGGTTCTCGCGCTGCTGGCCTTTCCGTTCCACGCCGCGGCTCCCTGCAGTCCTTGGAGAAGTGGCCAGGTTTGTAAAGTTGTAAGAGCATCTCTAGTAGAGCCCATAAAAGCTTGACACGTAAAACGCATATAAGGTAACCGTAAAATGAGTTTAAGGGGCGAAAACTGTTTGGGCAGAACGGATACCTAAAAACCGTAAATCAGAATATTTGTATTTACGTTTTACGTTTACGGGATCCGTTCTATATAGTAGACCTGGAGGTACCGCAAAATTGGTTTTTTCTATAGCATATATTTGTCACTTTGGACTAGAAAAATATGATAAAAACAACAACATAAACTCAAATATACTAAATTTCAACATCAAACAATACAAGAATAATCCATATTACAACAATCATTCAAATCCAAATAATAAAACAAATAATGAATTGTTCGGAAGGGAAAGAATAGTTCATCACACATGAAAAACCAAATAAATTGGGAGATCAAGAGCTCCTCCCATACAACTGGCAATGATGCTCCATTAGATCAAGCTGAAGCTGCTGGTGAGTCTCGGTGTGCTCAATCTGCCGATATGTCTCGAGGAATGTTTGGATCTTGTCTGTGTTTCTTAAAAGCTTCACACGGTTGCCAACATTGTCATAGATAGGCATCAACCCCAAATCGTTCTCATCCTCAACAATCAAGTTGTGTAAAATGACACATGCCTTCATGATATTGCCGAGTGATCTCTTATCCCAGAAAGAAGCAAGACCTCGAACAATTACAAACCTAGCTTGAAAACACACCAAATGCACTCTTAATATCCTTTCGGCATGCTTCTTGTGCTACGACAAAACAGATTTTTTTACATCGGGGTGTTGTATGGTTTTCATAAATGTGGACCAACAGCGGTAGATGCCGTCAGCTAGGTAATACTGTAATACCACATGGTACTCATGCCCGTTGATGATGTAGTTGCAAGACGGGACATCTCCACTAGCAAACCTAGCAAAAAGATGAGATCTTTGCAGTACATTCATGTTATTGAGTAAACCTGACAAACCAAAAAAAGCAATGCCAAATCCACAAATCCTCGGCTGCAACTGCTTCAAGCTCAATTGTTGGATCATGGTGATGGCCAATGTACCGACCATGCCATGCAGCAGAGCAATTCTTCCACCTCCAGTACATGCAATCAACACTGACAAGCATCCCCGGCCAACCTCGTTAGGAGCTCGGAGGTACTCCTCGCTGAATAGCCGGATGATCACCTTGGCAAAAGTGCGCACGGACTTGATCGCAGTATCTTCACCAATGCGGAGATACTCGTCGGAGTAGTCCTCTGGAATGTCGTATGCAATCACTCGCATGGCCGCTGAGATCTCTTGATGGGGCTAAATCCAAGGAGGCCGGGCGGCGTTCTCTAGCGAGTGAAAAGCTTGCAATTGCACTCAAAAGTTTCGACTATGCGCATGAATCGATTCCTACGCATTATAAATCGCCTACGGAAGAGGTGCGGCGGATAGATAGGTACCTTGGCGAATTAATCTTGCATGAGCATTTCGTTGCCCATAATTCGGTTCTGCGGGATACAAAGTCGGCCACGGTTGATCCCCTCCGCTTTATTTTCGGCTCCCTCTCAAACTCCTTCACGGCGAGCCGTAGCACGAGATGCAGCGCATCGTCGTCATCCTCTACTTCGGACGAGGAAGCATCGATTTTTTTGCTCATATGGGGTCAAATCGGCGAACAAACTCATCTATAATTATACATCAAATTAAGCTTGACAACTAATTGGAATCGATTCGTAAACTACAAGTGCGAACAAATTCAGCAATTTTTACCTTCAAGAGCGCGGGATCATGGGGCCGCGGGCGGCGAACAAGCTGGGTCCGTGAAAACGGTCAGGGACGCGGGGCAGAGAGGCCTGGGCACTGGAGTGGCGGCGGAGCGGCTACGACGCGTCCGTGCGGTTTCCCATCTCTCCCTCGACAGATCCAGGGCGCGGAAGCTCCGCCGCTAGCGGGACGGGAGCGGCTTGGGTATGGACGGCCTCAAGAGAGCTCAATGGGCGCCGGGAATGGAGCGGCGGACGGTGGGAGGCGGAAAACGGAGGGGACGAGCAAATCGCGTGCGGGAGGTGGCGGCGGCACGGGAATTGGGAACGGAAGATGAATATTCAGCCGCCAACGCATTGTGCGATATGAGGGAAGTCGGAGAAATCAGCGCCGAAACTCCATATGTTTTCCTCGGATCCATTTACGGGGAACCATAAAAAAATTAAGGGTCGACTGAACGCAGGTCGTCGTTTCCGTCTGGACCCTTAAAAAAGCAGTTATTTTATGGGTCTGGGCCTTTTACGGGCTCTGCTACAGATGCTCTAACCATCTCCGAAGGGACTGTCTACACCCGGGGTTTTTTCTGATTTTTTAAACTCACAAATATGGCTTCCGAATTATTAAAACGGAGGGGGCACCGGTTTTGGTAGCCAAAAATCTCCACTCCGACTTTCTACCATTCAAACCAAAATGCTCACCCACAATGAAGGCAGAAAAAACCCTAAGACCAGCCACAGCGGTGGTTCGATTCAACGAAAAAGATGGCAGTGCTATGAACCGATCACATTTCCCACACTGTATAAATCGCTTTTCATGCGCCATGCAAACTTACTTTTCTCTACTCTAGGCGTCGCAGGGCCAAGCCCGTTTGGCACGGCGGCGGCGGCGTTCCATTCTCGGCCGGAGGTCGGGTCGGGGCGGCGGCGCTTCGCTCCGGACGGCTCAATGGCTGTGTCGCCGGCCAGCGGCGGCGGCGGACGGCGGAGCAAGTGGTGGCGGCGGCGCCCGATCTGGGCCCAGATGGGCTTCGGCGGGCCGATCCCCTACGACTGCATCTTCACCGACGCCGGCCACTACGTCGCCTCTAGGCTTGGCACGCAACACGAGGAAGCGGGGGCTCTTGCCCGGGCGTGACGGTGGTGGCCTCCTCCTTCGCCGGAGTGGCCGGCCGGCTGGTTGTGGCGGATCTTTTGATCTCACAGCTGGCTCCTGTGGCGAGTCGGGAAGATGTGGCTACCGGTGAAAATCAAGTCCTGACCACGGTCAGGACAGGCGATGGCGGCACCTACGCCGTTACCTTGTTGAAGGCATCTTCGTTGCAGCTACTGTCTACCCGCTCGCGCTGCTCCGGGGGGAACCTCAGATTCCGGGGTTCCCGGGTCAAACAATGGCAGCGCTATCGGTGCCGCTCTCCTTCTTGAGGCATTGTTTTTGGAGCATCTGCTGGAGGGAGGTTGCAAGAGGTGGAGCAGTTTACATCTACCACGTTGACGACGACGAGTCTCGGCGGCGTGGCGCAGCGGGGTCTCGGCGACGAGCGTATGATGATGGACTCGCGCATGATGGTGGAGCTGTCTGGCGTCGTGGTGATGTCGATGGTAGGCCTTGCAAGGTTATCGTTGATCGCTCCTGAAGGTGGGAGGGCGGAAGATGGTGGCAGCGACTTCTGTTGTGCGCATGCGGCTGATTGATGACGTGTTCACACGTTCGTTGGAAGACCCAAGAGGAAGGTATGAAGCAGTGTAGCAGCAGTTTCCCTCAGTATGAAACCAAGGTTTAATCGAACCAGTAGGAGCAAGAAATCACTTCTGAAGGTTGTTGGTGGCGCCGCTGATCACCAACGTGGAATCTGCACACAACACAATCAAACTACTTTGCCCCAACGAAACAGTGAGGTTGTCAATCTCACCGGCTTGCTGAAAACAAAGGATTAAACGTATGGTGTGGAAAACAGTAGTAAATTGCAGAGAATGAAAAGGAACAATGTTTGCAGTTGGTTGTATTATCAGTGTAAAAGAATGGACCGGGGTCCACAGTTCACTAGTGGTGTCTCTCCATAAAAGATAACTAACATGCTGGGTGAACAAATTACAGCTGGGCAATTGACAAAATATTGAGCGCATGACAATGCATATATATGACATGATGATTACTATGATATTCATGTGGGCATTACGACAAAATACATAGACCGTTATCCAACAGCGTCTATGACTAATAATCCACCGCCAGGTTGTCATCCGAGTTCCCCGTTGGTATTAAGTTGCAAGCAACGGATAATTGCATTAAGTAATGTGCGTAATGTAAACAAATGCATTAGACCTAACGGCGCACCCTTAAGCTAAGCATCGGTTATTTTATCCCTAGTGGCAACAGCACATCCACAATCTTAGAAGTTATTGTCACTCTCCCAGATTACCGGAGGCATGAACCCACTATCTAGCATAAATACTCACTCTTGGAGTTACAAGCATCTACTTGGCCAAAGCATCTACTAGTAACGGAAAGCATGCAAGATCATAAATAACATATAAGATAGATTGATAATCAACTTGACATAGTATTCAATATTCATCGGATCCCAGCAAACACAACATGTAGCATTACAATAAGATGATCTTGATCATGATAGGCAGCTCACAAGATCTAAACATGATAGCATAAAGTGGAGAGACAACCATCTAGCTACTGCCATGGACCCGTAGTCCAAGGATGAACTACTCACGCATCACTCCGGAGGCAGGCATGGTGATGTAGAGCCCTCCGGTGATGATTCCCCTCTCCGGCAGGGTGCCGGGAAGAGCTTCTGAACCCTCCCGAGCTAGGGTTGACGGCGGCGGCGTCTCTGGAACTTTTCGTGGATAATGGCTCGGGTATTTAGGGTTTTCGCGTCGGGAGAATAAATAGGCGAAAGGGCGGCGGCTGGAGAGCCGTGGGCCCCACACCACCCCACGGCGCGCAGGGGGGCCGCGCGGCCCCATGGTGTGGCTGCCACGTGGCTCCCCTCCGTCTCTCCTTGGACTCCGTGTCGTGTTGGAAAAATAGGAGGTTCTGTCCAAGTTTCGTCCAATTCCGAGAATATTTCCAGACTAGCTTTTCTGGAATACAAAAACAGCAGAAAACAGGAACTGGCACTGTGGCATCTTGTTAATAGGTTAGTCCCAGAAAATGCATAAAAATGCTATGAAGTGTATATAAAACATGTAACAATTGGTATAATATCAACATGGAACATCAGAAATTATAGATACGTTTGAGACGTATCAAGCATCCCCAAGCTTAGTTCTACTCGTCCTCGAGTAGGTAAAACGATAAAAACAAAATAATTTCTGAGGTGACATGCTACAATCATAATCTTGATCAAATAGTATTGTAAAGCACATGTTATGAATGAAGTGATCCAGGTCAATGGTCTATAGTTTGCTAGCAAGTAGATAATGAGCAAACAACTGAATCATATAAGCAAAAACTTTTCATGAATAGTACTTTCGAGACAAGCATCAAAGAGTTTTGCATAAGAGTTAACTCATAAAGCAATAGATTCTAAGTAAAAGGTATTTAACCAACACAAAGGAAGATTTAAGTTTCAGCAATTGCTTTCAACTTTCAACATATATATCTCATGGATATTTGTCAACACAAAGCAATATAATAAGTGCAATATACAAGCATATAAAAATTGTTGCACCAAAGTTGACACTAGTGTTTGCTTCTAAGATAGAAAGAAGTAGGAAAACTGACTCAACATAAAAGTAAAAGAAAGGCCCTTCGCAGAGGGAAGCAGGGATTAAATCATGTGCTAGAGCTTTTTAAGTTTTTGAAATCATATAGAGAGTAAAAATAAGTTTTGAGAGGTGTTTGTTAATTGTCAACGAATCAGAAAATGGAAAGTACAATATGACCCCTGCCAACCAGACTTTTAAGAGCGGCTCCCATGAAGGACGTTATTTCTACCAGCAAGGCAGATCATCCCTCTTTCTCTTTTGTTTACACATGCAGATATTTCACTGTTTGTCATTGCTTGACTGATAAATCAGGGCAAAAATGTGAAGAGAATTAAGCGGTTAAAGTTGTAATTAATTGGGACTGGGCACCCCATTTGCCAGCTCTTTTTGCAAAATTAATGGATAAGCGGATGTATATGCCGCTAGTCCGGTGGTAAAGTCTGTTTGACAGTTGACATAAAGACATCCACCCCGTCCTCATGAGCTTGGTAAACATTGACACAAAATAGGAGTAATAAAGTTTTGAATAGTTTAAAGGTAGCACATGAAAAATTTACTTGGAATGGCAAGGAAATACCACATATAGGTAGTTATGGTGGACACAGATGGCATGGATTTTGGCTCAAGGTTTTGGATGCACGAGAAGCATTCCCTCTCAGTACAGAGTTTAGGCTAGCAAGGTTATTTGAAGCAAACACAGGATATCAACCGACACAGCAAGACTTATATGAAAACATATTGCAAGCATTATAAGACTCTACACTGTCTTCCTTGTTAACCAAACCCTTTTACTAGAAAATATCTAGACCTTAGAGATACCAATCATGCAAACCAAATTTCAACGAGCTTTACGGTAGTTCTTCATTAATAGGTTTTAACTACATGATACAAAAGCTTAAACATGAACTACTTGATAACTCAAAACAATTGACAAGTATCAAATTATCCAATACAGTGATCTACAAGAATATGTAAGCTTTTTCCATTATACCATCTACCACATGCAACATTTTCTGTTCCAACCAAACACCAATCAATTTATTTCAACATAAACTCTCCAAACAATTATAAGTGAAGCAAGAGAGTACTTTCTTTAAAAGAACTAACAGCTCTGAATAAGAGATGCATGCAAAACAGGAGCTAAAAGCATAGCAATAGCTAGATAAGAATACTCAACAAGTATAAGTGAAGAATAGGAGTATTCATATGAAAAAGCGGAGCGTGTCTCTCTCCCAATCAAGAATGCTGGGGTCCAATCAAGTTGACCATAAGAAAAATAAAATACTGAAAATAAAAGCACACAGACGCTCCAAGTAAAGCACATATGATGTGAAAGAATTAAAATATAGTTTCACTAGAGATGACCTGATAAGTTGCTGATGAAGAAGGGGATGCCTTGGGCATCCCCAAGCTTAGACGCTTGAGTCTTCTTGAAATATGCTGGGGTGATCCATGGGAGCATCCCCAAGCTTAAGCTCTTCACTCTTCTTGATCACATTATATCATCCTTCTCTCTTGACCCTTGAAAACTTCCGCCACACCAAACTCAAAGTAATTCTCATTAGAGGGTTAGTGCACAATCAAAAACTCACATGTTCTATAAGGACACAAACATGACCGTTACTTTTAACATTAACTACTGCCACTGATGTTATGTGAAGCTCTTCACCCTAAAAAAGAATTCCACTCAACACTAGTAAAAGAGAGAATGCGAAAAATAAAAGACAGAATCTGTCTAAACAGAACAGTCCAAAGACGAATTTTTTCGAGGCACTTACGTTGCTCAGATCGAAAAACTTTAAACTAACGAAAGATGCGTACATATCTGAGGATCACGCACAAAAATTTGCAGATTTAAATAATTTTTCTGTGATTTTACAGAAGTAAAACGGTGAACAGCAGAAATCTGTTCCTGCGCAGAAATCCAAATCTAGCATCATCTTCCTATTAGAGGCAATACTTGGCACAACAATGCGATAAAATAAAGATACAAAGGAATTGTTACAGAAGTAAACAACTCCTTGACTCAAAAAGAAAAGAAAAATTGCAGAAATAAAATAATGGGTTGTCTCCCATAAGCGCTTTTCTTTAACGCCTTTTAGCTAGGCTAGAAGATTTTAATGATGCTCACATAAGGATAAGAGTTGAAACATAAAAGAGAGCATCAAGAAGCATATATAAAACATGTTTAAATCTAACACTCTTCCTATGCATAGGAGTCTTGTAAGAAAACAATCAATGAAGCACAAAGTGACTAGCATAGGAAGGCAAAACAAGTGCAACTTCAAAACTTTCAGCATATAGAGAGGTGTTTTAGTACCATGAAAATTTCTACAACCATATTTTCCTCTCTCATAATAATTTTCAGTAGCATCATGAACAAACTCAACAATATAACTATCACATAAAGCATGCTTTTCATGATCTACAAACACATAATTTTTATCAAGCTCAAAATATGGGATTAAAACTTTCAAACCCACTTTTAACCATTTTATAACAAGATGATTGATCATTCTCAAGAGGTATGGGACTCCACTAGATAAAGTCAAGACCTCTCCAATCCCATTTTCATTAGTAGAATACATAATATTATCAAGCAATATAGGACCATCATCTAGAGCTTTATCATAAACATTTTCTAAACAAACTTTCTCATTACCATGCATTTCGAAATTACGCACAAATAAAGGATTATCATAAGATTTATCAAAATAGCATGGATTATCATAAATAACAGTAGCATACTCATTTCCACAAGTTTTACTCATAGGGAATATTTCAAGAGAATCCACAGGAACATAACATTCATCCTCCTTTGATAAGGATGGAGGGTGATCAAATAATGTAAAGAGTTACTCTCATTAGAAGGTAGGCATGGGTAGCTAATCCATTCTTCCTTCTTTTGTTCATCACTCTCCTCCTCTTTTTCATCCAATGAGCTTTCAGCTTCAGCAGTAGTTTCTTCTTCTACAGGTTCCTGCAAGACAATGGTCTCTTCTTTTTGAGGATGTCTTTTCTCAAGAAATTCAGTAATATAAGGATTATCATTATAATACTCAAGGCAATATCCAAGCATAGCAAAAGTATCAGATCTATAAGGAGAATCATCATCGTGAATATAACCAGCAATTTCATAGGCACCCTTAAAAAAAAAATTCTTCAATTTGTTCAAGATTAACAAAGTCATAGTTTCCTTTAGCATAAGCAGCCAAGGTTTCATTATCATTATAATCACATTGGAAAGGGAGGTGTTTATGCCTTCTACACAAAAGATTCATTAAAGCAGTAGGATTCATCATAAGTAGAGCACAAGTTTTTAGCAAAATAATTCAATCTACTTATTTGTTCCCATAAATATTTCCCTTTTTTAGAAAAGCGGTATTCCTTATAATAATTTTGTTGTTCCTCCGTGAACCCACTTAGCCAACAAGATTTTGTTCAAAGAGAGAAGCCATTGATATCAAGTAAACAACTAGACATAATAACAAACCGAAATAAACTAGATGCAGAAAACTAATTTTTTTGTGTTTTTGATAATAAAGCAAACAAGATAATAAAAATAAACTAAGCAAGACAAAACAAAGTAAAGAGATTGGAAGCGTGAAACTCCCCTTGCAGAAATCCTCTTGCTCCCCGGCAACGGCGCCAGAAAAAGCTTGATTGATGTGGATCACACGTTCGTTGGGAGACCCCAAGAGGAAGGTATGAAGCAGTGTAGCAGCAGTTTCCTCAGTATGAAACCAAGGTTTAATCGACCAGTAGGAGCAAGAAATCACTTCTGAAGGTTGTTGGTGGCGCGTTTACTCGATCACCAACGTGGAATCTGCACACAACACAATCAAACTATTTGCCCCAACGAAACAGTGAGGTTGTCAATCTCACCGGCTTGCTGAAAACAAAGGATTAAACGTATGGTGTGGAAAACAGTAGTAAATTGCAGAGAATGAAAAGGAACAATGTTTGCAGTTGGTTGTATTATCAGTGTAAAAGAATGGACCGGGGTCCACAGTTCACTAGTGGTGTCTCTCCATAAAAGATAACTAACATGCTGGGTGAACAAATTACAGCTGGGCAATTGACAAAATATTGAGCGCATGACAATGCATATATATGACATGATGATTACTATGATATTCATGTGGGCATTACGACAAAATACATAGACCGTTATCCAACAGCGTCTATGACTAATAATCCACCTCCAGGTTGTCATCCGAGTTCCCCGTTGGTATTAAGTTGCAAGCAACGGATAATCGCATTAAGTAATGTGCGTAATGTAAACAAATGCATTAGACCTAACGGCGCACCCTTAAGCTAAGCATCGGTTATTTTATCCCTAGTGGCAACAGCACATCCACAATCTTAGAAGTTATTGTCACTCTCCCAGATTACCGGAGGCATGAACCCACTATCTAGCATAAATACTCACTCTTGGAGTTACAAGCATCTACTTGGCCAAAGCATCTACTAGTAACGGAAAGCATGCAAGATCATAAATAACATATAAGATAGATTGATAATCAACTTGACATAGTATTCAATATTCATCGGATCCCAGCAAACACAACATGTAGCATTACAATAAGATGATCTTGATCATGATAGGCAGCTCACAAGATCTAAACATGATAGCATAAAGTGGAGAGACAACCATCTAGCTACTGCTATGGACCCGTATTTCAATGATGAACTACTCACGCATCACTCCGGAGGCAGGCATGGTGATGTAGAGCCCTCTGGTGATGATTCCCCTCTCCGGCAGAGTGCCGGGAAGAGCTTCTGAACCCTCCCGAGCTAGGGTTGACGGCGGCGGCGTCTCTGGAACTTTTCGTGGATAATGGCTCGGGTATTTAGGGTTTTCGCGTCGGGATGAATAAATAGGCGAAAGGGCAGCGGCGGGAGACGCCCGTGGGCCCACACCACCCCACGGCGCGGCAGGGGGGCCCGCGCGGCCCCATGGTGTGGCTGCCTCGTGGCTCCCCTCCGTCTCTCCTTTGGACTCCGTGTACGTGTTGGAAAAATAGGAGGTTATGTCCAAGTTTCATCCAATTCCGAGAATATTTCCAGACTAGCTTTTCTGGAATACAAAAACCGCAGAAAACAGGAACTGGCACTGTGGCATCTTGTTAATAGGTTAGTCCCAGAAAATGCATAAAAATGATATGAAGTGTATATAAAACATGTAACAATTGGTATAATATCAACATGGAACATCAGAAATTATAGATACGTTTGAGACGTATCAGCGGCGTGCGCTGAAGATCGGCTGGACCGGTTTGTGCTTCCAGCGCACTGTCGGGTGGCCTGGTTGAAGCCTCCAGATTTAGATGATGTGCGTAGGTGCGTGAGGTCAGGGCATCGGCTCTGATTGTTCCACCCCCTTCTTCAGGCTTGTAGGTGTAGCGAGTTTTCGCTTAGACGGTGGTTCTTCTGGTTGATCCATGTATTTCTTTGCAAAGCACAGTGCTTACTGTTTTTTCCATATTAATAAAACTCGGCTGTGTGCATCCTTTGGATGCAGAGGCTGGGGCACACCCTCCATTTCTAAAAAAAAAAACTCTATTCATTGCTGAAATCTCTCTCTCTCTCTTTTTTCTCCCTGCATGTGGGTCTACCGTACTTGCGTCTGACCCACGGATTCCTTTGAACCGAACCATCTTCTTGATGCATTTTTTCTTTGAATCGCTTGATTCAATAGGCTGCAGTGTATGGAACCGATTCAAGCTGGCCTATGATTCGCTTTTTCACAACGGTGTGGCTGGTCTAAGAGCATCTCCACCGGACGCCCAACTCCGCTCCCAATAGACCTATGGGCGCGCCAGCAGCAAAAAGAACCCCAGCGGCGCGCCCAATAGAAAAATAGTTGCCGGCGCACCCCAATACAGCGTCCGGCAACCCCGCTTCGCGCCCAGGTTCTAGGGACGAAAACGGGCGTGCTGGGAACCACGACAACGCGCGCATCGTCCAAACCCGACGTGCGGGCCCGACGCGTGAGCCGCACAACGGCCGGTCAACGCTATTTACTGCAACTTGAGCGGTTTCCCTGACACGTGTGACGCGTTGCGCCTCGTCTTCCCTGACGCGCGTCGCCGGAGTTACGTCGTGTCGCCTCGGGAACCGACGCCGGAGTAAAGCGCCGGAGTAAATGGGGCGCGTTCCCGCTCCGTGTTCCCGCGCTCTCCCTCCCTATATAGACCGCGCTGCCCACCTCCCCGCCGCACCCCGCTCTTCCTCATCCCCGTCGCTCTCTGCTTCTTTCCTCTCCCACCGGCGACCATGGCGCACAACCACCAAGCGTCTGGCAGCGGCGGCGGCGGCAGCCCAAAGACGTGCCTGTGGAAGGACGAGGCGGCGTTCTTCCACCGCCACCACATCCCCGTACCGCTGGGGTTGCGCCTCCCCAGCAGGGGCGGCTAGCAGATGTCGGTGCTGGGGAACATCGTGCCGCCGCTGCCGACGGGTCCCTGACCTCGTCTGCATGCGCCGCCGTCAGCTGACGCCAGTAGCGGGCGGATCCGGAGTACGCTGTCGATAGCCCCAACTGGCTCGGAATGCAGGAGGCGCAGCGCAAGGCGGCGTTGGACGACCACGAGGGGACGGAGCGGCCCTACCAGCACAACGCCGTGTGGAGGCGGCGCTGGTGGGAGGGCCGCGACTTTCACAACGTCATGCAGGAGTACGGCTACGCCGCCGAGATCTGGCAGATGCCGGCGAGCTCCTCGTCCTCCTCCAGCACGCGGTCAACGACACCGATGACCCCGCGCTTCGTGAAGGTGGAGCCGCCGCCGATCACGAACAGCGGCAGGAGGATCAAGACCGAGACTGGACGGTCGGGGCCGCTGATGTCTACGCACGCTTCTATTCTTGTAAACAGTGTTGGGCCTCCAAGTGCAGAGGTTTGTAGAACAGCAGCAAATTTCCCTTAAGTGAGTAACCCAAGGTTTATCGAACTCAGGGAGGTAGAGCCTCTCAAGCAACCCTGCAATTAAGATACAAGAAGTCTCTTGTGTCCCCAACATACCTAATACACTTGTCAGATGTATAGGTGCACTAGTTCGGCGAAGAGATAGTAAAATGCAGGTGATATGGATATTAACAAGTGGTATATGTAGTCTGTGATAAAAATGGCAGCGGGCGAAAATGCAGCAGAACTGGAAATAAACGGTGTTACAGTGCTTGGAAATAAGTCCTAGGGATCATACTTTCACTAGTGGTCACTCTCAACAATAATAATATAACTGAACACATATAAATACTTCATCTTCAATATGCAACTTAGATGCTACTCTGAACTATTCTCCTGTTGGATAACGAACACCATTACTACCGCGTAGGGCTATAAAACCACACCTTAAAGTTCGTCATTCCACATCTATGGCACCCCACGCTGTCACTATGAGCATCCAGGATAGTACTAAACAAACACCACAATTTTATAGTGACATCCAACACAAAGAACAAATCATGATAAGTATCCCTCCCTCTAATCTTTAATCCAAAGAGTCACACATGCCACCCGCACTGTCACCATGGTTTTGTGTTGTCACATGACTCCGTAGATTACAATGATAAAACCAATTGAGTAGCATATCCATAACATAATGAAGGGGAAACATCTATGAATTCAACCAGATTACAATGCTCATGATCACATAAAGATCACACCATGGAAGAGAGAACATAATGAAGGGGAAACATCTATGAATTCAACTAGATTACAATGCTCATGATCACATAAAGATCACACCATGGGAGAGAGATAAACCACATAGCTACCGGCATGAGCCCTCAGCCTCGATGAAGGACTACTCCCGGCGCATCATGGGAGGCAGCAATGGCGATGAAGATGGCTTCGGGGGCAATTCCCCGTCCCGGCAGGGTGCCAAAACAGCAACTTTTGTCCCCCCCACTAGTACAGAACGACACATCGGATACCCTCTATGGAAACGGCAGGTGTTAGGCGACAGAGAATCGCGATTTTAGCGTTGCGGACGAGGCCTGGCAGAGGCTGGTCCGTCAACATTGGTTACGGAGAATTTTATATCTCCGTTACCAACAGTATTGGCAACGGTCATAAATTTGTCTCCGTTTCCAATATGTATCTATATGGCTATGGTTGTTTATGTATATCCGTTTGCGATGTGCTTGGGAAATTGCAGTTGCAATCTGGAAGCGTGCCTGTTCAATGCGGCTTAATTCACGAGGGATTGGAACCGCCTGATCGACGCTAATAAAATGTGACTGGAACCGCGCGAAGCCAGGCAGGTCCCGCATTCTCCCTTCGTTCTCTCCCACATTATCTACCACACCAGCACAACCGCCATGGCGGAACCCTGGTGGCAGAACGAGGAAGTCCCGAGCGACGACGCGAGCGCGGAAGACCGCGGTGAAGTTCCATGGTGGGATCAAGACGGGCCGCCGGACTCGGACCCCGACGACTCGGACCCGCCATCTTCACGCTCTGTAGAAGACGACTCCGATGACTCGGACCCGCCGTCTTCACGCGAAGGAGAAGACGACTCCGAAGAGGACGAGTCGCCGGAGGAAGAGGAGCCGGAGGACCCGCCGGAGCCGTATTATTCTAGCCAGGAAGAATACGACGCCGACGACGACGACGACAACGAGGAGGCGTCGGAGGAGGCATCGGAGGAGGCGCCTGAGGAAAAGGCAACCGGCAAGAAGCGACGCCGCGCCGCGGATGACAATGGCGCGGAGGCAGGGCGTAAGCAGAACAAGTAGAGTAGATAGTTAGTTCAATTACTCTATCGATCCTTTGTAAGTAGGCCCAGTGTGTCAGTGAAGAAATTAGAGGAAACGGTTGTTTATCGCCTCCGTTTGCGATGTTATTATATGCTATAAATGTGCCACTGCGGCAACCCTAACGCTCTCGCTCTCACTCTCACTCTCACTCCACAGTTATAGTGTGGCGGCGGCTCCAGACCTAACCCTTATCTCGCAGATCTGAGCGGCGCGTCCGGCCGGCATCGCCGCCGTGCATCTTCCCCCAGCGGCGCGTCGGCGCATCTTCCCCCAGCGGCGCGTCGGCGCATCTTCCTCGTGAGCCGCCGCGCATCCCCCCCAGCGGCGCGTCGTGAGCCGCCGCGCATCCCCCCCCAGTGGCTCGTCGGCGAGCCGCCGCGCATCTTCCCCGAGTATGTCGCCGACGCGGATCTACTAGTCTATTGCCGTGCATCTTCCCCGGGTATGTAGCCGACTAGATCTTACATTTTGTTTAAAGTAGCACAGAAAACTTGTCTAGTATTTGAAGTCTAGTATTGTGTTCTGTCTAGTGCCGATGATGAATACACCCTTCGACACTAGATCTTACATTTTATTTAAAGTAGCATCTACCGATCTATTATTGTAGTACTGTCTAGTATTGTAGTATTGTGTTCTGTCTAGTATTGTAGTACTGCCGATGATGAATACTCCCCTCAACACTAGATCTTACATTTTTTTAAAGTAGCATATAAAACTTGTCTAGTATTTGAAGTCTAGATTGTGTTGTGTTTGTTTTTAGTACTGCCGATGATGAATACATTACCTTCAACTTGTCTAGTATTTGAAGTCTAGTATTATGTTGTGTTTGTTTTTAGTATTTGAAGTCTAATAGATTAATTTCAACCCTTTGTCAATGTGCTAATCCTCGTTATGGTTTTGTGTAGCTAGTGTATGAAGTAATAGTATATTTCGGCGACAATGCATAAAAATGGTGAGGCAATTGAAGGTAACATCACCTTCAAGTTCTGCCTCCAAATCGTTTCGATCGGACAGCAACCACACGGATATAGGCGCTTAAGGTGTAAACTGTTTTCATCTTAAATTGTATTTATGTCATGTAGCATCATATTTGGCTCTTTTCTAACTAGACATCCATGTATTTTATATGCAGAAGCGCCATGCAGATCCAAACAAGCTTTAAAAGAGCTAAATACAAAGTGGGATCATATCCGTGAACCGTCGCTGTTGTGACGTTTCGCTGCACTGTTCAAAACACTTTTTTAATTAAGAGTGTCTTGGACAGTGTGGCCGAAATGTCACAGCGGTGACGTTATTATATTTCGGCGACACCGTCCAAGATGGAGCAAGCCTCGCTACGAAGAATTTGGCAAGATTTTTTTGCTAAGGAGGCTTGCGAGCTCGGTGTGGTTTCTTGTCTTTAGTTTCTCCATCTATTTTGTGTATGTGTGTAGCAATTTGGCTGCAGATGTGATTTGGAGAAGCATGAAACCGCTACTCGAGTCTTTTGCTAGGTCGAATTCCGTTTTCGGCGCTTCGGAACTGAGGAAGAAGGTGGAGCTGGAGAAGAGTGGATTGTCATAAAAGTTAAGTTTAGGGAGGCATGAGAATGATAGGATTAGCGAGGCATGAGAATGATAGGATTAGCGAGGCATGTGTAACTCATTTTTTGATGCTATGTAAAGATGACAATTCTTATATACGTTATGAATGGATTTGGTAGCAACTTTGTGCTTCTGCTGTGAGATTTTGAATGTAATTTGGCAACCGAATTGCTCCTGTAGGCTTCTGAAAGAACCTCAATGCAAACGAGTAAAATAGAATCTCTGTTACTAATGCACCGATACATCGGAAACGGAGATGGGTCCGCAACCGTAGCCAACTTATGCCTCATCGGTGATGGTTTTTTGACTCCGTTACCGATGAAGGCCTTCACATCAGTGACAGGGTCGTGGACACGGACCCTTTCTCCGTTGCCGACGGGGTTTTTGGCCCGTTTCCGATGTGTCGTTCTGTACTAGTGCCCGAATTAGGGTTTTGGATGGCGGCGGAGCTCGGGAGTTTTTCAGGAGAAATCCTTCGGGGCTCCCGAGTTTTAGGTCAGGATGGTTTTTATAGGCGAAGAGACGACGCGAGGCGGTGCACGAGTCAACCACACCATACCTTGGCGCCACCCCCTCTCAGCCGCGCCCAGGTATTGTGTGACGGTTGTGTGCCCCCCACGGACTTGTCCTTCTGGCCCACGGAGTCTTCTAGCGAAACAGAATTTCTGTAATTTTTTGGGATTTTTCTGAGCACTTTGATTTCTGGACCTTTTCTGCAATGCAGAGACATAATAAACAGAAACTGGCACTGTGGCATCTTGTTAATAGGTTAGTTCCAGAAAATGCATTAAAATGATATGAAGTGTATATAAAACATGTAGCAATTGGTATAAAATATGCATGGAACATCAAAAATTATAGAAACGTTTGAAACGTATCAGCATCCCTAAGCTTAGTTCCTACTCGTCATCGAGTAGGTAAACAATAATAGTATAATTTTTGAAGTGACATGCTACTAACATAATCTTGATCAAATAGTAATGTACATCATGTGAACTGAGATAAATCATTCAAAATAAATGTCTATGATTGATATCAACCAAAAGATAATAAAGCAAGATAGTTAAACAAGTTAAAACTTTTCATGAATGATGCTTTAAAGACATGAAACCGTACAAGGTTCATTATAGATGTTTTAAGTATTCAGTGTAGGAGTTCTATCCTTCAATCCAAGCATCAAGTAATTTTTCACAACATAGAAAGGATCCAGTGAAGTAAAAATAAACATGAACGTCATGAATCAACTATTTCGAAGTCTACTCAACCGGTGAGCGTAAGCATTTGGTATTGGCTCCAGGATATTATGGCAAATAGAATAATAATGGGGATTTAGAAGGCCAATGGAAGAAAGTCTCACAAAGCTAAAAAGTGATCATTAGACAAGAGAAAGTCTTATAATCGAAGCTATGTATGGAGTAGTGATTGCCATGCAACGGATGCACATAGAGGTATAAGTGTATGAAAGCTCTCCAATGGAACTAGTGGGGGTGCATCCAACTCGGTTGCTCATGAAGACCTAGAGCACTTTTGAGGAGGCTCATCATTGGAATATACAACCCAACTTCTATAGTGTAAATTCCCCACATAGTTATACTAATTAAATATGAGAACTCTCTCAAATCGAGCATAGGTGCCAAACATGAGCACAAATATGATAACTTTGAAACTGCAGGTGCTAAACATGAGCACAAGTGTAAACAATGGATAGTAGTGTTGCCCCCCTTTCTTTATTCTTTTTTTTCTTTTTCCTTTTTTATATTTTTTCTTTTTCTGTTTCACTTTTCAATGACCTTCATGGCTCTTTTCAGGCAGGGACAACACTCTAAAATGACAGCACATTTTTTGTACAAATAACTCATAACAACAGAACATGATGTATAAAACTGTATGCCTCTGCCAGTGTAGCAGGATGTACAATGATCTAGTGTAACATGGGTAAAACCACACATTAGCTGTATAGAATAATGCAAAGTAATAAATAAATGATGAATGACAACAAGTCATGTAATGTATAATGGAAGTTGCATGGCAATATATCTCGGAACAGATATGAAAATACTGTGGTAGGTAGGTATGGTGGCTGTTTTGAGGAAGATGTATGGGCTTATGTGTAGGAGAACAAGAGGAAGTCCTCCCACGGGTTTTGGATGTACTGGCGAAGTATGCACCAACTCTCATTGTGAGAAAAGGGCAATGCACAGCACCGAATATGGTAGCAAATTTGGATGGTGGAAGTGTCAAAAAATCGTGGCTCAACATTAGTCAAAAAGAACTCACAAGCTTATTGCAAACAACTAGCAGGTTTAGCATTAAGAGCATGATTAAAATTTACTCCAAGAAGGGCCGTTCACGGTGGCACAAGTACCCCGTTAGATTACTCGACCTTAGCACACAACTATGTTATTACGAATCACTTTTAGACATGAAAAGCTATCAAGACCAACTACACCTTCAACAATTATAGTAGAGTTTGTAGTACGGTACAAGCTTAAAGACAACAATCCACTAATGATTTTAACTTAAGCAATCAGCAAGCATTTACATCTATTAATTAATACCTCAAAACATTTGCGAAGAGATGTTTCAGTGCATTTGGATATTAACAATTGGTATATGTAGTCTGTGATAAAAATGGCAGTGGGCGAACATGCAGCAGAACTGGAAATAAACGGTGTTTCAGTGCTTGGAAACAAGGCCTAGGGATCATACTTTAACTAGTGGTCACTCTCAACAATAATAATATAATTGAACACATATAAATACTTCCTCTTCAATATGCAACTTAGATGCTACTCTGTACTATTCTCCTGTTGGATAACGAACACCATTACTACTGCATGGGGCTATAAAAGCACACCTTAAAGTTCGTCATTCTACATCTAGGGTACCCCACGCTGTCACTATGAGCATCTAGGATAGTACTAAACAAATACCACAATTTTATAGTGACATCCAACACAAAGAACAAATCATGGTAAGTATCACTCTAATCTTTAATCCAAAGAGTCACACACGCCACCCGCACTGTCACCATGGTTTTGTGTTGTCACATGACTCCGGAGATTACAATGATAAAACCAATTGAGTAGCATATTCATAACATAATGAAGGGGAAACATCTATGAATTCAACTAGATTACAATGCTCATGATCACATAAAGATCACACCATGGGAGAGAGATAAACCACATAGCTACTGGCATGAGCCCTCAGCCTCGATGAAGGACTACTCCCGACGCATCATGGGAGACAGCAATGACGATGAAGATGGCTTCGGGGCAATTCCCTGTCCCGGCAGGGTGCCGAAACAGGAACTTCTGTCCCCCGAATTAGGGTTTTGGATGGCGGTGATGACGGGAAAATGGGGCGATCGCAAAATAATACGTACGCGTCCACGTCATAGAGACAGATAGTATAATTTAAATGCGTAAATGCATAAAATGAATAAAAAGATCAAACATTGTAGGTGCTTTATTTCCAGAACTCTTACATATACATAAAAGATCTGTTAATTACATCTCCGGAGAGAAAACCCCTGATTAAGAATTCCAACTTAACTATTACATAGCATTACAACATATGAGCACTACAAAGTGTAGAAAATAAAACTACAAAATGTAGAAAATAAAGTCTTCCTCGCTGTCATCGACGTCGGCGTAGTCGGGAGCCATGAAGTATGTCTATGCTAATATATGGGTAGCATAATATTCATCATTTTGATCATATGATTTCTTATAGCACGTGCATGACTTGGCTATTTTACCTAGTTCATCAACCATCGGACATTTGGTAATAAGTAGTGTTTTTAATGCATGGTTAACTAGCCAGATTATCAAGCATGTGTGCAATATATGGTATAGCTCATTTTGTGGGCTGAGCTTATCATGCAAATGATTTCTATATGCATGCACATAGAAGATCGTTCAGCCGCCATATGGGCAAGCTATTATGATGATGAAATGCACTATGTTATGTCTAGTGCAAGTGACGTGGGGTCTGATCCTTTTTATCATTTAATTGTGTATATGCACACACCTATATGAGAGGGATGCATGGTTTGATTTTAATCTATATGAGGGTTTATCGCCTACATGTAGTTATGTATTTGTTGCAGATGCATGCACCTATATGGAGTGCATAGCTTGATTATACATGGATTTAATGGTGTAATATGATTCCAACACCTATATATATTAGTACACTAGTTTTATATGAGACTAGTGACATGTCTATATGAGCATATTTTAATGGAGTTTCACTTCACCCGTATTATGACTAGCACCGTGTAGCAATATGCCCACGTGTAGCATAACCGAATGGAGCATAGTGATGTCTCTTTGTTGGTACTATATAATCATAGCATAGAGTGTATGCTTGTAGTGTAGCCAAACAAGAGTATGTATCAATTTATATGCTTCATGGGCATGATGTAGACTGCCAACTCAGTTTAGTTATATGAGACTAAACAATGTATAGAGTAGATATCATGCATGAGCATTTGATCGTCATATTTATTTTAGTACTGACAACATGACGTACAAGTCATATGCAAGGGCGGAGTATGTGCTATTTATTTGGCCGATACATGCATCTAGGTAATATTAGCCCGAGAGTATATGTACTACTTGGAGCTAGTGAATATTTAAAACATACATGGCTGCATGCGTTGGGTTTAATTTTACCAAGTCTGTACCATGTACTAATCCAGATAGTTAGCTAGATCTGTGCAAACAATATTATATCTGGCCTCTTTCACGTCTACATGACTAGCACTACAAACATGCAACCGTGACTTAATATTAGAGGACAAGACATATTTTATATGCAGAAATCATATTGTAATTCCTACCAAGATGGGATTTATGAGACCCAAAATAATATGGATTTTGTTTCTACTTCTATTCTTGATTTGTATCAACATGGAGATCGGAATCGCCATGTGACCGAACCAAGACGAATTTTATTATGGGCACCTAGTTTGTATCAAGATATGACCAAAGATCGCTATGAGACCAAACTAGGAGTTTAGTTTATTTCCTTATTTGTATCATCACGGAGCCCGGAGTCACCATGAGACCAAATCAAGGTCAAGTTTTAATTGAACAAGGCATATTCAATATGGAGCAAATATGTTCTAATTTCTATCGGCTAGAACTTTATGAGAGACAAACAATATGGGTGTTGATCTCTATTTTTATCCTTAATTCGTATCTACATGGGACCGGAGTCATCATGCTGACCGAACAAGGAGCGGGGTGATTGATTTATGTTTGCATCCTTAATTTGTATCATCATGAGACCGGAGTCATCATGCAGACCAAACAAGGAACAAGTTTTAATTAAACATGGCATATATGCAATATGGAGTTTGTTTCTATCAGCTAGGACTTTATGAGACCCAAACAATATGAGGTTTGTTTCTATTTCTATTCTTGATTTGTATCGACATGGAGATCGGAATCGCCATGTGACCGAACCAAGAAGAATTTTATTATGTGCAAATTTATTTCCTTATTCGTATCATCATGGAGCCCGGAGTCACCATGAGACCGAATGAAGGTCAAGTTTAATTAGACATGCTAGAGCTATCCTATGCGGTAAGCAAGAAAGCAATATCTAAGAACATAGTATGAAGAGGGCTACGGGTTTGCTTTTCCTTCTCTTTCTCACCTTGCAAGCTGAGGATGAATGGAAGCAGCGATGAACACACGGATGGCGGCGTATCGTACCCGTGGATGTCGAACGGCCGGCCGGCAGCAACTAAACAGTCAACACGTATCAAAGCGTGGCTGTTGAGGAGCTGAAGGCGAGCAACGCTGACTACGAGTGCCGGCGGCGTGAATGCAGATGAGCAGCGCCGCGAGAGAGCGATGGACTAGTGCGTGTATCAGCGATGGGCAGGTGATTGGTGATTTGCGATTGGTTATTCGTTGGAGATTGCTGATCGATCATTAGCTTGCCGAGTGGTGCTTCCAGCGATGGACTGGCATGATTTTCGACTCTCAGGGTAGCGATGAGTACTGCTCATTATATAGGCAGCCAGCGGGAGACTCTTCGGAGATGGAGCGCGTGCACGTTCTGACGATCGTGGGTGAGAACGTGGGCGTAGTGGCTGCTCTGCAAATTGAGCGTCAAGTTTCCTGGCGCTACGCGTGCAGGTTTAATTTCTGAAGCGATCTAAGAAGGCCGGGGCATGCCATTCGATTACCCAGTGTGCCCGCATGGGCCACTGATCCATACTTATGTTAATTAAGTAGCTATAAGATGGGCTCTTAATCCTTTGCATGCGCACACATCGACTGCCACCATTTTTTAATCATTGTGTGGGCTTTAATTATATGAACGCAGCCATGCATGGCTTAATTTGGGCTATGGGCTGGGTGATTAGGTTGTTAATCTCGCCGCTTAATCCATACATGATACATGCATGTACGTAGCTGCTATATGAGACCATGAGGTATATTTTCCCGCGATGTGTATGGTTTAAAATACATACGAATTAGCTAGCTAGCTGAACGTCAAGCTCAAATGGTTAGCCAATATTAATTTATTGCGAATTTCCTTTGATGCGGTATTTTGCACATATAATGCGACAGTAAAGTTTTGTCTGGCGGTCAAATATTTGGTAAATTAATATCGTCTCAATGACAAGTGTTTAAACCGACACCGGCAGATATTTATTTGCCGGTTGAATTTCTCATGTGTTGATTATATTTTATGAAAATCGAGGGTCGCCAACACGACATATCTATCGATGGTTTTATTTTTCATGAAGATATTAATTACTATCGATGATTTATGTGTCGAACAATTTATCCCCTTTTATCATGAGGCAAATCTGATTTTCTACGATTTATCTCATTATTTAATCATTTTGTCATATTTCGAATTTGCTTTATATCTGAAGACAAAATCAGTGTCAACAGATGCCCCTCGAGGTCTGGGTGTGAAGAAGATTGTCTCTTTTCGGATCCAGAGCTCGAAAATGAAGTTGCACATTTAAAAGAAATATTAATGCGTGCAATATTTTTGTGTCCGTGTGCACGTATTAAGGCTGTTCCGGTAGGGACCAGATATCCTTCGACCAGGGTATTACCCAACAGACCACTCTTATTCCATCCTTTCCTTTCGTATGTTAGGCACGCTGTACTCTTCTTTCCTCAACTTCTTCCCAGAGGAGACATACTTTAGTCAAGAGTTTGAACTTTCAGCCGAGAGCGTACACTTTTCGCATCGCTTGATCATTAAGTACGTATGTCATCAGGCAATTGATGGTTTATTTTCCTTCTATCCTGGATTTTTAGCGTGATGATTTTGCTTATTTCTAGTGTATCTCAGTAGGGTTTGGCAACTTCGGCAACTAAAGATCAGATCGTACACTCTCCAGGTGAGTTCGCATGTTTACCCAGGAATTCATATGCGTCCCGCACATGGCTTGCGCAGTTCATCTTGATTTGCTTTTGTTTGCCCCTTTTAATTTTGCGCAGGAAGGATCAATCGGGATCTGGAATATAAGATCGATCTTTGCTTAGTACGTCTGCTCTTCGCCAAGGGATAATTTCTTGACTGGTTTTCTCGCCTGAGCCACTTTTTATGAAGCAATCTGCTCCGGTTTTAGACCTTTTGATTTCATGGTTGGCGTGCCGGCAAGCCTCTATACGAGCTTGATTGTGCGATGCATTTATTTGAACATCCACGTTATTTTTTAAATAGGTTCGTATGAATCATTTATTTCTAAATTCATTGTTATATTTATGCCTTGGGCTATAAAGACGTACTGCGCACATTTTCAACGCCCTACGTTTTATGCTTATCAAGGTAAATTTATTTATGGAGGAGTGATTTTTTTTTAGTTGACACAGTTTAGACTCTTAAGTTTGCTGGAGTATTTTTTTTATGACATAGTTTAGACTCGTAAGTTTATTGGAGTGTTATTTTTGTTGACACAGTTTAGACTCGTAAGTTTCTTGGAGTATCATTTTTTATGACACAGTTTAGACTCGTAAGTTTTTTGGAGTACCATTTTTTATGACACAGTTTAGACTCGTAAGTTTTTTGGAGTACCATTTTTGATGACACAGTTTAGACTCGTAAGTTTATTGGAGTAATATTCTTTGATGACACAGTTTAGACTCGTAAGTTATTGGAGTAATATATTTTGGCGCCCCAGCTTATCCTCATGAGGGTATGGAGTAAATTTGTTTTTAGTGCCCCAGTTTATACTCATCAGGGTATGGAGTAGTTTTTTTTTATATCACAGTTTAGACTCGTAAGTTATTGGAGTAATATATTTTGGTGCCCCAGTTTACACTCATGAGGGTATGGAGTTATATGTTCTTTTGGTGCCTAGTTTATACTCATGAGGGTGTGGAGTAGAATAATTTTTGTGTGCCTCGGTTTATACTCATGTGTGCTAGGAGTAATTTTACTTCTTGTATGCCCCAGTTTATACTCATGAGGGTATGGAGTAGATTTGTTTTTGTATGCCCCAGTTTATACTCATGAGGGTACGGAGTAATTTTGGTATTCCTCAGTTTATACTCGTGAGGTTGTGGAGTAATTTTTTTTTTTTGCTTGATGCTTATAGTTTAGGCTCGTATATATAGTATTGGAGCATATTTTGATTTTTTATGCGAGTAGTTTAGGCTCATATAGCATTGGAGCATATTTTGATTTCTTTTGCTAATATTTTAGGCTCGTATAGCGTTGGAACATTTTTTTATGCTGATAGTTTAGGCTCATATAGCATTGGAGCAATTTAATCTTCAGTTTTCAATGAAGAAAAAAATTTTGGCCTACAGTTTTAGCTCATGAAGCAATTGGAGCATATTTGAAATATGTTTCATTTCATTCGTTATAATGATGCGATGACTTAAGGTCCTATGACGTTGGCTTACAGTTTATACTCTTGTAGCATTGGAGTATTTTTTGTTGTTGTTGTCTAGTTGATAGGGTTCACTCAATCTATACTCGTGAGTGCTTGGAGTAATGTTTTATTTACCGTTTGTTTGATATGGCGCAATCAGTTTATACTCTTGAGTCCTTGGAGTAATTTCACTTTTTTTACATGAGGCTGATAGTTTATACTCTTATAGCCTTGGAGTAATTTCATTTTTTTCTTTGTTTCACATATGAAGCTGACAGTTTATACTCTTATAGCCTTGGAGTAATTTCACTCATTAATTTTCTTTTACATGAGGCTCAATTTATACTCTTGGAGTTTTGGAGTATTTATCTCATATAATATAATATGCATGATGTCAACATTTTATACTCGTAAGACTTTGGAGTGATTTCAATCATTAATTTCTTTTACATGAGGCTGGCAGTATATAGTCTTCCAGCTTTGGAGTATTTATCTCATATAATATAGTATGAGTGATGTAAACAGTTTATACTCGTAATATTTGGAGTGTTTATATCAAATAATATGGTATGCATGATGTCAATAGTTTATACTCGTAAGACCTTGGAGTATTTATGTCATATAATATAGCATACATGATGTCAACAGTTTATACTAGTAAGACTTTGGAGTAATATCATTCATTAATTTCTTTTACATGAGGCTGACTTTTTATACTCTGCAGCCTTGGAGTGTTTATTACGTCAACACTTTATACTCTTAAGACTTTGGAGTATATATATCACATAATATCGTATGCGTTATATCAACAGTTTATACTCGTAAGATTTTGGAGTGTTACAATAATTTCATTAGATGGTGCTAGTAGTTTATACTCGTATAGCATTGGAGTAGAATTTCTTTTATTTTCGTGAGGCTGGTAGACCATACCGCTGCAATTATCTAGCTAGCTGGCAGATCATGTTTCGCTAGTCCTGGAGTAGTTTGAGTGTACAACAATATAGTTTATATGTACGCGGAGAGCATCGTAGAACATTTTCAGGGTACTGATTTTCTCAGGAGTGGCTATTAAATTCTGATCCTGCAGCCTATTTGTAATTTTGAATATATATTTTTTATATGACATCGGCGGCTTATACTTGGCCTGCTTAAAAGATTTGCTCAAGCAACATTTAATATCTCAGGTTATGTTTATATGATTTTACATTCTTGCGTATGAGGCTAGCAGAATATATTCCTACCGCTGGAGTGTAATTATTTTGTACACACGAGGATAGGAGTTTATACTCTTGCAACCCCGTAGTGCTAGCCGCTTATGCTTTTGCAGCATTGGACTAGATTTTAGATGATGCCAACAGTTTATACTCATGCGACAATGGAGTACTTTCATTCACTAGTTTCTTTTGCACGAGACTAGCAGTTTATACTCTTGCAGCTTTGGAGTATTATTTTTCAATTACCTTTTTGGTTGATAGATTTCACTCAGTTTATACTCTTGTGTGGTTGGAGTATTTCGTTTTTTGCTTTTTTTTATATGGCGCAATCAGTTTATACTCGTGAGTGCTAGGAGTCATTTTATTTATATAAGGCCAATGATTTGTCCTCACGTAGCTATGACGTATGTTCATTTCATATATATTTTTCAGACGACATTAGCAGTTTTATACGCATGTAGCCCTGGCTACTGAGTCTTTTCATTCTTCTTTTTTTTTTTTTGCATGGAGATAGCACATTCATTATGAGGAACCATCACTTTCACCATTTGTAGGGATGGGCACATAAAAAGAAAGTTGTGTATTTATTAATTTTCTGATGGACCTGCACCTTTTCTGGTCGTTGGTTACTTTCCTCTGGGAGATTTGTGGTACTACATCTCTCTGTTTTCTTTAGCTTCTATGACCAGCATGGAGGCACCCATCCTAGAGCATTTAACTTGCATCTTACCCAATTTTGTCGAGCAAGATAAATTATTGGAGTGATGTTTTCTAATACCACAGTTTATACTCGTAAGTTATTGGAGTATTTTATCTCACATGATATAGTATCCATGATGTCAACAGTTTATACTCGTAAGACTTTGGAGTGTTTATGTCATATAATATAGCATACATGATGTCTACAGTTTATACTCGTAAGACTTTGGAGTAATTTTTTCGCAAAAATTGGGATGAACCTTCTCATATATTCCAAGTGACCAAAGCATGCTTCTTTTAATATTGGACTAGATTTTAGATGATGAGTTTAGATGTTGTCAACTCTTCATCTTCGGGTGCCATCTTTATTTGGTTGTAATACCATAATAACCATCCATGAAAAGAAAAATATTTCATGCCCCATAGTGGCATCGACTAGTATTTCAGATATAGTTATTGGGAAATCATCTTTGGGACATGCTTTTTTAAAAATCTCTGAAATCTACACATATATGAGTTTGGCCATTTTTTCTTTTGGACAGGTACAATACTAGAGACCCATGTGGAATATTTGACTTCTCTAATGAACCTTGTATTTATGAATTTGTGTACCTCGGCTTCTATTTTTGGAAGTACTTCGGGCTGATACTTTCTTTGTGCTTGTTTTACCGGTGCAACGTCGTCTTGTATGGCGAGACGATGGACATCGACTTCTGGGTCTAGTCCCGGTATTTCTTCATAAGTCCATCCAAGTCGTCGATTGTAGGTTGATTACCACCTTCCATTTGTGGCAACACCTCGATCATGTCTATAAGTTGGGCTGAGGTCATGCAAACCTCATAGCCTTGTCTGTATCCTTTTCTATCAAAGTTTGATCTTCATGCAAAGCCTTGAGATGAAGTCTGGGATAACGCCCTTTCTTGGTCCTGCCGGTCGCAGAATAACGAGCATGAAGATATCATATCTCATCTGCTGTTTTAGCATAAGACAAAAGACTTATACATAATATTGGGTTGCCTTTCTCTCTTTGATTACTTGGTATATACATAATTTATAGATTTTTTACGACGATTCCGCAGCATCATCTTATCTGATATTTGATTCAGATACTATGATCGACTTGGCTTGTGTACTTTACGACAGGCTCGAAGTAAAATTTTGCATCAGCGTACGTAGAAAGATTTAGCTACTTAATGAACTCCTTGCCCACGAATATTCTTCCTGTTTCTCCGAACTGCTCGTCTGCTCCACATATTTGATGCACTAATGTAGATGGCGGAACTTGATTGTCATGCAACCATGGTCGACCCAGCAGAGCATTGTAGGTGGTAGCAGCTGCAACAATTACATGGAAACTCACGTATCTGCAAAGTGCTCCCAATTTTAAAAGCAAAGATATGTTACCCATGGCTTGTAACTATGAACTGAAAAAACATATATCAGTGGAAACGACAATGCACATTTCATTGGTAATTTTTAAATAATGTTGCATCAGGCATTTTTATACCATATTGATATGCCTTACATGATCTCGCTCATGCAATCAATACCTCTAATATGCGAGCAGACCTCTGCCATCACATAATGATGAACGGTTGAAGATATAATAATACAGCTGCTTTCTAGATTTTCGTATGTCTGCAACCCCTTTCTTACAGTATTGAACTAAGGTATGTATGTTTCAATGGGACCTAAAATAACAAGTGACATTGGAATGCCGCCTGAACACTTCGAAGATCGCACATGCATCCAGACATGCATATTTTATCTGCTCATAATTCAGGTTGGAGCTCTCCCACATGCTCACACTCATACTCCTGTCCTTTTTTTTTGAGTTTTATTTTGGTCACCTTCTGTGCCAATTTCTCTATGACACCAATTGGCCTTCTTTGCGACCAAGATCCCTGATTCCATGACATTTGTGATACTCGGGTTATAAAACTTCAGTTTTTTTTTGTCGATGGCAGCTCTCGTACATTGGATTTTATTATTGGCGAGGAACCAACGGATGAGTGCAGGGAAAACCATTGGAATGAGCGTGATATGGCTGGTACGCTAGGCAAATATTTCCCACGCAAAGCTATAAAACAGCAGCCCGTTGGGGTTGTTTGTTTGAGAGAGCAACTTCCTCCTCAGTGGCTTCTGCGGCTCTTTTTTTTTGTAGATATATCTATTATATTCACGGTCAATGCCCATGACACGATGCTTGTCGTGATTTAGATATTTGTGAAATGAACCTGATAGAAGCAGCAAGCATTAAATGGCTGCTAGTCAACTTAAGTGGATCATGAGGCCACCTTTGATTGATACAGAAACGATGATCCAAGAGGTTGTTTTCCATATTCTTGGAGAAGTGGACACGGACCTTGCCGACTATAACACGACAATGGTTGATATGAAGATTTTTTTTTTTTGAAAATGTTGATGGTACACCAGATCATATGAACCCTCAAAGGATTCTCTTACACTAGGTGCCGAGATGATGATATGGAATATTATAGCACCACCGTCGAGTCCACATGACCAGTTCCACGGTCATGGGATACTTGTACATTTGTTCATAGCATCCTTTACTAGATTTATCGGACACTGAAAGAGCAAACACTAGAGCATCGGCTGGAGTTTACTCAGAGCACTCATAGATGTTGCTATTGATCTAAATCTCCATGGCAATATGGCCACGACTTGACATATTTCGTCATGTTGCATGCAATGGGTTTATGCGCCATCTTTTATTTTCCCTTGGGAATATGTTGCGGAAACTCATGTTTGTTGAACACCGCTAGTATTCCTTTCTTCTTGGTCTGCTAGTAGGATGATTGTCCCACTTTGACAGCCTTCCCTTTCATATATGGCGCTGGAGTTGGGGTCACATCACCCGGTGAAGATGCATTTCTAGCAGATGTTATATTCTGCTTGGCTGGCTATGAAAGGACACGGGCGAATCCCTCCATTAATGCAGAAAAGACCTCTTTTCTTGGTCTTGCATATTTTGGCGATGGCGCCGTGCTCGGCTAGACTTGATGTTCCACAACTTCAAAGATGGAGGAACCATATATTAGTCCTCTCGGCAATTTGATGTATTTGGGATATACATATCATGAGAATTCATATGTTGGGTGCTATGTTGGAATTTCAAAGATGAGGGGAGAAATATGTCCCACCGAGCGTGCCAGAATCTGATGACGGGAAAATGGGGCGATCGCAAAATAATACGTACGCGTCCACGTCATAGAGACAGATAGTATAATTTAAATGCGTAAATGCATAAAATGAATAAAAAGATCAAACATTGTAGGTGCTTTATTTCCAGAACTCTTACATATACATAAAAGATCTGTTAATTACATCTCCGGAGAGAAAACCCCTGATTAAGAATTCCAACTTAACTATTACATAGCATTACAACATATGAGCACTACAAAGTGTAGAAAATAAAACTACAAAATGTAGAAAATAAAGTCTTCCTCGCTGTCATCGACGTCGGCGTAGTCGGGAGCCATGAAGTATGTCTATGCTAATATATGGGTAGCATAATATTCATCATTTTGATCATATGATTTCTTATAGCACGTGCATGACTTGGCTATTTTACCTAGTTCATCAACCATCGGACATTTGGTAATAAGTAGTGTTTTTAATGCATGGTTAACTAGCCAGATTATCAAGCATGTGTGCAATATATGGTATAGCTCATTTTGTGGGCTGAGCTTATCATGCAAATGATTTCTATATGCATGCACATAGAAGATCGTTCAGCCGCCATATGGGCAAGCTATTATGATGATGAAATGCACTATGTTATGTCTAGTGCAAGTGACGTGGGGTCTGATCCTTTTTATCATTTAATTGTGTATATGCACACACCTATATGAGAGGGATGCATGGTTTGATTTTAATCTATATGAGGGTTTATCGCCTACATGTAGTTATGTATTTGTTGCAGATGCATGCACCTATATGGAGTGCATAGCTTGATTATACATGGATTTAATGGTGTAATATGATTCCAACACCTATATATATTAGTACACTAGTTTTATATGAGACTAGTGACATGTCTATATGAGCATATTTTAATGGAGTTTCACTTCACCCGTATTATGACTAGCACCGTGTAGCAATATGCCCACGTGTAGCATAACCGAATGGAGCATAGTGATGTCTCTTTGTTGGTACTATATAATCATAGCATAGAGTGTATGCTTGTAGTGTAGCCAAACAAGAGTATGTATCAATTTATATGCTTCATGGGCATGATGTAGACTGCCAACTCAGTTTAGTTATATGAGACTAAACAATGTATAGAGTAGATATCATGCATGAGCATTTGATCGTCATATTTATTTTAGTACTGACAACATGACGTACAAGTCATATGCAAGGGCGGAGTATGTGCTATTTATTTGGCCGATACATGCATCTAGGTAATATTAGCCCGAGAGTATATGTACTACTTGGAGCTAGTGAATATTTAAAACATACATGGCTGCATGCGTTGGGTTTAATTTTACCAAGTCTGTACCATGTACTAATCCAGATAGTTAGCTAGATCTGTGCAAACAATATTATATCTGGCCTCTTTCACGTCTACATGACTAGCACTACAAACATGCAACCGTGACTTAATATTAGAGGACAAGACATATTTTATATGCAGAAATCATATTGTAATTCCTACCAAGATGGGATTTATGAGACCCAAAATAATATGGATTTTGTTTCTACTTCTATTCTTGATTTGTATCAACATGGAGATCGGAATCGCCATGTGACCGAACCAAGACGAATTTTATTATGGGCACCTAGTTTGTATCAAGATATGACCAAAGATCGCTATGAGACCAAACTAGGAGTTTAGTTTATTTCCTTATTTGTATCATCATGGAGCCCGGAGTCACCATGAGACCAAATCAAGGTCAAGTTTTAATTGAACAAGGCATATTCAATATGGAGCAAATATGTTCTAATTTCTATCGGCTAGAACTTTATGAGAGACAAACAATATGGGTGTTGATCTCTATTTTTATCCTTAATTCGTATCTACATGGGACCGGAGTCATCATGCTGACCGAACAAGGAGCGGGGTGATTGATTTATGTTTGCATCCTTAATTTGTATCATCATGAGACCGGAGTCATCATGCAGACCAAACAAGGAACAAGTTTTAATTAAACATGGCATATATGCAATATGGAGTTTGTTTCTATCAGCTAGGACTTTATGAGACCCAAACAATATGAGGTTTGTTTCTATTTCTATTCTTGATTTGTATCGACATGGAGATCGGAATCGCCATGTGACCGAACCAAGAAGAATTTTATTATGTGCAAATTTATTTCCTTATTCGTATCATCATGGAGCCCGGAGTCACCATGAGACCGAATGAAGGTCAAGTTTAATTAGACATGCTAGAGCTATCCTATGCGGTAAGCAAGAAAGCAATATCTAAGAACATAGTATGAAGAGGGCTACGGGTTTGCTTTTCCTTCTCTTTCTCACCTTGCAAGCTGAGGATGAATGGAAGCAGCGATGAACACACGGATGGCGGCGTATCGTACCCGTGGATGTCGAACGGCCGGCCGGCAGCAACTAAACAGTCAACACGTATCAAAGCGTGGCTGTTGAGGAGCTGAAGGCGAGCAACGCTGACTACGAGTGCCGGCGGCGTGAATGCAGATGAGCAGCGCCGCGAGAGAGCGATGGACTAGTGCGTGTATCAGCGATGGGCAGGTGATTGGTGATTTGCGATTGGTTATTCGTTGGAGATTGCTGATCGATCATTAGCTTGCCGAGTGGTGCTTCCAGCGATGGACTGGCATGATTTTCGACTCTCAGGGTAGCGATGAGTACTGCTCATTATATAGGCAGCCAGCGGGAGACTCTTCGGAGATGGAGCGCGTGCACGTTCTGACGATCGTGGGTGAGAACGTGGGCGTAGTGGCTGCTCTGCAAATTGAGCGTCAAGTTTCCTGGCGCTACGCGTGCAGGTTTAATTTCTGAAGCGATCTAAGAAGGCCGGGGCATGCCATTCAATTACCCAGTGTGCCCGCATGGGCCACTGATCCATACTTATGTTAATTAAGTAGCTATAAGATGGGCTCTTAATCCTTTGCATGCGCACACATCGACTGCCACCATTTTTTAATCATTGTGTGGGCTTTAATTATATGAACGCAGCCATGCATGGCTTAATTTGGGCTATGGGCTGGGTGATTAGGTTGTTAATCTCGCCGCTTAATCCATACATGATACATGCATGTATCGTAGCTGCTATATGAGACCATGAGGTATATTTTCCCGTGATGTGTATGGTTTAAAATACATACGAATTAGCTAGCTAGCTGAACGTCAAGCTCAAATGGTTAGCCAATATTAATTTATTGCGAATTTCCTTTGATGCGGTATTTTGCACATATAATGCGATAGTAAATTTTTGTCTGGCGGTTAAATATTTGGTAAATTAATATCGTCTCAATGACAAGTGTTTAAACCGACACCGGCAGATATTTATTTGCCGGTTGAATTTCTCATGTGTTGATTATATTTTATGAAAATCGAGGGTCGCCAACACGACATATCTATCGATGGTTTTATTTTTCATGAAGATATTAATTACTATCGATGATTTATGTGTCGAACAATTTATCCCCTTTTATCATGAGGCAAATCTGATTTTCTACGATTTATCTCATTATTTAATCATTTTGTCATATTTCGAATTTGCTTTATATCTGAAGACAAAATCAGTGTCAACAGGCGGCGGAGCTCGGGAGTTTTTCTGGAGAAATCCTTCGGGGCTCCCGAGTTTTAGGTCAGGAGGGTTTTTATAGGTGAAGATGCGACGCGAGGCGGTGCACGAGTCAACCACAGCATACCTCGGCGCCACCCCCTTCTCAGCCACGCCCAGGTATGGTGTGGCGGCTCTGGGCCTCCCACAGACTTGTCCTTCTGGCCCACGGAGTCTTCTGGCAAAATAGAATTTCTGTAATTTTTTGGGATTTTTCTGAGCACTTTGATTTCTAGACCTTTTCTGCAATGCACAGACATAATAAACAAAAACTAGCACTGTGACATCTTGTTAATAGGTTAGTTCCAGAAAATGCATAAAAATGATATGAAGTGTATATAAAACATGTAGCAATTGGTATAAAACATGCATGGAACATCAAAAATTATAGATACGTTTGAGACGTATCAGCCGCCGCCCAGGAACAGCGGCGTCACCATCCGTGACTTTGGACCGCCGCCGCCGACGAATGCGCCCCGGGTCAAGCCCGAGCAGGGAACGTCCAGCTCGCGCGCCAAGGTCAAGCTCGAGCCGGGAACGTCCTCGTCCCGCGGCAAGAAACGCGTCGTGCCGGCGCCGCGCACGCTGTCGGAGGAGGAGGCCGAGGCGCAGTTCCAGAGGGACCTCGCCCTCGCGGAGAAGCTCTCGTTTGACACGATCCAGCCGGCGTCGCAGGAGTACGCCGAGCATTGGTCGTTCATCGAGAACAACATCATCGACCTCGACGCCGATGTCCAGATCGTCGCCGCGCCAGCGCCGCCCCCGGTGAAGGAGGAGGTGAAGGAGGAGGAGCCGGCCGAAGCGCCGCCGCAGCAGGAGGCCCGCGAGTGAAACAACGACGACTGGGACCGCTACTACTGGACCGGCGAATAGACTAGGTTTAGTTTAAATTGCGTCGCATTTTGTAAAAAGTATCGAATTTCAATGAAATGCGTCAAGTTTAAATGAATTTGAGTCTCAATTTTTTGCGCGCCGCTCCCAATAGGCGGCAACCGTTGCCGGCGCACCCAACAGCGCCTGTCCGGCAACTTTGCCGGATGCTCTATTGGGCACGCCGGTGGAGATGCTCATCTCTAAGAGCATCTCCACCGGCGCGCCCAACTCCGCTCCCAATCGACGTTTTGGGCGCGCCGGCAGCAAAATCCCCCCCCCCCCCCCCCCCCCCCCAGCGGCGCGCCCAATGGGCCGAAAGTTGCCGGTACGTCCCAATAGAACGTCCGGCAACCCCGCAACTGCCGTGCATGCGTCCATCGACAAGTGCCTCGCCGACGTCACAACCATGTCGAAGCAAAACACAAGCATCTTCGCCGACAGTTGGTCGTCTTTGATGTCCAAGCATGACGAGAAGATGGCAGTCGAGAGGGAGAAGGTCGCACTCGAGAAGGAAAGGCTCGCCGTCGAGAAGGACAAGGCACACGCCGCTCTGATGCAAGCGGACATGGCAAGAATCCAGGCGATGTCGGAGGCGTCGCAATCCGTCACTCGGAAGATGAAGGAGGACTCCAAGATTCTCACCGCCGACCTCTCCGGCTACACACATGAGGTGAGGGCTTGGTTTCAGCTCTCGCAGCAGCGCATCCTGCGTGAGAATGGTCTTCTGCCGCCGGAGTCGACAGGAACGACCACGACGCCGATGGGGACGACCGCGATGCCGATGGACACGGCGGGGGAGCCAACGACGAGCTCGCCGTCCTCTGAAGCGGAGCCAACGCCGGGCTGGCAAGACGCCGAGACACAGGACAACACTGTCTTGACGATCGATTGATTTCCATTCGACGTGTTGTAATATGATCGCCGGACCTGGCGATGCTTTTGGGTGTGATTCTTTTGGGCGCGCGAACTTGACCGGCCGACGCTGGCCGACGCTATTCAAACTTGTCTTAACTTCATTTGAATTTGTGGGACCGTCTATTGGGAGCGACCGGTGGGGGGCGACGCTCCCAAAACGCGGCAACGCTTACCGACGCGCCCAACAGCACCTGTCCGGCAACGTTGCCAGACGCTTTTTTGGGCGCGCCGATGCTCTAACTAAACCAAGATATGAGCTATCTCGGGAACATGAATTTCTCACCTGGTCACGTGGTTTTTCAGTGAACAGCATAATTTTTATGGATACTCATATAAAAAGAAAAACAAATCCCACAAGCCCCGCCTACCCGTCCCCACCATCTCTCCACCGGTACCGGAAACCTCTTCAAGTCACCGTCTAATCAGCCAGCAGCTCCCATCATCTCGGTTCCCAGCCAGCCACTCAGCCAGGGAGCCATGGCGCCAGAGTCTGATTCCGGCTCCTCTGCCCCTCTCCTCCGCGCCGGATCCGGGTACCGGCGCGCCACCGGCGGCTGGAGGTCGGCTCTGTTCATAATCTGTAAGCCACGATCTCGATCGCGCTCGAGCTCGCTCCAAGCTTGCTTGCTCCACTCGATTCGCTTTACATATCTGCGCCGGTTCCTGATTTTTTTGGTGGGTAATTCAAGGGTGGAGGTGGCCGAGCGATTCGCCTACTACGGCATTTCCTCCAACCTCATCAGCTACCTCACCGGCCCGCTCGGGCAGAGCACGGCCTCGGCCGCCGCCGCCGTCAACGCGTGGTCCGGCGCCGCGTCGATGCTGCCGCTGCTCGGCGCCGCCGTCGCAGACTCCTGGCTCGGCCGGTACCGCACCATCGTCGCCTCCTCCGTGCTCTACATCACGGTCAGACCTGCTAGCTAACTCAGCACATCTGGTTCTCAATTAACTTATGTAGTTTCTAGTTCCCACCATTCGATTGGATCAGGGATTTACTGCTGTTTCTTTCTGTCTCACTCGCTACTCGGGTAGAAAGCTTGGGGTCTCAGCAATCTCGCACGGAATCGTGTAGTAATAGTCTACTGCACGCGCAACTCGTTGGGAATATTTTCGTTGATAGGGATGCTTCGGATCCGGAGTAAGCAGAGACCCAGCAACCTGTGCTTGGCAGTTGGCATGACAGCGATGTACTAAGTACATGTTTACAGTGAGTAAACATGCGAGCCCAAGCTTACTCTGCCTCTCAGTCCTTCGAACATGTTTCGCATTTGCTTAGCAACTCTGTTTCTGATCTTTCTAGCTCGGCTGAAAGCAACGTTCTGTTTCTCTTGCTGCACGGAGATCTTTGAGACTTTGAATGGTCTGTTCTGAAATTCTGAATTGAGCATGATGTTGAATATAAATATATTGACTAGCCCCTTTCCATCTGTTCGGACTTTTGGTCTAGATGGCTAGTGCAGCAATTCTATATGGTATCAGAGCCAAGAGGTCTCGAATTCGAAACCTCGCTCACGCGGATTAAAAAAGAAAAGGAAAAAAAGATCCTGTGGCCCGCTCCTACCCCACGCTAAAGACTAAAATAGCCTAAACGTGAGGGGGAGTGTTGAAATTAAATATATTGCCTAGCCTCTTTCCATCAGTTCGGACTTTTGGTCTAGATGGTTAGTGCAGCAATTCTATACATGACAGTGTTTTGGGGAACGGTTTTGCTAATTCTCAATCGAATGAGAATTAGCTTAGGTCTCATTCGCATGACGTCATCACTTGTAAATGGACTTGCAACTGATTCGGACCATTTGATTTACTTCGTGATTCGTGCATCAGTTGCAAGTCAACTTGCAACTGAGATTTGATGACGTCATGCGAATTAATTCTCATTCGACTGAGTTGCAAGTGGACTTGCAACTGCTCTGGACCATTTGATTTGCTTCGTGATTTCTGCTAATCATGAGTTGCAACTTGACTTACAACTGGGATTGATGACGTCATGTGAATGACAATTAGGTTAATTCTCATTCGACTAAGCGCTAGGGAGACCGTTTGGAGAAATATTTTGAACAATTGCTACACCCGGTGAAACTAGATTTTCAGTTGTTTTTTATCGAAAACTTGATCGTTCGCCAAACCGGAAGAGATTTGGTCAAATTAATCTTTAGTGCTCTAGGCCTATGCCCAGTATTTTTTAAGTGTCGTAGGCCCAGACTCCAGCCATTTTCATTGGTTTAGTGATCTCAAACTTGATATCCCTGATATGATATGACAGTGACTCCATGCACATGGTGATTTAAATTGATATACCGATATGGTACGCTTGATCATGCCCTTATGGCTTCTGTTCTGACTTCTGCATCACCAGGCTGTCTGCGAGAGCGAGAGCTGGCGCCACATTGATTCACATTCCTACATTTTCAGTTACGGATTGTCTATCTGTAACTTGCAGGGTGACATGAATTTCCCAGATTTTTCATCCGTCAGACAAACATAACTAATTAATTTTATGCCACATCAATCTGTCCAGACGGTCACACAAGTTGGTTTAGATTCAAACGGGGAAAAGCCAAGCAACTTACAAATACAAAATTGTCAATATGCAGGGCCTAGGCATGTTGACGCTCTCCTCCATGTTTCCATCGTCTGAGAGCCAAGAATGCAAAATCTCCAGCAACGGCCAGCGAGAATGCGCGCCTTCCTCCCTCCAGACGGCCTTCTTCTACGTGTCGCTCTACCTGGTGGCCATCGCGCAGAGCGGCCACAAGCCCTGCGTGCAGGCCTTCGGCGCCGACCAGTTCGACGTGACGGACCAGAGGGAGTCGTCGTCGCGGAGCTCCTTCTTCAACTGGTGGTACTTCGCAATCTCAGGGAGCGCGACGGTCGCCGTTTTCGTCATGAGCTACGTCCAGGACAACGTCAGCTGGGGCCTTGGCTTCGGCGTGCCGTGCATGATCATGGTGCTCGCGCTCGTCATCTTCCTGCTCGGCACGGGGACGTACCGGTTCTACGACTCAAGCGATGGCAATGGCGCCAGCTCGTTCTCCCGTGTCGCCAAAGTTGTCAGGGCGTGGCGCAAGAGGTCGCCAGAGGGTGGCGCCTTGGTACAGCACGGCGACTGCGCGGAGAACGCCGTGCTCGCGGAGGAGGTGCGGGGCGTTGCGAGGCTGTTCCCGATATGGGCGGCGACGCTGGACAGGAGGGTCGGGTCGTCGTCGTTCCAGGTACCACCCGCGGCGCTGCAGTGCTTCTTGGGCGTGAGCATCAACACCTGCATCGTGCTGTACGACCGTGTCCTGGTGCCCGTGGCGCGCCGGATCACCGGCGTGGCCTCAGGCATCACCATGCTTCAACGGATCGGCACGGGCATGGCCCTGGCACTGGCTTCTCTCGTGGTCGCCGCGCTGGTGGAGATGAGGCGGCTGACCGCGGCGATGGACGCCGGCGTGGTGGATCAGCCAGACGCCGTTGTCCCCATGAGCCTGTGGTGGATCGTTCCGCAGTACGTGCTCCTCGGCGCGGCGGACGCGTTCACCATGGTCGGCATGCAGGAGTTCTTCTACGACCAGATGCCCGGCGAGCTGAAGAGCCTCGGGCTCGCGCTCTACCTGAGCGTCCTCGGTGTCGGAAGCTTCATCAGCAGCTTCCTCATCTCCGTCATCGACGGCGTGACGAGGAGGGACGGAGGGACCAGCTGGTTCGCCGACAACCTCAACCGGGGTCATCTCGACTACTTCTATCTGCTTGTCGCTGCCCTCACCGCGCTGGAGCTTCTTGCTTTCCTTTACTTCTCAGCGTCTTACGTTTACAAAAGAAAGCCTGCTGTCAATGTCCACTGATACAGGGGTCGATGTACTATGGAGGATTTATGGCCATACAGAACAGTGACAAGTTCACATAAGTTATGGTGCAACTGAGAACTTCAACACAAACAAATCACAAAGATCAAAGATATCCTTATGGTAAAATTTTCAAGTAACAAAGATTACTCAACTCAGAAAGTGTTTTTGGCTCCCGAGTTCCGGTGCTCCCTCCATTTAAAAAAAATGGAAATCATATTTATGAGTTTCAAAATAATCCGAAAAAATCTGGATGTAGCCAATGGTGTATCCTACAACCGTGCAAAATATCAAGTTCAAATACTTTATATTATCAGCTACAAAAAATGACAAAATCTAATAAAATTTAGAGATTTGAAAATATGCATACTCAAATCCATAATTTTGTCATTTTAGTGTAGCTCAAAATACAAAGTATTTAAATGATAATTTGCACGGTTGTGGGATACACCATTGGTTACATTCAAAAAAAAATCAGAACTTTTTGAAACTCATAAGTAAGATTTTTTGAATTTTTTTAAACGGAGGGATCATTTGAACTGGGAGCCAAATATCTCCACTCCAACTCAACTAGGTAGTTTGCGCTTGGATTAAGTATACTTTTCACCCCAAATGTCACCCGATGGACAACATTCACCCTAAACTTCAAAACCGGATAATTTCAACCCTGAAATGTAACAAACCGGATAAATAACCCCCTGGTAGTGGTTTTTCTCGAATTTGGGTGGTTTTGAGTAGAATTTGGGTGGTTTTGGCCATGAAAGACTTCGTTGACGTGGAGGTGACGTGGCGTCTCCGTTAACGCCGTTACTAACAGGTGGGCCCCACCTGTCGTAAAATTCCACACCCGGTATGAGCGTTGGTCCATTTTCGGCCCGGTGCTATTCTCCACCGACTGCCGCCGGACCGCTGATGGCGCTTATCATGAATAGCAGCAGCGCGGGTTCGATTCCATCCACTATTGGCGGCGGACGGGCCTGAGACGGTCGGCCAGGGAGCGCGTGCCTGGAATCGCGCTCTGGCTCTGATCGACGCCAGCGGACGACGCCAGCGGACGGCCGGCCGGGGCAGCGCGTGCCCGGAATCGCGCTCTGGCTCTGAGCACCTGCGCGAGGCGATCGGCCATGGGCGGCTCGGACGCGGCGACGACACTAGTTGAAGAGGTCGAAGCGGGCGAGCATGAGCACCTGCGCGAAATGGTCGGCCATGGGCGGCTCGGACGCGGCGACGGTGGGCCTCCTCGGCGTCGACGCGCTCCGCCATCCGCTTGGCGAACCGAAGCAGAGCTCCTCGCCGCTCCCGGCGGGGCCGTCGCCGGTGAAGACGTCGAAGTAGAATGGCACACGCCACCGCGCCATGGCAGCTCTTCACCTAGTCCTCCCACCTCAACTTCTCTCCGGTCACGGCCCCCCTCCCCTCGTCCGCTTCCCGGCGAGGCCGAGACCCCTCCTCACCTGCTCCCGCGCGTGGCCGCTGCAACCACAGGAGCATCATCGGCGGTGTCCGCGCCCTCGGACGCCGCGCTGCAGGACTTCCGCCGCTGGCTCTCTTCCCACGGAGCGGACACGGGCGCGGTGGCTCCGGCTGTCGTGCCTGAGGGCATCGGCCTCGTGGCGACGCGGAGCCTCCCCCGCGGCGAGGTCGTCGCCGAGGTGCCCAAGAAGCTCTGGATGGACGACTACGTCGTCGCCTCCTCCGACATCGGCTGCGTCTGCGTCTGCGGCAGTGCAGGGGACCTCTGGCCGTGGGTCTCCGTGTCTCTGCTCATCCTCCGGGAGGCTGCGCGCGGAGCGGACTCGCTGTGGACGCCCTACCTTGCCATCCTCCCGCGCCAGACCGACTCCACCATCTTCTGGTGAGGTGCCACTGATATCTCTCTCCATGTGCTTGATGAAATGCTCCGTGGGGATGACAGAGAGAGGATGACAGGTAGGGCCCACCCTTAGACTCAAACGGCCGCTATCTCCCTCACTAATTGCTGACAACACGTCATCGCCAAGTCAGCGCCACGTCATACCACGAAACCACCAAAACTGTCCAAAACCACCTCAGAGTGTGATTTGTCTGGTATTGCACATTTGAGGGTTGGAATCATCCGGTTTTCAAGTTCAGGATGAATGTTGTCCATAGGGTGACATTTGGCGCTTTGCAAGACAAATACAAGTAGGTTCAGGAATTGCAGCCCGTCCATGAACCAGAAAAACCGAGAGCCCAGCCATAGTTGTCCTTCTGGGCCTTCTCCGCAGCATCGGTACCGACGAATCCGACGATGTAAGCGTGAACGGGGCATCACATCCTGAGGAGAGATATGAGTGGTATGAAAACAGAGAGACGGCGAAGAACGTGCAGCGTCCTGTCACGACCGGGTTCGACAACCCCGGCACTGCCTCTCTCCATGACCCGCTAATTCATATGCATAAAGGACACCTCGGCGAGGAACTGAAGTGATCACCTGCTCAGCCACCGAGCAGCGCCAGCCATGGCGTCCGACTTTGAACCCCTCCTCCCCCGCGCCGGTCACCGCCCCGCCACCGGCGGCTGGAGGTCTGCTCTGTTCATAATCTGTAAGCCTGCCACGATCTCGGATTCGAGCTCGCCCTACTAGCTAGCTTGCTCGACTCGATTGGCTAATTCCAGCTTCTCTCTCTTTGCGTCAAGGGGTGGAGGCGGCGGAGCGGTTCGCCTACTACGGTATCTCGTCCAACCTCATCAGCTACCTCACCGGCCCGCTCGGGCAGAGCACGGCCGCTGCCGCGGCGGCCGTCAACGCGTGGTCGGGCGCCGCGTCTATGCTCCCGCTACTCGGCGCCGCCGTCGCCGACTCCTGGCTGGGCCGCTATCGCACCATCGTCGCCTCCTCCGTGCTATACATCACGGTGAGCAATACCTAGCCAACTCAACACCTCGAATTCCTTCGTCGCTGCCAAGCAGCAACTCTCCTTATTTCTGTTCAATCATTAATTTTCTGCAGTAGTTCTATTGTTGTAGTAGTACGAGTTTACTCATATTAAGAAATGATGCACGAGTGGCGCATGGAACCGTGTGGTGTTATCTTGATTAGTCGCAGACGCAAATAATTGAGAATATTACGTTGACACTTGACTTGACAGATATGTCTTTATTCCGTGGAAGCAGACACACCACGAATGCACATCATAGTTGTACGTGCATTAGATATTTTGCTCCTTCGTTGCATTGAATTATTTGAATGTTATTCTGACGGTTTAGGCTAGGCAGATTGAGACCTTTCTAATGGACATGGGGCAGATGTGTGTGGTTATCGAACCCAAGGATGCAATCATTCCAGCACTGAAATCAATAGATCGCGTAAAACTCCAAGGTTTCACGTACTTACGAATTGCGACAATTAACTTTCTAGGAAATTTGAGTTGCATCTTTTTCTTTAAAGGAAAGATTGGTTTTGAGCTTACTAACTCGTGCTAAAATGTTTGGTTTCTTTCCACAATTTGTTCTTTCTTTTTGAGAGAACACACAACCAATGGTTGCTTATAATTGAATTAAGGTTGAGAACAGAGTGTATAGAGGAGGTGTATTAAATCCCTGCATATCTTATTGATGCATCTGAATGAACACCCACAGCGGCAGATCGAGCGATAGCATATGATAGATTGCGATTGCAATTGCTGAAGAGAGCATGGACTTGATCAGAATTAATATTCCGCTTTGGGTGAGGAGGAGGCTGTGCCAAGAAGTTAACCTTCTTGCAATTTTATCAATTGCAGCTTGGAGATAAGCTTTTGTCAGTTCTTTGACAGAGCGGCAACCCAAATAGGAGAGGGGAAAGCTTGTTACTTCCTGTACATCAAAATCCTAACAGCCAATTGGCGCAATCAAGCATTTGTTGTAGTTACACACCAATCCAGAGGTCTGCCCAAAGAGATCCAAAAGAGCTTTTGCTGCCTGTAATTCACTTCCTTCAGGCTTTAAGAACATTGTTGCAACATCCGCGAAGAGATGCATTACGTGTTTGATACCCCACCGCTCCAGCTCATGGAGGCACAAGCAATTCGAGAAGGCGTACAATTGGATCCTGATCTGGTATACCTTTCTGTCATCATTGAGAATGGTGCAATGGTTAAGGCCAAGGCAAATCTGAAATATCTTGTACTTGTCAGAAGATTAGAGACATGACCTTTTTCTAGCTTTAACTTTAACATTTCTTTTGTTGGGTAGGAGGCTAGTCTTGCAGCCCATATGTGTGCTAAACAAGCCAGTTTAATAGGAGGAGATGCATGTGGATTAATTATAACCCTGTATTCCTACATGACATTCTAATGTGATTGTAAGCCTATCGAGTACTAGTAATCAATAAAATTCTAAAGTCCCAACAAAAAAAGCTTGATAAATCGGAACTGGGCAACTTAGGAATAGCATAAAGGTAGATCACAGGAATTGGGTAACTTACGAAAGTGATCTACAATTGTCCAGCAATGACCAATCACCCAATCCAAATTACAAGGCTAGTACACTACTCTTGGAACTGGTCAGTCTAATTGTGAGTTGTAAGAACATACTTCAACTATGATATTTGTGTACCAATTTTGGAGGAACTACATTTGAACGTTGTACCAACGGTTGCTAGTCTGCATTCTTCTCATCCAAGCTGACAAATATGCAGGGTCTCGGGATGCTGGCGCTATCCTCCATGTTCCCATCACCTGAGGGCCAACAATGCAACGTCTCCGCTAACGGCCAGCGAGCGTGCCCACCTTCTTTCCTCCAGACGGCATTCTTCTACGTCTCGCTCTACCTGGTGGCCATCGCACAGAGCGGCCACAAGCCCTGCGTGCAGGCCTTCGGCGCCGACCAGTTCGACTCCACGGATCCTAGGAATCATTGTCGCAGAATTCCTTTTTCAACTGGTGGTACTTTGGTATCTGCGCGAGCGCGACAGTGACGATGGCGCTCATGAGCTACATCCAGGACAACGTGAGCTGGGGTGTCGGCTTCGGCGTGCCGTGCCTGGCCATGATGCTGGCGCTCCTCGTATTCCTGCTCGGCAGAAGGACTTACCGGTTCTACGACTCGAGCGATGGTGGGGGCGCCAACCTGTTCTCACATGCCGGAAAGGCCCTAAGGACATGGAGGAAGAGGAGGCCAGCAGGAGACTCGTTGGTGGAGCACGTCGACTGCCCGGAAAACACTGAGATTGTCGAGGAGGTGAGGAGCATGGCGAGGCTGTTCCCGATATGGGCCACGTGCCTGCTCTATGGCGTGGTGTTCGCGCAGCCGCCGACGCTGTTCACGAAGCAGGCGGCCACGCTGGACAGAAGGATCGGTTCAACGTCTTTTCAGGTACCCCCGGCGGCTCTGCAGTGCTTCATTAGCATCAGCATAATCCCCATCGTAGTATTGTACGACCGCATCCTGGTGCCGTTGGCGCGCAGGGTCTCGGGCGTCCCCTCGGGCATCACCATGCTCCAGCGGATCGGCACTGGCATGGCCTTCGCCGTGGCAGCGCTGGCGGCCGCTGCGCTGGTGGAGATAAGGCGGCTGAGCACTGCGATGGAAGCCGGCATAGTGGATCAGCCTGACGCCGTGGTCCCCATGAGCCTGTGGTGGATGGTGCCACAGTATGTGCTCCTCGGCGCGGCGGACGTGTTCACCCTGGTCGGCATGCAGGAGTTCTTCTACGATCAGATGCCCGGCGCGCTCAAAAGCCTCGGACTGGCACTCTACCTGAGCGTCCTCGGCTTGGGCAGCTTCATCAGCAGCTTCCTCATCTCGGTCATCGACGGCGTGACGAGGAGGAACGGAGGGACGAGCTGGTTCGCCGACAACCTCAACCAGGGTCATCTCGACTACTTCTATTTGCTTGTCGCTGCCCTCACCGCCCTGGAGCTTCTTGCTTTCCTTTACTTCTCAGCGTCTTACACTTACAAAAGAAAGCCTGCTCTAAATGTCCGCTGATATATTGGTCGACGAATTATGTGTAGCATGTAGTATTCTTAAATTCCAATATTCATGTGCTGATTATTCTGGGCACAAATGTTTCTGTTTTACTATATGAGCTTAGCATTGAAGCAGAGACACATTTGCACACGGCATTGCTCTTGTTCAAACAAGCAAGTCTGAGAACATGGGCACATAACGACAATCGCCAGTACCGAAGAAGATAGATTCACCCATCCTGGTTCTTAAGTTTTAGCACCAACTTCACGTTTCAAGGTGGTAATTGTTCTAGTAAGTGCTTGCTTGGTGAGTTAGATGGATTTAGCTTGGTGTTTGACAAAGTGGATTCAGTCATTCAACTGTACTGGCCTGTTTGAATGATGGCAAACTTGGCCATCTTCGCCAGTCAAACCAAGTTTAAGATTTACCAGGTTTCTTTCGGTAGCTCTGGACAAGTTTTATCAGTATCAACCATTGCAACAATTTCTACATCAGTAGCTCTCGACAGGTTTTATTGATATCAACCATTGCAACAACTCAACTTTTTAGCTCAGAGATAAAATTCATGACCAAATGATGTTGCAGCCTTCGGGCCCACAAAATTCGCAAGCCTACCTGACAATCTAATAATACTATTGGCAAAGCCCAGTCAAAACTGAACCTGCTAGCACATAGCAGAATAACGTTACTGCAACTGATGCAGAGAAGCTGTGTAGAGTAGAGCTCACCTGCTCACTAGTCAATCTTCCTCGTCGAATTCGGTGGGCGGCTCGGGCAGCGTGGGCAGCACGGGGTAGTTGCGCGAGAAGCACGCATCGCAGTAGTCCCCAGCCTCCTCGCCGTAGATGCTGTGCAGCTTGTCCAGTGAGAGGAAGGCGAGGGAGTCGCTGCCGATCTCCCGGCGCACGCCCTCCAGGTCCATCCGGTTGGAGATCAGCTCGCCATCACTCGGGGTGTCGATGCCGTAGAGGCAGGACCCCACCACCGGCGGGCTGGCGATGCGCATGTGCACCTCGCGCGCGCCGGCGTCGCGGAGCAGCCGCACGATCTTGCTGGACGTGGTGCCGCGCACCAGGGAGTCGTCCACCACCACCACGCTCTTGCCGCGGATCACGCCGTGCACGGGCGCCAGCTTGAGCTTCACCGCGAGGTCGCGGATCGCCTGCGTCGGCTGGATGAAGCTGCGGCCGCTGTAGTGCCACCGGATCAGGCCCTGCTGGAACTCCAGCCCCGATTCGCGCGAGAACCCGAGCGCGGCGTAGAATCCGGAGTCGGGCACCGGGATGACCACGTCGGCACCCGGCGCGGGGGACTCCTCCGCGAGGGCGCGGCCGAAGGCTGTGCGGCGCTCGTGGACATCGTGCGAGAAGACGATCGAGTTGGGGAGGGAGAAGTAGATGTGCTCGAAGACGCAGGCCCGGCGGGGGAGGCGCGGGACGAGGCAGGCCGAGGAGACCGACATGTCGCGGCGGTCGACCATGACCACCTCCCCGGGCTCCACCTCGCGCTCGTAGGTGGCGTCGATGAGGTCGAGCGCGCAGGTCTCGGACGCGAAGACGACGGCGCCGTCGCGGCGGCGGCCGAGCACCAGCGGGCGGAACCCGTGCGGGTCGCGCACGGCGAACATCTTGTCGGCGGTGAGAAAGAGGAGCGAGTAGGCCCCCTCGAGGCGCTCGCAGGCGTCGCAGATGCGCGCGAGCAGCGGGCGCGCGAGGGAGGTGGAGATGAGGTGGAGGACGACCTCCGTGTCTGAGGTGGTGTTGAAGATGGAGCCCCGCGCCTCGAGCTTGCTCCGCAGCGCCTGGTAGTTGACGAGGTTGCCGTTGTGCGCGACGGCGACCTGCCCGAACCGGTAGCCGGCGAGGAACGGCTGCACGTTGCGCAGGGACGCGGCGGCGCCGGCGGTGGAGTAGCGCACGTGGCCGATGGCGGCGGGGCCGGGGAGCGACGCGAGCCTGGACGGGTCGCCGAACACGTCGGCGACGAGGCCGAGACCGGTCACCGAGTTGAGCTTGCCGTCGGGCGCCGCGGCGACGATTCCGGCGCCTTCCTCGCCGCGGTGCTGCAACTTCTGCAGGCCCAGGTAGCAGAGCGAGGCCGCGTCCGGGTCGCCCACGACCCCCACCAGGCCGCACTCCTCGCGTGGGTGGTCGTCGGATTCGTCATCCACGCCGTAGGAGAACGGGGTCACGCGGTCCGGCAGGAGCGCCCCGGCTGGTGAGAGGCGGCGGCGCAGAGCGAGAGGGGACGGGTTGGGGGAGTACCTGAGCCGCTGCTGCTGGTGGTGGTGGCGCTTGGAGGCGGCGGTGTGGAGGTGGTGGTGATAGAGGAGTTGCAACGTGGACTGGGCGGCGGCGGCGGCCATCCCAATCGGTGGGGAGGGAGGGGATTTGGAGGCGGCGGCGGCTGTGGGGGGATGCCCCTCCGAGTGTTGGTCAAGGTCGGGGTTTTAAAGAGGTTTGCTTGGTCGGCTCGTGCCCGCCGTAGGATGTACTCCGATACCGTCGGTATCGTACGGTGGACGGTTACCTGCTGGACCTGAGACACGGCGGGCCACCATCGAGCCGACTAATAATGTCTGGATTCTGGGGTTCCTCTCCCCTCCAAAGCCATTCCCCACCGCGGCGGTGTGGCGTCAGCCATGGATCCGGAGCCGAAGAAGCCTGGGAGTGCGTCTCCCGCCGGTGTTCTTTTCGAGTCAAGATCCAGTTTCTCGGAGCTGGTGGCTACTGCGGTCCTTAAACGTGTTCGTGCAAGGGGCTCTTCTGCTCCAGGGATGCTGCTTCTCCGCGTGGTGCTCTCCCTCCGGCGACGGTGGCTGGGCTCGCGAGGTGCGGCGGTGACGGAAGCGATGAAGACGGTGTTCTGGGGTTTCTTTCGTCTTCTCGTGTGTTCGGTGGTGCCAGTAATCTGGCCTGTATCCTTCCTGTTCCTTCTGTATTTGTACTGTGATGTATGTGGTATCCTTGACGTATGAATACTAGTTTTCTACTTTCAAAAAAAAAGCCATTCCCCACCCCTCTTTCCACAGTAAAAAGAGGCGACCCCGAGGCGACTTTTTTCCCCTTCCAATCGCCGGCGAATCCGCGGGTTCCTCTCCCTTCCGCCGGCCGCCTCGGCGGTGGGAGGGTGGGGGAACCCCGGATCTTCGTTTTCGGCGTGTAAATAGGTGTGGATTAGGTGTGCGTTTCGCCGGCTTTTTGTTGGAGGTGGTGGCAGCGTTGGTGCTGTGTGTTCCTGAGCTCATGCCTCCTTCCGGTGTTGGCCTTCGTGGTGGCGCCGTTGAGCTCGTGGAGGTAGGTTCCTGCCATCCAGTTTGGGTGGTGAGGCTAGGGTTTGCTCGGGCGTCGTATGCGGCGCCGAGCTGTGTCTTCCTGGTCGGTGGCGTCGAGGCGGCGGCGACTCCACTGGCAGAGGATTTTGTGCCGGGACTTCTCTTCCGTGTTGTTGGCGTGTGCTCTGGCGCCGACGACAAGTTCTGCGGCTTCTGGCTGGACGGCGCGGTGGCAGCGTCGCAGCAGTCCTGTGCAGATTTCGAGGCTCGGTGCCAGGGTCGGTGCGGTTTCGTCGGTTCTCTGGCGACTCACGCTGGATCGGAAGTTGGGAGCGCCATGGCCGTGATTCAACGTGCTTGGATCCGGCGACTGATGTGGAGGTGTCCCTCTTTCTGGACTTGGTGGTGGCCTGCCTGCTTCGCCGGCGTGGGTGTCGGCGTTGAGTTCTGCGATGTGCTTGTTGTGCTTGCTTTTCTCTTGTGTTCTTTTGCTACCCTTGAGCTTGCTGAGTTGGGCGCAATTTCTGAGTCCGAGGACTCCTTCTGGGATGTTTTTTCTCCCAGGTGTAATGCCACTTTGTTGGACAGCTTTTTAGTTGTTCCAGTTTAATAGATTCCTGTTAAAAAGTCAAAAAAAAATAAGGTCTAGATTCTCGAGCAGTCGTCGACATCCAGAGAGGTAAACCGGATGACCCCTAGGAGGCCTCACAGAGCTAAGCGCACGTCGGCCGTTGGATCGAGCTGTTACGGTGCGATCTGGACCGTGCGTTTGTTGGGTTACTTTTCTTACTACCCAGATTTATCACTGCCAGTGGGCCCAAACGTCGTCGGGCCCATGTTGCAGTGTCACGGCGCGTCGCTTCCTCGGTGCAGCTTCGGAGGGTCTGGTCGCGCGCGCCGCCGTTGGGCCCGGGACGCGTGTCCGTCGCGCATTCGTGCGCTGGGCCGAAAAGGAGTGGGCTGCTCACCTCTGTCGCTGTTTTGTGGGTCTATGTCTTCGCTGGTCTACTGTCAGTGACTGTGGCTGGCTGAAGGTATGGTGCGGACGTTTATTTGGCAGCAGGGTAAATATCTGATCGGAGGGGTAGTTTCGGGATTTCGGCGCAGAGTGGACCGAGCGCGTCGTCGTCCTCCTCGCTGTCGATCCCTCCATGGTCGCCGGGTACAACCTCTACAGTCATGGTGCCCTACTCCCGGCCTCGATTGGGGGAGAGGAGCTCGCACGCCTCACTTCCCTGCCCCGCCTCTCTCTCGCCCCCTTGGTTTCATCCCCCCGGCCTACTGTTTCGTGGACAAGATTTCAGATCCAGCCTCAGATCCGCCGCCGCGTCGCCGATCTCCGGCCGTACCTGACGCCATGGAAGCCTTGAGTGGTGGTTTCGGTTGAGGTGAGCCCTGGTTGACCCGTGGGGGTTCCATTTCTTTGTCTTCCTTGCTCTGTTTCGCCCGTGGTATCCGATTCGTTGGCTTTCTCTGCTTCTTATTCTTCTTCTTTGTTTTCTTTCCGTCACCATCTGCTTTCCTGGTACTGTCGCCGTCATCCTCACGTTGAGGCAGCACAAACACTCGATTGGAGGATCTCAGGTTCATCTCTTTCTCTCACACACACTTCAGCTTCTGGTAAGCATCTGTCCAGATTCTCACCGATTTCTTGATGGGGTTGGAACAGGAAGATGTGGAAGACCAACGAGGAAGAAGGCAAGTGGTGGAGGGAGGCGATGTGATCAACTGTAAATATAGCGTAAATAATCGCCCACAAATAGCGGATATCGTTCTTTCCACAGGGACTAGGCGACGACTATCGTGTTTCGGCTAAAGCTAGGTCACAATATAAGATTGATTTGCAGGAAAATAAACCTAAGCTAGCAAATTCGGACAAACACAAGAACTGGAACAAGCACAGATTAAACATGGGACAGAGATTCACACACTGGAAATAAATGCATCTTTTTGTGTTTTCGATTGAGAAATTACCATAGCACAGAACAATGATTATTCAAAGACAATTACTCAACACATCAAAGACAAGGATAGAAGCAAATATTTGGGACAGGGATAGAAACAACAACACAAAAGACCAGGAATTTATTAACACCACAAACACGTTTGTGCACAAGTTCTACACACAAGTTTCAGGTTTTAACAAGCACATGCATACACGAACAGAGTACTACAAAGGGTCACGAGTAGTTGAACTAGTACACATGCGAACACATATATTTATTCAGAAATTAAGAGAGAGAGAGAGAGAGAGAGAGAGAGAGAGAGAGCTGTTTGCTTGGTGATGAGGAGCAGCAAGGAGAGACGCTGGATGGAGAGCTTCTGGTCGTTCTGCCCTTGGGAAGAATCAGCAGCACTTGAGGTTGAGAAGAGCAGCAGCAGGGGTTGAAGGGAGAGCAGCACTTGGCGACGAACAGCAGCAGTTGGGGTTGAGGTAGAGGTGCAGCACGGGATGCAGGAAGAAAGGCTTCAGGTCGCCGTCCTCTGCTGGAGTTGGTGTCGAGCAGCGGGTCGCAGGGCAGATGGCGAGCGGTGGTGGCGCGGTGTAGTCGCGGTGGCGCGCCGCCCGCAGGCCGGCGGTGGCGGCGGCCTGGAGGCTGAGCAGGGGGGGATTAGGGATAGAAGTCGGCCTGGTTCGATTTGGGCAGCAGCTAGGGATTTGATGCCCCGAGCTGTGCTGGTCATTTTGCACTTTCATCCCTCCTCTTCTCTTCTTTCTTCACAAGCTGGTCCCTCTTCCTTTGCAAGAAGGTCCTTTTCATTTTGATCAGAGCCCCTTGTTGTCTTCTAGAATATTGGTACACCTTGTCACACAGATCTGCAAAATATTTCTAGAGAATGTAAAATTGTACAATTGCACATATTGCTCATTACAGCATCAGAACTGACAAGATATTTGTATCATAATACAAGGAAATGCCATGAAATTTATAGGGAAAACGGTATAAATATGATGTTCATCACGATGCATCTGAATCTGGCTGGCCCCTTTGCAGTACAATATCAAACTGTGAGTAACAACGTCGATGCAGATCGAGCGAGCCACACCAGGTACATCTACCACGAATTGATTTCTTTCCTGAATCTTGCTTCAAAATACGGCCAGATGCCATTGGATGTATTTCATTGCTTATAGATAAACAATCCTGTTTACATCAGCCGAATTTGTATTTTGTTAATCCTGATAAATAATGTGTGCTTGATTTCTTTACTCCCTTTTATCCTTGCAGAAAAGAAGAAATGTATTGGCGCGAAAATGATTTTTGGCTGCCCCATTGCTGGTAAATTTACTGTATACCTCACATGAAAAAAATGTCCATTTTCTTGGTTCCCGGTGTCTTTACAAGACAGTTAATCCACCTTTTCTATTTGTTTCAGGACTACATGAGCACCCATCGTGCTTGGGTCCCAAATCACATAAACTTGCCCCTTATTGTCGAATGAAAAGGTATGTTGTCTTAAAAGTGAGCTTTCTTGACCAGTCAATATCTGCACGTTTTTTTGTATATAATGTCGTAGCCTTTTCAGATTTTCTAATATATAATTGTTGTTCTCATAGATTGAAACTGATATTAATTTTAAAGCTACTTTATCTAAGATTTTACACTCCAACTGCTCATACAGGAGAGGCTGTATGCTCACTGCTCAGGGAGAGCTAAAAGGTCAGATAGGAGAGGTTGATCCATTTGTATATTTTCTGGTTTTAATACCTGGGGTGATGTAGACAAGAAAATTTCGTTAGTACCTAATCTGAATTTTGGCAGAGATATGTATGATGTGGAGAAAACATGTGGCGCTAGGTTGGCATTGATGTAAAGATTGGAATAGGCTGCGTTTTATTTATTTTTGGCCATTCCTGTCTAATATGGCCGTAAGAACAAGCTATTCTTTCAAAGTTGAAATTAGCGCTGGGGTAGTGCCTAGATTCACATGGAATTGTATTTTTCTATATTACTGGTCTTTGTTGCTTGGCGTACTGATATCTAATTATCTGAACAATAACACCTATGAGGTACACTTTAGTTACACACAAAAATAGCCTTTGTAATGATTTCCAAGCTATATCTATGTTTTTTTGGCTTTAAGCTGTAAAAGCATGTGTAAATGGTGTTCTCAAGTTATCCCCGGAAGTGATGATTACCTATTATAGAAAATGATATATTTATTGTGTCTTGCTTTGTATCTTGATTCTGCTTTATAGAGGTGGTACATATATAGTGCCACATATTGTCTACTTTGGAAAAAGCAGCATATTAGGTTACATGACGAATGTTAAATAAGTGGATTGTTAGATTTCCTCTCATCTCAATGTGTAAGGTTCAGAATTTGAAAGAAAAATACACTGATAAAGTTTGATCTCCAGTTTTGTGTGCTAGATGAGTTGTGTTTGTGAATGTTACAGCAGTTGTAGGTGTGAGCTATATGTGCTTTATATTGCAGAATTTAGTTTGTTCTTTATTAAGATGATTGCTAGGTGGCTTGAAGGAGTGTGAGCTACATGTTCTAGCTGTGTCTGTCTGCTTCCAGGTCATAGAACTAGATTTTAGATGCTTTATGTGAATTAGGATTGCAAGCTTCAGCCGTCCTATTTTTATTTTGGTTTGCTGTCAAGTACATTTGGTTAATTACAATTTCAGCAGCTTTCTCTAGCACTTAGTCAGGATCCATTTGCGTCAATTTCTTTTTCTAGAGGTCATAATCCAGTGGAAATCTTAATATTTCAATGCATACATCAGTCAGGTACGCTTTCTATTTGAACTGCATAGTATGACTCAAAGTGCTAATTATTTTTGCCATTGCCATTAAACAGTTTGGAGCATGTCATTCATGAAGTGGAGATAAGTTCGACGAAAGAACAATTTTATCTTCAGAGAAATCGAACAACACAAACACCTAAGGCACTATTTGAAATGTAAAGGTCTGTGTCTACAGCTTTGTGTATTGTTGCAGACATTGAGCTGATCCAGTGGTTAGTTTACTGTACTGTCTAGACTAGAACTGAAGTTTTGTTGCACGCACTGATCTTTTGTGTAACATTATGCCTTTTTTAACATCGAATTTAATTATGGTATAAACATGGATAACGCCCGGTATTTCCTGCATATGAATTTTTGTTGTACTGAGATATCCATGATTATTTCTATTGTTGCGGACATTGAGCTGATCCAGAATAGTGATTGTAAAGGCTAATCTGGCCTGCAACATCATGATTACAGGTTGCTCTTGAGTTCTGAACCTACTTTTCTTCTTAAAAGATGAATGTCATTGTGTAAGTATACTGGCATTTTCACCTCTTCACTAAGTTACATCATGATTACCTCTTCATGCCTATCGTGTGATGGTTAGAAAACAAGTTGGCCGCATGATATATATTAGTTGCATATCTTTGTTTGGCTCCTAAGCTCTTTGTTTTTGACCTGTTCATAAATAAAATAAAAAGCATTCAGCCAACCATTCGTAACTCATATTTTCCATATTTACACTAGGGGAAGCTGAGAATGACTAAAGTAGCCTGTAGTCACTGCTGAACCTCTCCCCTCCATGCTATTGTGTGATATGTCCGACGTTTCGTGCTGAGGCACACGAAGACGAGAATCAGAGTAGGACAATTCCTTTCATGCATATTTGTAGCTCTACTTTATCCAAAGTGTTAATTAAGTGGCAACTTTTGTCTAAATAATAATAATCAGAATTTCAAAACATGTTATTTCTAAAGAGGGTGAAATGAGAATGTTGAAACTAAATTTTAATAATAATTCATATTGGTGTATGAGTAGTAGTAATCATTGTGCTAGCAGGTTGGCGTGGGTTTGTGGGATTCTGGCATGTGTGCGGCGGCTGTCTTATGAGTGTACACCCTTTTCCGGGTTCTAGATCTAAGAGTTGAACTAATTATTATATATCAGACTGTTATGGATGTGTAACTGTGTTAACTAAAACCTTGGGATTTGATGTTTGGTTTGCCATCTCTTATTGTCAGTTACAAATTACAAGTCATGAACTATTTAGACGCCATTGGAAGGACTAGCCTGTCAACACTATGAGCATACCAAAGTTATGTAATTCCGATCAAACATCAGTGTCTGGTTGGTCAGGATATTCCCTGGGCAATGTGAGTAATGCATGCCATGTTAGGTGCTTTTACTAATAAATCAACACAACATAAGAGTATGGGATGGTAATAGGATCAGTTGTCTTTTTCAACGTTATTTCTTTCTTCACTTAGATAGCTGGTTCTAAGCCTTTTAATGGATCATTTGGTGGCAGAGAATTAGTTTTCCTTGGATCATTTGGTGGCAGAGCATTAGTTTTCCTCTGGGACAGAAATAATCACATTCATGTTAGGGAGCAATGCACTCTTTTTCTCGAGTTTATATATGAACCCAACTATTTCATTTGTCATTTGTTGAGGATCATCGACCGATGCTTCCTCAAAAATTGGAGCCGCGCTGAATCAAAATGTTGTCGGCCAGATCTGATTATCTTTATTCATCTGAATATTTTAAATTTTAATACTTACATAGTTGATATTTTTCTTCGTATCTGCAGTGATGGCTATTTTGACCTTTGCCCTAGATGACTCAACTCGGCGCAGCTTGATTATTGGACTGCTACTCGAGATCATGGGTTATTCTTTTAAAAATTGATTGAGAATCACAGGTATAGTTAGCCCATTTTCATATCCCACGCTCTATATGTAACATTTTTTTGGCTTCGGTATGTTTTAAGTGTTAGTCTAAGGCCATATGAAATAGATGGCGTTGGGTATTAATATGAGTGATGAAATCAATTTGAAATTGACATGCACATGATCAGCTGATATGCCTCTTGCCGTGACAGTTGAAACACATGTTGCCGTGAAACAAACGAAATTCTTGAATTTGTCTAAAAAGGAGCTCTTCCATTATTCAACCTTGATAAAGGTGCATACGTTGAGTTTTTGTTATTGAATTGAAGCTTTGAAAAAAACAGAGACTATACAATGCCATGACGAGTTGAGTACATACTAAGTAGAGTAAAAGGGGTGCTATGTGACATGTAATTCCATATGTTCCTATGCCACAATCAGGAAGAGTAGAACATAGGAAACTTATTTTTTGAAGATGTGCCGCCTCACAAGGATAACCAACACTGCATCTCTATAGTATTTCATGAAACTTCCTTTACTGGTCACGAGGCTACCGGGTATGCAAGCTGTCGGTTGAAATTCATCACAATTTCGGCACTGCTAATAGAAGCATCATCATTGTCAAATGCAATTACAATGCCTCCCTTGGTGTACATTCTCCCTCATTCGTCTTGAGTTTGATAGATTATCCTGCATCTATCTCTTCCTTTTACCACTTTATATTTGCCATGTCTGTAGTTTATTTTTCTCATAATTTGTGGTTCTCATTTCAGGCAGCTCCACAAAGACACGGAATGGGAGAAGCAAACACAAAACAGAGACGTGGTCGACACACTAGGTGTTGATATACCTGAGCAAATGCGTGAGTTTTGCGCCTAGCAACTGCATACAAACCTACAACATCTACTTATATCATAGGTAGAGCGCTTTCATGTAATTAAGTTGGTCTGCAATATATGATGTGTTAGATGAACTGTGAAGGAAGCATTTTTAATTGTAAGAAATCAAAAGATCTTTTCCTTTAATTTTTTTCTATTGCATGTGGCCATCTTCAATTCGTACTACACTGATGTATGTGAAAATATTGTTAGAAGACTTCCATGTATGTAAACCTTATACATGTATGAGTAATGTTCTTAGCTCTTGATTTAAAGTCAGTGGTATGCCTAATATCCTTTCCTATATTCTCTCCGTGTGCTTAGCAGGTATCATTTTTGTTGGAAGTGATGATGTTCCACGTAACATATTACCTGTTGATCAGTAATGCAAGGCATCAGGTGGCGTGCGACAATACCTTTCTATGTCAATCTCTTATGGGTGTGAAGTTTATGTATGAAGAGTATGCATGCTTTGCTCTAAAATTATATTGTCCACTACTATGTATAGCAATAGTTGCCTGCCGTGTTCCGTTTCGTATTAAGAATGTTTATCATAGTGTTTTACAAATCGAAAACCAGTGTCAATGGAGGGTGGCTGGTGGCTCTAGGTTGACGAGAGAATATCTCCCCGGCAATAGTGCCAGAAACAATGCTTGTACGTCACACGTCAGTTGGGAACCCCAAGAGGAAGGTATGATGAGTGCAGCAGTAAGTTTTCCCTCAGTATGAAACCAAGGTTTAATCGAACCAGTAGGAAAACGAGGTTTGCTTCGAAGGTGTTGGTGGAGGAGTGTAGTGCGGCGCAACACCAGGGATTCCGGTGCCAACGTGGAACCTGCACAACACAATCAAATCACTTTGCCCCAACTTAACAGTGAGGTTGTCAATCTCACCGGCTTGCTGAAAACAAAGGGTTAAACGTATCGAATGGAAAATGATGTTTGTTTGCATAAAACAGTAGAGAACAATGATTGCAGTAGATTGTATTTCAGATGTAAAAGAATGGACCGGGGTCCACAGTTCACTAGTGGTGTCTCTCCAATAAGATAACTAACATGCTGGGTAAACAAATTACAGCTGGGCAATTGACAATTGATAAGTGCATATAACATGCATGTGTGAGTTGTGGTGTCTACTATGAGATTCATTTGGGCATCACGACAAAGTACATAGACCGCTATCCAGCATGCATCTATGCCTAAATAGTCCACTTTCCGGTTAACATCCGTACCCCTTCCAGTATTAAGTTGCAAGCAACAGACAATTGCATTAAGTAATGTGCGTAATGTAAACAACACATTCATCCTTGAATAAAGCATTGCTGTTTTACCCCTAATGGCAACAACACATCTACAACCTTAGAACTTGCTGTCACTATCCCAGGTTAAATAGAGGTTGAACCCAACTATCATGCATAAATACCCCCTCTTGGAGTTACAAGTATTCACTTGGCCAAGGCTTCAACAAGTAACGGAGAGCATGCAAGATCACAAATGACATAGACATGATAATATAATATTCAGCTCCACATAGGTATCAATATAAGTCAGATCCCAGCAAACACAACATGTAGCATTACAATAAGATGATCTTGATCATGATAGGCAGCTCACAAGATCTAAACATGATGGCACAAGTGGAGAAGACAACCATCTAGCTACTGCTATGGACCCATAGTCCAAGGATGAACTACTCACGCATCACTCCGGAGGCGGGCATGGCGATGTAGAGCCCTCCGGTGATGATTCCCCTCTCCGGCAGGGTGCCGGGAAGAGCTTCAGAAACCCCCCGAGTTAGGGTTGACGACGGCGGCGGCAGCGAATATGTTCTGGATGAAAGGCTCGGTGTTTTAGGGTTTTCACGCCTCGGGGAATAAATAGGCGAAGGGGCGATGTCGGCGGACCCCCGAGGGGCCCAAACCACAGGCAGGCGCGGCTGGGCCCACTGCCGCGCCACCTGGTGGTTTGGCCACCTCGTGGCTCTCCTTCGTCTCTCTTTCGGATTCCGTGTACGTGCTGGAAAAATAGGGACCTGCCCTTTTGTTTCGTGCAATTCCGAGAATATTTCCAGAAGTAACTTTCTGAAACCAAAAACAGCAGAAAACAGGGAACTGGCACTGTGGCATCTTGTTAATAGGTTAGTCCCAGAAAATGCATAAAAGTGATACGAAGTGTATATAAAACATGTAGCAAATGGTATAATATAAGCATGGAACAGCAGAAATTATGGATACGTTGGAGACGTATCAAGCATCCCCAAGCTTAGTTCTACTCGTCCTCGAGTAGGTAAAACGATAACAACAAATAATTTCTGAGGAGACATGCTTTCACACAATCTTGATCAATATATTGCAAGGCTCATGTCATGAATGAAGTGACTCAAAGCAATGATCTATAGTTTACTAACAAATAGATAAAGAGTAAACAATGAATCATATAAGCAAAAACTTTTCATGAATAGTACTTTCAAGACAAGTATCAAAAAGTTTTGCATAAGAGGTAACTCATAAAGCAATAGATTCAAAGTAAAAGGCATTGAAGCAACACAAAGGATGATTAAGTTTCAGCAATTGCTTTCAACTTGTAACATGTATATCTCATGGATAGTTGTCAACATAAAGCAATATAACAAGTGCAATAAGTAAACATGTAAGAATCAATGCACACAAAGTTGACACATGTAAGAACTTATTTGATGGACGCAGGATCTCCATGTAAAAGCTTCGTCGGAGCTTGTCCTAAACTTGACCTATGACCTTGCTGCAAACATCATAATAATAATTCAAAAATGTGTATATAAAATGTCAACATAGCTATCGAACAATTTGTGCATACATGTTAAAAACAAGTTACAACATACTTAGATGCAAACTCTCACCTATGGTTGTATATCAACATCGATCTCTTACCGATGATTACCTCGACTCTGCCTGATACCCTGATTTTGTATTTGGGTCACACCTTAACGTTTGTCGCTACTGCCCGAGGAGCACTCACGCCACCTGCTGTAGTGGCGGCGCCAAAAGCTCTTTCCTCACCCCATATGTTAGCCCTAGCTAGGGTTCCTTTGGTTTCAGGGGCCTAGGGTAGTCGGCCCCTCGCCAGGGCGGCTCTACTAACTTGTACAAGATGAGTGGATTGGTCACTAGACCTTGAAATTGCAATGAATACGTTACTCAACTCCTGTTTATCGGTGGTGTGATCATAAACCGGCTTAGGAGCGGGGTTTATTTGTCCACGTTGTGTGATGACTTGGGTCAGGGGTAGGTTGTTTTGGCACAAAATAGTCATGTGTGGCGCATCGTGAAAAGGAAAATGTGTTGCTATTTTTAGATGATCCTCAAAAAATATCAAAAGGTTTTTCTAATAAAACCAACGGTGTGGGTAAATTCCACAACCGATGCGGTGGGCGTGAGAACGAAATGTGTTGCTAGTTTGGAGATGACTCCTAAAACAATAAAAGATAAGCGGCGATGTGTGTAAATTTCCCGACCGTTGTGGTAACAATCATGGCGGCTCGATAGTCGGTGAACCATGTGTTGGACTAGGGCTGTACGAAGAGGGGGTGTGGCGGTATCCTCATCGAGCGCCCACTAAAGGTCGTCGACGTAGCTTGACGGCATCCAAGCTATCTCATCTGCATGTTGCACCTTCGGAACCCCCTATGTATTCTCTACCACCCTCTCACATCTCCTTCACGGAAGTAGGTGCCCTCTACATTCTCTACCATCCTCACACGTCTATCTCACGGAAGCAGGTGGTGGTGGCATTGTCCTCCTACGAGGCGGAGTACATCGATGTGGCGATGTCGATGCGCTAAGTGGTAGAGCGCACATCGGCTTGGCCCAGCTCGCATCACACACGAGTTAGCGCCCGACCAGCCCAGGTTTGACCAAACCTAGCGCAACCCAAAATACTAGGTTGATGGGTGAGGTTCGCTCCCACTGTATAAGTTGTGCTCCCCCATAATAAAATCCTGATGCGAGACTAAACCTTATACTAGAGCATTTGGCCAGCTTAGTTTTTTGGCGAATTCAAGAATTGAGAGGCCGAGCTTATCGTGTTCAAAGTGGATAACAAATATTGCAATCTCCCTCACCAAAAATCCTCTATGTTTTCGAGTTTGTTGTTTTGAGTTTAGGGTTATAGTTCTAACAAGATTGAACTAAGGTCACCCGCAAAAAAATTGAACTAAGGAATTTTTCAAAAATTTATTGAGTCTATATACTGTGTCTAAAAATTTAAAATTTGTGATTTATGCCATTCGGTGCTCCAACTGCGGTGACTATAAATTTACAGAACAAAAAGAAAAAAGAAAGATAAGGTTTAGGCAACCCACCCACAATCTCTCTCCCCCGCTGCGCAAAGCAAACGCCACCAACGCCCCGAGCTCAGCTCAACCCCTGCCCGACCTCGCCGGCGTCCTTCCACCCCGCCGCCCTCATGCTCCTCTCGACGCGCCGCCTCCCCGCTGCTCCTCCCGGCCCAGCCGTCCATCCACACATCTCCCATGCGCCGCCCTACCTCCGTCTCCGGCGACAACATGGTCGAGCGACGACGGCGAGGGCAACCTCATCGACACCTCCCGTGGTACGTTGCTCCAGCCTTGCGTATTCGCTTCCTGTTGATAATCAAACAGAGGGAATCGAATTCGACATTATGAACCCTCAAAAAGAAATGGATGGTGCTTATATAAGGAGTACAACTTTACCATTTGGATTGGGGAAAATTGCTTTACTCTGATGTTACATTGCTTTGCTAATTGAATCCCATTATTAGCTTGGTGAGACACTGCTGGGTTTGTACGAGAGAGAGAGGCTAGGCCTCTCACGATATGCCGATGAGGACTCCAAAGAAGACGTGTTCTGGGAAACCTTGGATGCTGATTTGCAGTACTGGACCAGAGGCCTGCGCCCGGTGCAGGTATATATAAGGTGTGCTTTAGTGGATTTAGCAGTCTCACGTATATGCTCAACTTCGTAGTAGTTCCAGCTTTTAAAATTAGCTAATGTCATGTGTTCATGTTCTCGTTTCTATCTGGACCTTGCAGTGGTATCCTGGTCATATTGCGAAAACAGAGAAGGAACTTAAAGGACAGTTAAAGCTCATGGATGTTGTCATAGAGGTCCGGGATGCTAGAATCCCCTTGGCCACAACCCATCCTAAGGTAATATTGTTGGCGGTTTCTAGTATATTTTTCTAGAAGCAGGGGCTTTGGATAGGGCTGACACATGTTGTGAATGATCAGATGGATTTATGGCTAGGCAATCGGAGAAGGATCATAGTGATGAATCGGGAGGATATGGTGTCAGCTGATGACCGAAATGCGTGGGCAACTTACTTTTCTAGTCAGGGTATCAAAGTTGTTTACTCAAATGGCCAGCTGGGCATGGTAAGATAACCGTTATGTAATCTCTGTTGTTAACTGGTCAGGTATGTTCTGGTATATGTCCTAATGTTTCACTCTTCCTGTTCGTGGTCAGGGTACAATGAAATTAGGTAGAATGGCAAAATCAGCTGCATCTACTGTGAACACAAAGCGCAGAGAAAAGGGATTGCTTCCTCGTCCGGTAATCCAATTGATTTCTTGTTGGTTGCCCTGTGTTTCCTGGTTTCATTTTGTTTCTCCATATATGCAAATAGTATACTCTGGAAATTCTCCACAAGAGGTACATCGTGCAACTTGCTTACAGCATCATAGAAGCAATGCTTGCATGCATCCCTTGTGAGCTCTGAATGATTTCAGTTTGATATAGGTTTTTGTTAGATCATTTGCTTCTTGAAATTAATGGTAACACATTATGGTATGTTTACTTACATAAGATTCATTTAGTGGACCTGTTCACAGCAAATAATTTCTTTAATCATTTTTAATTTAAAATGATCAACTAGACAACGACGAGTTGTTTACATTATTCATTATTTTTCTTTCTGTTTTACCCTTTTTGAAGGTTCGAGCTGGAATTGTTGGATACCCAAATGTTGGCAAATCTTCCTTGGTTAATCGCTTGCTAAAACGAAGAATGTGTCCAGCAGCACCTAGACCAGGTGTCACAAGAGAGCTAAAGTGAGTTACTCAAGCTGCATATGTATAATTTTTTGTACTAGACGTGTAATCTTACATTGCTAGTTATTGACTTATTGTATAGTGTATACACATATTGTAGTTTCTCATAGTAGGAAATAATGTGATGTTACTCCTATTTAGATTCTGACATTTGCAATTCCAAACAGGTGGGTTCGTTTTGGGAAGGATTTAGAGCTGTTGGACTCACCTGGAATTTTGCCGATGAGAATTAGCGATCAGACAGCAGCGCTTAAGCTTGCCATCTGTGATGATATTGGAGAAAGGTCATATGATTTTGCTGATGTCGCGGCCATTCTTGTGCAGATATTGTTAAGACATCCGGCTGTTGGTGAGTGGTTCGACAATCTAATGATTGGATATTATGTTTTTACCACACACATCATGCATACTTCGTCTACTTGCAAAAAAAGAGAAGCATTTTGTACCTACCATTCCATCATCAAGTATGGGTGCTTCTATCTTGTATATGTGTATGAGAACCAAAACCGTCACTGACGGGTTTCCATCAAACAGGTTCTGAAGCATTTCGAAAACGATACAAGATTGATGTAGACAGTGACTGCGGCAAACTGTACGTTTTTGATCCTCTGCATTTGTATTGAAATGATATTAGAACTTCACAAGTTTAGCCGATGTTCTGATACCGTAGTTGACAATTGGCAGGTTTGTCACGAAGCTCTCGGTACACTTGTTCAATGGAGATACCACCCAAGCAGCTTTCCGCATCTTGTCGGACTTCCGGAAAGGCAGGTTTGGCTGGGTGGCCCTGGAGAGACCTCCAACATGAGCAATGGATGTAACATGTCAAGAGATTCAGACTCACTGTACGACACCCACACAGTAATTACAATGTCCTTTGTAGCACCATCATAGGAGAATTTTTGTGGACCTTAACCTGTGAGGAATGAGGAATCAATTGAGGATAAGGTAGCTATATCCCCAGAGAAAAAGTCGACAACACATCAGAATTTGCCATGTAGTTGCTTGGCTATCTAGAGATCTAAGCTGATCTGTATAAGCTTGTGAAAGTTTGGTTAACTCAATCTATGTGAACTGTTACATAATATGTATGAAAATGAATTTGGTCCCGATTTTGCGCAATTAGATCCTCCCACGCATTTTTCTGCGTGACCGTTTCTTACGGGTACTGGCTACTGAGGTGAAATTTGGCCAGGCTTGCATCTATACATTTGAAATGTTACACTGATATACAATTCATCCGGCACACAGGTTTTTTGTCCATGAATGTTCACAACACAGAGATCCTATCTCCTGATATATTTTCATCAAAACTTGTTTCTTTATACAAGCAACTAGAACCTCAGATACCTTTTTACAATAATTTTCCTTTTCTGTTCAGAACATGATATATATATATATGATACAATTTTTGCTACCACGAAATACCAAGACTCTCGGACCATCAAACTGGCATACTGCTAGTTCTTCACCTAAGTTGAGGGGCCTTTGTATCCTCTAGGTAAACACCGATTAACATCCTTGCCAGGGATTTCACTATTTCCAGGTTCATTAGCGTTTCTTTTCAGTCGATTCCCTCACTGCGTTTTGAGATCATCAAGCCTGTCAATCAAATCCAGAGCTTTTGTCCTATCGATATCGAAGTCTATGACAGGAAGCGTGGAGAACCTCCTAACTGAGAGCAAATCTCTCCTGCTGCCATTAGTTGGAGAATGACTATTGCTCTTGCACAATCTACTCTGTTTGCTGTGCCTCGACCTCGTGTCAAATTCCTGACTTTTGCTTATCCCAGGGACAAATCGCCTGTACTTGACACAGCTAAGCATGTCCTGATCCTCTGGCGTGAGAATAGGCGATGAACTGTTCGCTTGTCCCGGCTGCTGCAGCCTAATTGCATGACCCTTCTGTGTTGGTGAGCGGACAGGAGACTTGATAGGCGACCTGACATCTCCATTAGCAGCTCTGGATTTACTTATGAGATGATGAAGCCACACAACAAGCTCAAGGATATGTGCTTCAGTCTTGTCCTTCTCAGCATGATACAGTGTCTCTATTCGGGTCAAGTCCATCTGTCCTGATAGCTTGCAGTTCAGCTCAGATCTGCACACCACAAAAAGTTTGACACTCTTGAGAATTTCTTCTATTTCGTCAGTTTTTTTTCAAAATTATTGTGATCACAAGCTAACCCTGTATTTGCCCACTCTCCAACCCAACCAAAGCCATGGTATGCCCTGATATGAACAGATAATCGCATTCTCAGTCAGACGTGGGCAGTTTTTGCAATGAAATAAAGAATGACTTATAGGTGATAATAGAGTACTTAGTCGTGTTATTTGCAATAGGGACAAGCCATCGCAAAGTTTTCTCCATTTCGGCTTTGATTTGAGAAACCATAAGCTGCATCCATTTAGCACAACCATGTTACAATGTTAAGAGATGAATCACCATAGCAAGGAATTATGGCTCACGATTCCACAACATGACATCGCAATTCACGACTGTTTACTCATGCTAGCAGTAAACATGAGCCTCTGCAGTGTTCCATACCTCTTCTTTGATTTCAAAAGATTGTAGCCTAGACCGGAGAGCAGATTTGATGGTAGGTGGCAAACCTTGGTATAAATTATCCCTCGTGCTTGGAGAGATAGAACTTGATCGAGAAACCTGCCAAGTGATAAATCATTTTCAAAAGAAATTCAAGTCGAAGGATGTATCACCACACTATTATGAGCTGCTGCACATAATTGCTGTGCTAATACCTAATATCTAATAGTGCGATTGTGTGTATTCTTATAAATATGGCAAGATATGTCATGCAGTCACCCTCTGAAAATACTCATGCAATCAGCTCACTGTTTGGGCACAGGGTCAAGAACTTATCATATGAAAAAAATCTCAAAAAGATGATGATGCAGTAAGTAGAATATCCTAGTACCCTTTAGTGTTTTAACTTCAAACACGAAATGTGCGGAAAGATAATTTGGTGCCTAAAACCAAAGACAATGCATGAGTTCACAAGTCACAACAAAGTGTGACTGCATAACATATGTAGCATGTGAAGATAGTGCTAAGTTTGCATGAATCGACAATGCAAGGGACTTGAAACAGACACCTTTGTATTGGCAATAGGTCAGAATCTGTGATTACTAAGAACAGTTACGTAATATCTCCAACAGTATTAACTTACAAGTGTATCAATCTGACTGATGATATTTGCATAGTGAACGTAATATCTCCAACAGTATTAACTTACAAGTGTATCAATCTGACTGATGATATTTGCATAGTGAAGCGCAAGGCCTGCTGGTCCCAATCTCTTATGGCGTCTCACGGGTTCTTGTGGTTCTTCACTCTCTACAGTTAACAGGAGCATGAACCTCTAAATCATTGTCACAATAACTGATGATTTGTAATAAGATCAGTCTTTTGAGATGGATCAGCCTACATTTACTGACTTACATTGCCTATTGTACACAATTTAGTCTACATATTTAAGGATTATAAAGTGTATGACCATACATGCACGAAGCCATCTTTTCACAAAAAGACATTGCACACTCCATATCTTGTGAACCTCAGATAAAACCCAAGAACAGTTACACTATAACAAAGGACATACGTACCTTGTCCCTCCTGCTAAGTATGAAAATTTTAGATCATACTTGAATAAACATATATTAACTTTGCTTGACTATAAGGGTGCCAAACTAGCTAAATTCAATAAGAACTTTATTTGATATGGACTTTGTGTTCTATGCAGTGTTGGTGGCTGATAATAATTAAAAAATGAGTCATGCCTGTATAATGTTCAATTCCTGTGATAGGCACAAGGAAACTGTTTTTAGCGGATCGATGCGAGAAAAGAAAATTTTGCTGACATGATGGACGTAACCAAAGACATCGGAACACATTCAAAAAACATATGCAGGTCAAGTCTATCATGGCAAAGCATATGTATGACTCTCCCAATCAAACTGCACTAGCAACAACATGAACTCTTGTAAGACGGAAGACATAAGGACTAATACCAGTATAGCCAAAGGCATCATAGATCTCCAGATCTAAGAAGTGGACAATGTCTACAAGCTTTTCGATCACCTGCGAAGAGAGCAATAGTATTCTTCAAATCTGGGAAGTGGAAACATCTAGTAGTAACCTATGACATAACCTATGCCTTTACTGAACCAGCCATTCGCAATATAATAGATTTACAATAAACCACATACTACTGACCTCTTCCAAGTTCTTGGACCAAAGTGACCTCCTTTTCAAACTTTTAACATGCTTATTTTGGCTCTTCACTTCCTGCTTTAGTATATGCAGACTGTCACCTGCAAATGAATCAAATGTTTTCCTTTAGTTCGTAAATCTGTATGTGCAATGCACATTCTACACAATATATATTTGCATGAATAGTTGAATCCATACTGATATATGCAACCTAGACGAGGAGGTATGTATCATATGAATTATGTACTGACATATGCAACCAAGAGAAGGGGCCAACAGGAACACCCTGTGCAGCAGCACAGCGTGCACATTGAACAGGGTAAATATGATAGAATTTGAAACATCGACGAGATGTAACGGGTAAATATTTGGTGCAAATTAATAGAGTACTGTGAAATTGAGAGGGTTATTACATTGTGTGATTGATCAAGAGTGCAAGGTTCCTATGTATTTTCTCATCCATTGGATAAATCCTGTTTGTATGGTCTAGATTGATTGGATCATAATTTATAATTAACTGGTATTTTTTGTATTGTCATAGATAATAGATAAACCATTTATAAAAAAACTGTTTTTCTGGTGAAATAGGTTCTACCCACAAATATTTGAGATGCACCATAGGTGTTATTCTGTACTTCTATGCACACAAAAAGGACTACTGTGCGGATAAGTTTTAAGAGAACAGCGACAAATGACAACATAAAAGAACTACCAAGCGAAACATAGATACATGATTATTCACAAAAGTGGGAATACTTATATTCCAATTCTTAAGTGGCTAAAAAACAGGAGGAACCACAAAAAGACACGCCAACGTGAGCAGGCAGGCAAGACCAATCATACGGTTCTACAGATCACAAACAAAATTAACCTGTTGAACCCAAGCCATCATGGTCTTGATGTTTACGACGATAGTCTTGTTCAAACCTATCCAATGCATGCAATTCATGATATAATTCCTGAGGGGGGCAAGGTAAACAAGTGAAGCAAAGTCAATAACTTGAATTCAATAAGCAGAATAATTCATGTTACTAAAAAACTAACCAGAATAATATGACAAGTTGAAAAGATGCACATTTAGCAAGAGCTATATAAATATACGTTGTTTTGGACATTTACATGGTCCCCAAGATACCTGCTTGATGTCTACTTTCGATTACAATACATTGTTACTTTCAATATGAATCTGTTAGTACTAAGAGCATGTGGGAGAGCTCTAGAGAATTTATTGTCAAAACTAAAGATGTTTGACTGCACACAATCTGGGATCGTTACATTTAAAACTGAAGAAGTACATTGCATGGTTATTTGAGCTGGCAGTAACCGTAGAACTTGCTACAAAATTTAAGCTACCAACGAAATATGGTCATGAACCCTCAACCAAAGCATTGACAACTGGAATGGCCCATAGAAGTCGCTACAGTGTATTCATCGTGTAGCTAACATTCAGTGCAAAATTAGGTGCAAAATTGAGGCAACCAAAACAGCATACAATGCAAATAACTTACTAAAAAATCATGCTAAATCGCCTTAAAAACCATGCTAAATTATTCTGGTGATCCTTACAGATGTATACTGAACACAAATAATCAATTGCTGCATCACCGCCTCTGCGTCTCGTTTCAGGTAATGCTGGGAAGTTCTTCTTTCTGACGCCAATCTAAGAATTCAACATAGATACACAAGTTAGCACCCTAAAATAACCACCTTTATCAAAGACAAGGGCATTAAATAAACTGTACTTTTCAAAGTAGCGGTCCAAGTTGTGCCACTGAGGATCCTTGCAACGATTACCAAAACGAATAACCTCTTTTGAGAACACTTCTAACTCTTCCCTGTTGAATGAAACAGTTAAACACTTAATATGAAAAGGAAATAAAGGTGGTGGTACAGTTCTAGTGGGGTAAAGTTTAGGTTAAATATTATGGACCTACTCCCTCTTTTTCATTTTATCTGTCATCAGCCCACACACAGACCAAGGTAGACTAGTCACACTGGGAGTAACATGAGTAGTAACATCAATGCCACGTAGGCAAAAAATCTGACGTGGCGGGTAATTAATGAGGAGAGAGATGGTTGTGGTAACTAGCTATGTTACCGTAACATCACACATTTCAATGCAAGATGAGTGTACAACTTAATAAATATGACACTACACACATGTTACTCCCCACTATGGAGGTAGTAACTTAGAGTAGTAACATATCTATGTTACTAGTCTAAGTTACTCCTCATTGTGAGCAGCCGTAGCACTAAATCTTGGATAGATTAAATGCGATATGACCATACATGCCCTAAAAATGGCATGGTACAACCACTTAGATAGAAATGAGTAACCCCTTCCGAAGTTTAGAGTAAGGGCAAAATGGGGAAATTTGCATTAGCTGCACTCTTGATTACTTTAATGGTCGAATATATTGAAAAGGGCACTTGTGAGGCTAGTGACAATTATATTAAAATGGAGGCAGTATGAAGCAGTGTGGATTCAACACTAACCTTTTGTCAGCAGCTGCAATCTCAAGTAGTTCATCCATATCTTTGGATATAAGGTGTTGAACACCTTCTGAGGGAAGCACGACTTCTTTTATATGCTTTACATTAGCCTTTGACAGAGAACGCATTAGATTGGAGCCCTTAACTATGGTATTAGCCACCTCAAAAGCCAAAATAGATATTTTATTTCCCTTTGCTGAACTTGACACAAACCCACTGCTTGCATTTAAACTTGCCATGCTACTACCAAGTGTGTCGAGAACATCCACTGCCTTTCCAAGCCCAGCAGTGCTAGCTCTACCTAAAATCATGCCAACTTCCGAAACCTGTTTCAATAGTCAAATAGAAAATCAACAATTAAGCAGCATAAGATCTCTCACAGAATCAACACTCTGGACACTGGAAAAGAGCAAAGACAAGAGTACATCTCATTTAAATGCAGAGACCAAAGTGATCTTATAGTAGGAAAAGCTCACAAAATTTGCATCTTTTCTAGCTATTAAATTATCATAGCATGATAGTGACTGCTATCTAAGCCCGAGAAGCCCAGACGTTGTTTTTTTTTGTTGCTTGCACCAAAGAACCTTGCGTGGGATAGCCAGGAAAACGAGCTCATTCTGTGTGAGTGATGCATCTGTCCATTCAGCTTATTCTTTAAGATGACATGCCACATTAAACCAAATAAATTCGTTATTACGGAATTTTTAATCACACTATTTATAACTGAAAACCACTCGCAATTGTTAATCAATACCAATTGTTCTAAGTAAACAGGGTGGGTGTTATATACTCAATGAAGCCTTGCCTGGAAGTTAGAATTTATGAATTATAATTCCCCGCTTTTAGCATATCAGCACCGCGAAAACATCACAAAATATCTAGACTTCACAGTACACTATATAATTATATAAATACAACCAAACTGAATTACATGCATCCCACTACAGTTGAATATGGTACAATGCGTTCATTAGAATCAACTACACACACAAACTAGAACAGGGAATAAAATGTCTTTGGAGTCAATTAACTCTTATTTCGTCAGGGTGCTAAAAGAAAGAAGCAAAACTATTCTTCATAAGACGGCCAGATGGCTACTTTTTCTGAATATTATTACGACAAAAGAACCCAGTGTCTATGCATATAACAGAACAGGAACATTATATGCCACTACAAACCAAGGACCTGAGAATTTCTTTGAAAGGTAGTAACTGCTAACGAAATGCGGTCTAATTCGTCATAGATTAAAACAAAGAGCACAACAGTTCCTCTAACCTTTGTCTTGCCCAAACCAGCCTTCTGCGACAGCGTCCGAGCCAATCGTGGTGTCCTGGACCCTGTGTGCCCAGCATCTGCGCCATTGTAAACAGCAAGGCCTGGCACGACACTCTCCAAGAACGAGAAAGACTGCTGGTGCTGCTGCAGCTCTTCCGACCGATTTGCGGCGGCCTCTTCGGACACCACCGACGACTTGTCCTCCTTCAACGTGACCGGCTCATGATCGAATACCTGGTTCCAGCCAAGCGCGGTGTCGCTCGGCGACTTGTCCACTGCCGAGACCTTCGAGCAGAGGCCTCCCATCCCCTTCCTACACAGAATTCCTGATCCCCGCCTTATGCTAGCTAATCCAACTGCTCACCTCCCATATTGTTTTTAATCTGCCACAGAATTAGTAAAGCAATCTAGCGACTCCAATTCCACCACCTTTCAGAATTCCCCAACCACCTCGTCCAGCAGCAACCGCAAGGTCACTCAATCCACCGAGCTGGACCAAACGAACCACGCCGGAGCGAACCAGCTCAGCACGAGGGTTTACGCGCAGCGTGATCCCAGCAACTCCAATCCATGTAACGAGCGGAGCGCCTGCCAGAAACCAAACACGAACGGCGCGACTAAAAAAGATGCCCAATTTTTCATGTCCGGGAGAAAGAACACGGGACTTTTTTTAGCGGGAAAAGCGGCAGAGACGAACCTGGTGAGGAATTGAGGATCGGTTGGGAGTCCCCTGCAATCCAGGAGGCGCGGAGATCGTAGCTTCGCGGCGGGATTCGACGGAATTGGGGGAAGAGAAGAGAGGGGAGGGGACAGGGAGGAGGAGAGAGAGGCTTCTGCAGTTCTGCCGCTGTTGCGGGAAGCGAGAGTAGCTGAGTCCACTCTACCAAACAGGGCCGTAGGACCCGATGGGAAACTGCTACTGCCACGCAGTGACATGTACACACGACCCAAGGGTTGAGCCGGTCAACAGCAGAAAACGAGTCCAATCCAAGGTCTCCCCGAATCCGTCCTCTTCCCACCGGGCTAAAATAGTGGAAATCAGGCTAAAATAGTGGAAATCCGATACACCCACCGTTTAAAAAATAATTTTTAAAATGTCAAAAAAATTGAAATAAAAATTTCGAATATACTTCAAGACATTTATGTTAGCATAAAAAGTTACGCAAAAAAAAAAATTTTTTTGTGACCTTTGCAAAAAATACAAATCCGGACGCTCAAAATGACTTTGTACGAGATATTTTTTAGTCTTTTTTGCAGAGATCACAAAAAATGTCTTTTCTCCACGAAACTTTTTGTGCTAACACGAAATGTCCTTATGTATAGACGATTTTGTTATTGAATTTTTTTGACATTTTGAAAAGGTTTTTAAACATATTTTACACAACGGGTGCATCTGCACTCGTGACCCAAAACACCGTGTCCCTAAAATAGGGATAAATAAACCTTAAAAATAGGGATAAATAGGTGGAGAGTGGACAAATGGAGGCCAAGCTATATGGAGCCTTTATTTTGAAAAATTCGAAAAACATATTTTAAGTTTCAAAAAAATCTGAAAACAATCCTGAATGTAGACAATGTTATATGTCGGGGGCGGGGGCTGGCCGCCAAAGCCTAGCGGCGTGTCCGCCTCTCCTCACCCCGCATACGCTTACCGCGCCGCCGCCCGGCGTGTCCACCCGGGCCACCTCCAGCAGCGATGCACAAGGGGACGCGGTTGCCGGAAACAGGTCGACAGTGGAGGAACTGGGGCAGAGAGAAACGAAAAAATACGTTTGCCTTATCTTGGCTAAAAGATGATCTCTTAGCAACAATTAATTGTCTCGCCACATTTTTTTGCGATTCAAAGAAATGTATTGATCACTGATGTGGGTTACAATCATGCTGAATCAGCAAGAAAATTTGGGATATAATTTAGCCATAAGCATCCGTCTAGTGTCACTGGCCCGGTGAACACAGCGATGCGCTGCTTAGTAGATATAAGACAAAGAATAATCCATTGTACAACATGTTTTATTGCCATATCTATATTAAGTGGCAAGTGATAAAACCATCTTATCAACCATTGTACATGGCCTAATCCACTTAAACCCACAAACAACATATTTAGTGTGATTGTTTGTCGGATGTCCAACGGGTCTCATTTCTTCTCTGTTTTAGGCTTTCAGCTTCCATTTTCAGTCCGTCTGACTGTCAAATACTAAAACAATTCAACATGAACTTCCCTAATGTAACTATGCCCATTATTTCATCGACCAAAATCATGGAATATTGATTGCCACATCTTCCCTGACATGAGAGAACCAGGTTCTACTGATTGGGGTTACTGTTTAAGAATCCTTTGATTCAAAGGAATGACATAGCATTTTCTAAGTTTTAGATCCTATAGAAATTGTTTGATTCATATGATCATATTCTATAGTGCAATGGATTGTTAATTCGTAGGTTTTTCGGTTTTTCTGAAATTTCAGTCACACCTTTGGCTCAACATTCAATCATTCTACCGTCTCTCCCTAGCTCAAAAAATGTATTTTAAAAAAGTAACATTGTATTAATGTTCGCTAAATTCACACACTTTCAATATTGCGATTTCTTGTTAAGGTGATGTTTAATTTTGCATTGGCTGAGAATCCGGCTACTAAGAGTTAGCAAAACTTTAGTAACATAGAGAACATGTATGTATGTATGTATATCTTAGTGACGGAACTGAAGGAGCGAGTGACTGTTCTGACGGAAACTGAAAGTTTTACACGAAATAAACCATCCTGGAAAATATATTTGGATCTAACCCCTTTGTTCAACACCATACATCAGACCATTCAGATTGCACAGCTCAATGCCACGAGTCAATGCATTGAGGTTCCGAGATGATTTGGCACTCGAACCCGACGTGGATAGTGCCAACGTCCTGAACCGGGGCAGTGAGATGACTAAGCTCAACGCAATGATCTAAACACTCTTGCAATATTAATTTAAAAACATTCAGGTGGATTTTTTTCGCCCTCCATTGTCGCCTTCACAAAAGAAAACTCGGCGTATGTAGCATTTGGCAGGGCGCTCATTTCCCTGCTATATGTCTAATTTTCTACTAGTAGTAAATGAAGTATAAGTATAAGGAGAGTTATATGAGATGGGGTTTGTTGACTTTGTCTTGGAGGTGAGGTGATGTGATGGAGGTTGGTGTTAACTTTTGGCATAGTTGGGTATCCATCAGCATCAAATAAGTCCTCAATTTGTTTTACTTAGTTTTATTCCGGACTCCATGTTGTGTACGACATATATATTCAAATGTTGCATTTTATTTTAGGGCTAAAGGCATGAGCTTTGCCATTCGATTAGAAGAGACGAAAAAGTAAGTACATCGCCATATCGGTGCCTCGAGAGGATATTGCATATTTATTTATCAACACTTGATAGTAATCCTTGTAATCTAGATTTTATCAATCAATATATGTGTATTACCTCTTCTTCTATCTAGACCGACTCTGAAGGTTATTACTCTGATGTCTGAATCACTCATCAGCAGTAAATCATATACTCCCTCCGTTTGGAAAATGATGTCTTACATATATCCAAATTCGGATATATGTATACACTAAAATATATCTAGATACATCCGAATCTAGACAAATTCAAGACATCATTTCCCGGACGGAGGGAATATATAGCTAGAACTTGGCAGATCACCGTGGAGTGCAAAGTGGGAGTGATACGTTCTAAGAAAAAGCAACTGGGGTAGTGTTTGACTAGGTCAGCATTCACCACATTAGAACGAGTCCACGGATGGAGTGCACACCGCGAGAGCTGAGCTGAGGTGACGTCAGCTTGAACTACTCTGCTTTTTTTTTTTTTGAAAGCCCACGTATATTCAACATAGTACCTATGGACTAATCTTCACACTAATTGATTAGTTTCAGTAGAATAACGTGTGTTTGTTCGCGTTGATACCTATGGACTAATCTTCTTCTTCTTTTTGAGATTCTTATGGACTATAATCTTGGATTAGGCTCGTCCTTCTTCTTTGCTATGCAGACGTTCGCCCCATCATCTTGGCGAGCGAACACTTGAACCCAAAGGAGAAAAGGATCAAACCACATATGTGGATGAGGTAGCGGGAAGGGAGAAGAAAGCGGAGGAATAGGTTGAGGCCAGCCAACAGAGAGATGGACTCCTCCATTGTGCCATCGTCAACCTTTGTCGTTGCTACTGCAGCAGGTAGAGCGCCGTAGAATCTCCAGTGGTTCTCCGCCGCTACGAGCTTTGCCCGGCGTTGTCATCCTAGGTCGGAGAGGGAGATCAACGGAGAAGAGGGCAGAATGAGACCAGAGTTATTCACTACCTAACGAGATAGTGGTAAAATCCCTAATTAAAGCATATGTTTTTTATACGTTTTATACACCTGGGAAGTACCTGTTTTTAACTGGACGCTCAAATCATCTGAACTAAGCCTCGAGTTTCAATGTTATTCAGAAGTGAAAATATCGGCCGAACAACTATTCATGTGGATGGAGAGATTTAGAGATAACCGTAAGTGCACCGGGATAGAGGGCGGAGTGCTGCGTTTTGAACCCGGACTCTGGTGAGCTCGGTGTTTAAAAATTATGGTGTTTCAAAGTTTAAAAAAGAAATCAGGTTTGCTCACTTATACATGAAGGTGATTTTTAGGAACCAATAATTTTATGTTAAAATATACGTTGTATTTTAGGATACACAAAATCACAAAAATGTGGCTCTAAACAGGCATCAGAAAGCTCTTAACCATTGTCTTTTCGGAGCAGATCGTACCTCGAAGGATATCTCCATAAAAATTTAGACATGCACTTGTATATATAATTGAAGTTTTTTTGATTGTAAATATGAATTTCAAAAGTTTAAATTGAAGTTTTCGGCCAGTAGAACACTTCGATGTGACACGTCATAGCGCGTGACTTGGACGTAGGCATGGGACTGTGTGTGTGCGGTGGTGCGTAGATCACTGGCGTATCCAGCGGGTGGGCCGGGGGGCCGTGGCCCACCCAGATTTCTGGGAATTTTTTCGACCCCCCATATAGGAAGCAGCCTTGTTTGACCTTAGCTGCCGCCTGCAACCTGCTAACCTTTTTATTTTTTTCGTAGCGCATCTTGCAGCCTTGTTTGTTGGTACACGATCAAGACGTGGATCACGAGTTCACGACCAGGCATCGAGCGAGAGGCCGGGGCTGTTCGATCGATGGTTCACGCAGCGAGCAAGCTTTCCCTGATTCCGTCCAGATCGAGCCGGCCATCTAGGGAAAGTGGGCCAGGTTGCAATATTGACATATACGTGCATTACAGGGGATTTAGTTTACAGAACTGTTCTTTTTTCTTTAAACAAGATTTTTTAGTACATACAGTACATGGTAAGCACATTCTTTAGTGATACTAATTAAGAGCTGTACAATAAATTAAAACAATAAAGATATAACAATAATTTCATTGGTCGAAGACAATCGCACATTTAATAAAATATTCTCGCTTCAAGCTTTGTCAAAGGAACCAAATGCGCACATTTGATTTCTTTTGTGATTGTAGAATTCAAGTTAGCCCCGTGATATAATGTAATGCGGTGTTTCATTGATTTGCAATTTTTTGAATTACAATTTTTTGAACTGATCGCCTATTTATACTATTTATTTGGTAAAAAAATCCGCGGTGCGACATTTTTGTTGTAGTGGCTACCCATCAATTTTTTCCTGGATACGCACGTAGATGCGTCACGGTCGCGGTGCACGAGCGTGCGAGCTTGGCTTGACTCTGTCAAATTCCAAATCCCTCTCCCGATGGCGATGGCGATGGGTGCCCTGTTCCACACGGAGAAGGAAGAAGAAGAGAGGATATATACGCGGGAGCCCCCTCCCTTCACCCAGCTAACTTTACTCGACTCACCTGGTTGCAAGCGGTTCTTCTCCATATTTCTTTCGTCTTCTTCCACCTTCAGCCAGTTCCCATGGAATTCGATCCATGTAGGAAGTAATTTTGGTCTGCCATCATAACTCATAAGCAAGATACCAGAGAGGATGCAGGATGAGAGCCTGCATACGGTGAATGCGGCGGCCGTCGTTCTGGCCGCCGCAGCCCGGAGCAGCACCGGCCTGCGCCACAACCACCATCGCCAGCAGCAGCTCGACGACCACGCCGCCCCCGCCGCTACGGTACGTCCGACAAATCCTCTTACTCGGTGTAACTGATCACAGCGCGTTCTTCAAGCTCCAGCAAAGCTTGGTGATTCTACCCCTTTCCGAATTAGGGCAATAGATATCTGTCCTGCGCAGCGCATACTTGCTTGCTTCCCCTGCTTCAGTTCAGTTCATGCAAGAGATCGATTCCTCATTTTGACTGTCTGGTCAACGCCTGTGCTGCCATTTCTGTTAAGCATACACCACAGGTTTTTTTTGGAGGGAAGGTCAGGATACTTGGGCATCACCAAGGTAGCAAAAACAAGTTCAATTTGCCTGCTCTGCTATGCTATGCTAGTATTTCCACAGGCACAAACGAAGCTTTCGGTCAGTGCCAATCATGTCAGCTTCAGGAATCGCTAGCTGCACGTGTAAGAGCATCTAGCAGAACCCGCAAAAAGGGCAAACCCGTATAATAACCGCCCGATGCGGATTGAAAACCGCAAAAAGGCGCAGAACAGAACCCGCAAATTTGCCCAACCCGTAAAAGATTTTGCAGGGCCCCGTGAATCCGCGCCTCCGAACCGAGAATCCTAGGTTTCCTACCCCGACCAGCAGCCGGAACCTCATCCTCTATTGTCGTTGGCGCGAGGGAACCTTCAGCGCGACCGTCCCCGCCGCCGCCGCAACCTCTTTCTCTTCCCCCACTCCGGCCACCGCGCGCCCTGCCCCGGACCGGCCATGAGCACCGCCGACCCGTCCCTGGTGACCGTCCGCGTCGGGGACGCGCCACCGTCAGATCCAGCGGGCTGCGGAGAGCTCGGAGCCGCCGCCGCCGCCGACACCGCTGCTGCTCCATTGGCGGCGCCAAAGCGGAGAAGATTAGGCACCGCAGGCGCGGCCCAAGTTCTGCTTGCCGCGGCTGCCGCGGCCGGCACTCCCGCCGCCGCGAAGCCTCCCGCCGCCGCGAAGCCGAAGAGGCAGGCGTTGAGGAAAGTCAGGGCTAGCACCGCCGCCGCTGCCGCTGCTGCATCCACCGCGCCCGTCCCCGGCGAGGGAACCGAAAGGTAAGAACTTTCGAACTCAAAATTGAGCTCTGTTCACCGCGCCCGTCCCCGGCGAGCTGAATTCGTTCATCTTGCAGCACGCAAGCGTTCATGGACATGATTGGGTCGGTAGACATCGAGTCGCCTCCGCTCGGCAACTATAGCTACAACGAGTTCGACGGTGGCGTCGATGGTGGCACGGGAGAAGACGACAACGAGGTCGAGGAGGTGGACGGGGCCGGCCTGAGTCGGAGAGGTTCGAACTACACCATTTTGGAGGACCAATGCTTGATCCGTGCTTGGGAGAGTATCTCTCTCGATGCAACTCTAGGGGCTTTCGATGATGCGGATGGTGTTTTGGAAGCATTTTTTTGGTCACACGGATGGAAAACTAGTTAATGGCCGTCTTTATATTCAAGGAACTACTTAATTTGCTATATTTAATGTCGAATTTGTAAGTTATTTGGCATACAACGACATTCATGCCTACCTTGCAGTTTTGCATATGCAGTTTCTGAACGCCGCGCGGCGGAGCAGAACCCGCAAAGCAGAACCGCGGCGGAGCAGAACCCGCAAAGCAGAACCGCAAAACAGAATGCGGTTCTGCTTTGCGGGTTCTGCTCCGCCGCGCGGCGTTTCGAGCCAAAAAACGCGAGTTGCGGGAACTGCAAAAGTGTTTTGCGGGTTCGCCTTTTGCGGGTTCTGCTAGAGACGCTCTAACTGATGCCTGGCGAACCATAGTTTACTTTGACGTGTCCATGTCAATCAGCATCTACGTGGCGCCAAAGTCTTCCTCCACCTATGGAATATCTATGCAAAGCAAAGCACGCATGTCACTGCGAAATAACAGCTCGTGGCAGAATACAAAAGAAGAGAGCGAGTATTTTCCGTCTATTTTCCACGAATGTCATCACTGTAGCCTTGATGCCACCACGTCCACTCACTGAATTCTGCACATGCCAAATTCATGGCGTAACTAGGCATTTTACTAGTCAGCAAATTAAACATCTACTGTATTTGTGTACTAAATTGTCTTGCCAAATAGTTGACTTCTGACCTGAATGATTCTGTTCTTCCAGGTTCAGTGAACAGTGCAGAAAACCAGGTGACTTTTTTTTTTTTTTGAATGTTAGCAGGAGAACTGCTAAATTCAATGTATAGATAGAAGGTTGGTCCAGTTTATGAGGGAAACCGGACCCAAAAACCATACAACACACACAACCTAGCTAGTCACGAGTCCCACTGGCCGGCTCCAACTCCAAAACGATGCCCCCAAGAGGGAACACGACGCCGGAGGCGCCGCCATCGTCCGATCTAGAAGACTAGATCAAGGGTTTCCCCCGGAGCACGTCGGGAAAGGCAAAGTGAGAGCTACTACATCGATGCCTCCAACAAGGGAGCGACGCCCATAGGCGCCGCCATCGACGACTCCGGCCATAGCCGGAGTACGGCTTTCGCCGGCAGTCTCGCCTGCAAAACCCAAACCCAGGAGCCTGATCAGTCTCACCTGCAGAACCACTACCCCTGCCTCCACGGCCAAACGCGCCTCCCCGGCAAGCTCAACGTGCTTCCGCCCAACCAACCACGGTCCCCACTGGACGGAGGATGCAACCTCCGCTGCGGCGCCATTCTTCTCCCGTCGGAAGGATGCAACCAAATACTAGGCGCCATTCGTCTCCTCGAGGATGCAACGCCTGCGGGCCATTCATCTCCCGACCGAGGATGCAACAACCGCAGCGGCGCCATTCCGCTCCCTCCAGGATCCACCACATCAACCACACAACGGGCAACGCCCGCAGCAACATCTCGCTTGCCGAACCACCCAACAGGAGGATGCAACCGCCGGCATATCCAGCAGCACCGGCGCCATTCGTCTCCATCCACCACCACTCACGTTGGCGTGCACAGCAGCAACAGCGTGATGCTGCACACGCCACACCACCTCGAGCCACATCTCCCACGAGGCAGCCGCACCACGACCTGCGCCGGACACGCCGGCCAAGCCCTGCCGAGCGGCGACGGGGCTCGAGTCGCGTCCAGGCTGAGCGGGCCGGCCGAGCCCAGATCGGGCCCAACCAGACCCAGATGCGCCGCTCGCACCCAGCTCAGGGCGCCGCCGCCGGTGCCTGGTGCCGCCGGCCTCTCCGCCTCGCCTGCACGTCCTCGCCGTCGTCGCCCCCCGCGCGCGGGGCTCCGTCGCCGAGCGCAGCTCCGCTCTGCGCGACCGGCGACCGAGACGGCGTCTCGGCCCAGCAGGTCCGCCCACAGCCCTCCGCCTTGTGACGGGCAGGGCGCCGGCGGCGGCAGCGGCTGGGGGCACGCCGGATTTGCGCTTTGGCTCGCTGGATTTGGAGCCCTCCGGAGTCGCCGCGCGGGGGCGACCCGGGAGGGGTTTCTTTTTTGATGACACTCCAGAGACAACTTAAAAAAAACCAGGTGACTGACTTGCTGATAGAGATAGACGTGGTCTGAAAGTCTGAATTTGTATTTGCAGAAGAAACGATGGTGGTCGTGGCTGACCAAGGCGAACCTGGCGTGCTTCCGGCCCCACGGCGGCCACCCGCATCGGATCGCTGCCGGCGACACGTCGCCGCAGCCGGCTGACGCGCACGGCACTGCATCAGAGGCGTACGTCCACCACGCGCCGCCGGTTCACCCCGTCTTCGCCTTCGTGGCGCCGCCGTCGTCGCCCGCCTCCTCCCTCTTCGCCTCCGAGTCGCCATCACCGGTGCAGGCGGTTCTCCACGGTCTCAACGCAGGCACCTCGCCCAGCCCAAGCAGACGTTCGATGTTCGCGTGGGGCCGTACGCGCACGGGCCGCAGCAGGTGGTGTCGCCGCCGGTGCTCTACTCGACCTTAACCACCGAGCCGTCCACCGCGCCGCGAACACCCCCGCTCCTCACCAACCCCTCCTCGCCGGAGGTCCCGTTCGCCCGCTTCCTCGGCTCCTCCTTTTCGTCATCTTCCATGGTGGTCGGCGGCGAGCCAGGGTCGTTGTTCCACGCGTACCCTGGAACGGGAAGCCCCAGCCCCCTCCTCTCGCCCGGATCCTCCTCGCCGCAGCTGTTCCGGAGAATGCACCGGCGCAACGAAGGCTCGCTTCTCGACGGCCACATCCCCATGGCAACCGGCGGACTCGATTTCTCAGTCGTTGACACTGCTCGCGTTGAAGGCCATGGTGGTAACGAGAGAGACAACGGTGATGAGAGAGACGACGATGATGAGGTTCCGAAGAGCGGGGAGTTCGTATTCGGCAATGCCGACGGCGCCGGCCCCGCGCCCGCCGAGGGCATGGACGGCAAGAATTGGCATTTCTTCCCCATGGTTGAGCAAGGCATGATCTGAGCCGATAACTACCTGCTCTGTTCTGCTCTTGCGTGTTGTTAACTAGAGTTAACAGTCGTGCAGCAAGCTAACAACAACATGGAAATGATCTTGACCATGCCATGCCAGCCATTGTTCTTATCACTTGTCAGGCGTAGTTCACTAGTCGTTCTTCAGCAAAACTTAGAGGGAGAAAAAATATAGTAGCATCCAGTCCGTCTGTTGTAGTAATTGCTGCCAAAGCATGTATGTACATACTATAACAATGCACAAGAAGCTAGCTTCGCACTGATTAACTAGATGACACCACAATGTGTTGCTGCGGAGAGTTTTAGTAATAACACTATAAGAGGTATGAATCCACGGATCCCGGCGTGTATATAGTCTAGGTGTGCGTGGTGGTGTTCTAGCCGGTGGCGCCGTGGTGGAAGAGGTGGTGCCGGAGTGGAGTTTGTCGGCGGCGGTCTTCCCCTCCGTTGGTGCGGCTCCGTGGGAGCTTCGCCGCGGATCTGCCGTCTCGCCCTCGTCCGCGGCTCCTCGGAGTGCTCGGGAGGGTTCCCCCTTCGCCGGAGTCCAAGGGTTGGTGGATCCTGTGGTTGACGTCTTGGAAGGTGAGGTTGATGAAGGCCATGGTGGTGTCGCCGTCCGTTGTGCATGGTGGAGGTGATCCGGCTCCGAGGAGCGTCGACTTTCCGTCCGCGATGGAGGGCCTCCCAGTCCAAGCTATCGGAGGTGGTGCGGTGGGTTTCGCCGGCGCAGCGTCGTGCTCAATGAAGACGATGCCTCAGTTCAGAAGGACTTGTTTGTAATTTTTATGTTTTCTGGGCTTTTCTGTAAGACTCTTGGCTGGATGTAATTGTAACTTTCCCTCGCAAAAAAAACACTATAAGAGGTATACATGAGTTACTGTTTCTTTATCAAAAACAAAAGTTACTGTTCAGGCAAATGATACTACACTCAGGAGTTGATTAAGTAAAGGATACTACAACATACCTGCAATGTATTTGAATTCTTGGATGTACTTCGGATGCTTTTGATCTGAAGAGCAAAAGGCTCCACTTTAGAATAGACCGACGATCAATTTAGTGATAAGTCATGCATAAAATATAGTAGTATAGGTAATATAAGGATGGGAAGCCGAGTGGAGATTTCTTGCTCCTGAATTCCAATGCTCTCTGTGTTTTAAAAAATTAAAAATCATATTTCAAAGTTTTAAAAATGTGAAAAAATCGTGGATATTCTCAATGACGTGTTCTAAAAACGTGCAAAATTTCAATTAGAAATACTTTGCACTTTGAGCTACACAAAAAAGACAAATGTACAGATCTGATTATAGTGTTTTCAAATCTCCAATTTTTTAAGATTTTATCATTTTTGTGTAGCCCAAAATACAAAGAATTTTGCATTGTGATTTTACACTTTTGTAGGCTACATCATGGACTACATCCAAATTATTTTCAATTTAATTTAAAACTTCTAATATTTTTTTGATTTTTTTAAAACGAATGAGCACTGGATCTCGGGAGCGCAAATGACTTTCCGTGTGAAGGCAGTAAATCATTACATCGTAGGTAGCATAATGGATGTTCAACATGTTTGAAGATGGCGACTACTGATACCGGAAAACAGAAGACCACAAAGAATCATCTAGAGGATCGAAAAAAGAATACATTTTTTTGAAAAGGAAGATAATCTCACGGCCTCACCCTGTACATCGATTGATGCACATAGCCGTATATTATTCATTATTCAAAAGTCATGCAAGACCCAACATCAAAAACGAACAAGTCGAAAAAACAAATCCGAGGTGTATTTGTCCCGACGAAGACCACCACTAACTCTATGGTAAAATATAGAAACAAACTAAAAGTACACGACTCTTGGTGAACCCTTCAAAAAGGGACCACCGCACGTGACAATAATGATGAGTCCAACCATAAGTCGATTCAGGATTTACCATCAACAAGCCGTAATCTAGTTGACGGAGTCATGGGTTCCCGGTAGGCCCACGAAGGGCAAAGGCGGATCACTCGGACATGGGTAGCCTACCCTCACGGTCTCGGCCACCTGGAGGATGCCCAAATGCATCATATTGGAGTGCAAACCACACTAAGATCTCTATGTGAATTTTACGAGATATTTATTATAACCGACTGCGATTGGATCTAAATTATCGTGTTTGGGTTTTGTGTCCCAAGGCATAACTTAGAAGGTTCCTTCGGAACAATTATTGTTTATTTCAAGCTATTTTGACCGAGCTCCCTCCGGGTGTTCAATTAGAAACGGTGCTCTCCCTCACTAGCGCAACATCAACTCACGGCCGCCATGTAGCAGGGGAAGGAGAAGGTCGTCAACGGTCTAATAGCGGCGGCAGCGTCACGCGCCGAAACCTTTCAGCCACGCTCGCCATTAGAACGGGGCTCTGATGCCACTTGTAGTTGCAAACTTGCAACTCTGAACAACACACACCCACGATGAACAACACAGGTCTTGGTGCTGGGTAAAGAATCCAGCATTTGTCCTTCCCTCCTGCAGCTGGTGCTACACTACCTGACGAGCGTGTCTTATAGACTGAACGAAAAAAAAAAAGTCAATCTAAACTAAGAGCTACAGATTTGGAGAACCAGTAAGCGAACGAACTGAACTCTGGGTTTTCAAAAAAAACTAACTGAACTCTGTCAGCAGGGTTTGAAAAACACTAGCTTTACAGTACGAAGCCTCATCTACAGATCACAATCTTTTACGGAGTAGAACCGTTCAAAGCATCTTTCTGGAAAGTTAATCCTGATTCCTGTGTGACACGTCCAGCAACATTTTTAAATCGAACACATGACCCACAGTAAACCTTCCAGGTGAAAATACCAGTGAACAAGTAGGCAGCATCTTTGGAACGATGTAGTAGTTCTGAAATCTAAATCCTCTCAACAGAATGCAGCCAGCAACAAAACATGCAGGACAGACATGGATGCTCACCGTAATTCAGATAAACTGAAGCTAATGCTACTCTAAACATGAAACTACTAGTGACACCACCAATTTACAAGACGGAGACAGACAAACAGGCTATTTTACATCATCGGCTAACATTAGGCGAGCTAGGTCTAGAGAAAAGCATCAGCGATTTTTACAAGGTCAGTGAGCTAGTTCTTGTGTTTGGTTCATTACCACGAATATGGCTCGCCACACTCCACACTTGTGGATCTTCTTTCGAGGCCATAAGCCAGTTTAGGCAAAAAGTTAACATGCTTACGGCTTTCATAGGCTTCAACCAAACAGGCCCAAGTACTTGTGACGCTGAAGTCTTAAGTTGGGAGATATGAAGACATGGCTCTTCTGAAATTCAGATTCATTGCAGAGCCTGTGAAAGGGGGTACACCTCCAGGGACCCACAAACCGCCTTTCTTAGGGAACACGATCGGTGGATTCATACGGTCCTTCTCAGTGCTTGTTTGCTCAGATGGAGCAGCTTCCTTTTTGCTATTCACAAATTCAAAGAACTCCGCAACTTGCTGGGCATATCTGCAAGGAAAAAGGTACAAAACTTAAGCGGAATACGGAATTTTTTAGAAGCACATAGGATGTGGGTAGCCAGTAACTATAGCAAAGCATAGCAACAGCCTAATCAAGCATAGACTAACACACCAACACAAAAATAAAAGACATGGGCTTAGCCAGGCTGATTATTCAAATAGAAAGTTTATGCTACAGTCAGTGTACTTAGTACAATGAAAGTTTGCAAACTCACTGTCGTTTAGCCTGTATGTCTTTGTTGAAATCAATGTCAGGTTCACAATCCAAGACCAGAGCAGGAACCTGCATAGCAAGTTAGCAACAACTCACAATTATAAATGAGGAGCTTAAGTACCACAGGAGCAAATTAAGATAGGATTTACCTTCTGGATACTAGAGTGCATGTGATCTCCTTCCAGGTAAAAGACACGATCCCGTATTCCTGGAGGCAAGGAGCCCTCCATATGGGTGGGCAGCTGACTGACTGATAAGACACCACGGCCTCCACCTTTGGAAGGAAATAGCCAGCTCTCGTGTTTCTCATGCAGACCTTGCAAGTAGTCAAGACTAACACCACCTTCCTCTGATCTTTTCCGGAGCATCATCCTTTTATGGCAAGTATCTGGGCTGGCTCTTAAATAAATAAATCCATCTGGGATAAGACCTGGGAGCGATGACACCACTGGATCAAACCAGGAATCATAGATGCTGATCTCCATCTCATTCATCCACTTAGCTTCATGAACAGCACGGACAAATACCTGGTACATGATGGAATTTAGTAAAGTAAGGCGTAAATTTTTAGTCAAAAGTCAACATAGTGTAACTTTGACCAATCTATAGACAAAAATATGAATATTATAAAATTTGATAAACGTACAATGAAAATATATACTATGGTGAGTCTATTGATGTTGATTTGATATTCGAAACCTTCATATTTTTATCAATAAAATCTGTCAAAGTTACACTATGTTGACTATTGACTAAAAATATATGCCTTACTTTAGGGAACGCAGGGAGTACATGCTGGTAAGTTGAATCAGAAAGGAAAAAGAACTCTGTTCAGATAGAACTAGTATTATCAAGCAAGATAGACCTACCATCCTGTCACTGAAAACGCTTCTTTCCATCAGTCTGAGAGGTTTTATTCCACCTGAAGATTCCCTTTCTTGCATAACCCTTGTCACAAACACATAGTTTTGGAACGTGTAAGCATATCTCTCTGGCTCAGCGTAGAAGGCATCCAGTATATTGAAGTGATCAGGACCAACATCCTGCCATTTGGCAACAGGTTCAGGTACTATTTCCACAAGATCCCGTAGTTCAATAGTCTCATTAGCTATTCTCTGGAGGAAGGTGCTCTTGCCAACACTTATATTTCCTTCAACGCAAAAGGTTAGCCTCTTCTTCTGAGGGGGCTTAGACGAGTTGGTATCTTCTAGCTCCTCAACAACACTCTCTTTAATGAATGAAGTTATACTCTCAGCGTGGTTCTTATGTATGATGCCAACCGAGCTCTGTAAGAACTCAACCATCTTCTCACTATGCTTCCCGAAGAACTGCACATACGTATGAATTAATAAAATGACAGCATAAGTTAAGAGAACAGCATTCAAGATAAGTCCATAATATTTAGACAACAATATAACCAACACAGCAGACAAAAGAATAGAACAGCGAGAAGCAATATAACCAACACACCACTTAAGTATTGAAAAGTCTATTGTAGAATAGAATAGTAACTTGCTTATCAGAACACACAAGAACATGTGATAAACCAATCTGCAATTCTTGTTTTCCAGACACCAAGTCCAGAATAAATAAAAACCATGGATCCCCCCAGTATTGCAAATTTGCAATACTAAAATGATGAGATTAACTGGAGTTAGCATAAATAAAAAAGGAAGATGGTGTAACAGAGCATCGACTTGCATACTTTAAGAATCACCTACAGGACACATATATTTTAGGCTATGCATGTTCTTTTGAGGAGCTGGTCTTTTGTATATACTTGAAATGCAGGTAGTTGTGTAAAACCAATGTTGCTAATGGTATGTTTGGAGAACATAAGACTATGTTATGCCTTGAGAACACACTTGCCCGCTGAATAATCCACTTGAAGCGTTTTGAAGTGGATTATATTGCATTTTAAGATTGTACAACCACAAAGCCTGCAACGTTGCTGTAAAAGGCGATATCGCAGGCTCAACTAGGACTTCAAAAGCCCTGCATACCGAAGTTGCACATAGGAATATTTTTATGCAGTGCTTTTTGCAATGTCCTTTTATGTTTCACATATACTACTTAACTAATTATTGCCTCTGTTTCATGATGTAAGGCGTTTTGGTCGGCCATTTTAGCCTACCAAAACGTCTTACGTTATGGAACAGAGGTAGTAGCAAAATAATAAGTGAGCCTCTCTGCAACACTCGGTGAGCTGCTCGAAAAAAAAAATCAGAATGGGTGGCATGCTTTAACTTCCACCATGACATGTATCAACACTTGGAACAGACTACATCTGCGTACATACACATCATAATCAACATATAACCTATATGTAGCGACTTCGTAACCAAAACGACAGATCAAGGCGAGCACATGTAAGCATTGTAAACCCTATTGACTACAGAGCTCATAGGTACTTGTTCAACGATTTCAATGTTGATTCATAAGCTTGCCTTGGGGGCGTCAGGGAAACGCACGTTCCGGGCAACATTTCCACAAATCGAAGCAGGGAAACACGCACCTTATCCCTGTAGAGCTGCTTGAGGTGCGCGACGCCCTCGAAGCCGTTGTCGACGAGCTTCCTGAGGTTGCGCGGGCCGACGCCGGGGATGGCGAGGAGCTCCCCGCTGCTGCCCGCGACGGCGCTCCCGCCGGCCCTGAGCCTCCTCTCGGCGGCCCCGTCGCCCCTCCGCTTCTCCTCCTCCGACTCGCCGCCGCGCCTGGAGGCGGCGTCGAGGGAGCAGAAGATGCCCCTCCTCGGTCCGCCCCGCCGCCGGCGCAGCGGAGCCAGGGGCGCGGGCCCCGGCGCGCGGCGAGGAGCGCGGGGGAGCCGAGGCGGAGGGAGGGCATGGAGGAGGTGGGGAGCAGGAAGGGCGCCGTGGTCTCAATGAAGGTGGCGGCGGTGGGGAGGAGGGAGAGCCTGTGCATCTACGGCGGCGGCGGAGGTCATCAATGGGTGGAGTGGGGGCTAGGGTTTGGGAGGGTTTTGGCTCGGCGTTATCCCCCCTGTCTGTCCTGTGAGCAGGCTGTGTTCGTCGGAAAGCGGGAAGGGGAGGAGAACGAGGTAGCGCCGTAGCGGTCTCGGTGGACCGGGGAGGGGAGCGGTGCACGCGAGACTGCCTTGTGGGTCCGGGTGGGACCACGGGGACGCGAGCGAATTGTTTATGCGCGGAAAGTGGGTTTCTCGCTGTGTCGCCGCCCCGTTCCCGGAACGTGTCGCTGGAACCGGTGTATGGGCGCTTTGTCGCTTGACATGGAATACACACGGCACGAGCCGGAAAATGTACACACCTTTTACCGGTGGGTGCTTTTGCCGTGCACATGCCATTGGGGATGTACGCCTTTCTAAACGCGAAACACAATCTAATACATTTGACAATAAGGTTTTTTTTTTGACGAAACACAGTATAAACGCACACGCTCACATACACATGCACGCACTCACACATATGAACACACGCATGCATACCCTACCCCTATGGGCACCTCCGAAATACTGAGCCGACGGATCGGGTCTTGAGATTGACGAAGTCACCGCAGACGCCTCGTTGTCGACGAGAACGTCGCCCACTGGAGAATATTCCAACTAAATGAGAAACACCAATTTCAAACCTGGGATTTAAACTCTGGCGGGCTGGGTACGACCACCCTTCTAACCATTCTAGCACAGGCATTTTCTCATCTTAGTTCCTTTCCGATTCACCCAAATTTTAGTTCTTGGTTCACTCCTTCCCATGAGTGTGTGTCCTCGGTGAGAACAAGCGTTGCGACGTCCGAAATGGTAACGCAAAAATCTAGACCTTCCAACGACGCGTCATGAGCATAATTTAAAAAATATGACCGGCGGTGTCTAATCACTAGTTCGTTGCTGGTTCATCCAGTTCATATTCGTAAAAGGAAAAACGGATAGGTTATACTACTATTATCGCAGATAAATATAGGATCAAAATGATTTATCACGTATCAATACAACAAACATGGCCTCGTCTTCCTGTCTGACATACCGTGGTTTGTAGCTCTCTTTCTGGTCTAATGATCGGTCTTTTTTACTGTCAAAATAACTTTGGCGGAACGTGCAGTTAAAGCGAAGCAGTTTCCGGATCCTTAACTTGCCATCTATGAATGTCCGTGTTAAATCTGGCGCCCGCGAGCGCGTTCGCGTGTAAGACTATTTTCAGAAAGTGCTATGTTAAGAAATTCCGTATATTTATACTATTTTTTTGTACTTGTACTTAATTAATTTTGTCAAACTATAATCTTAAATTTAGTTTTCTATCAATCATAGTTAACCACATTTGAATGTTACATATATCACATGAAAGTTAAACCTTTTGTTGCAAAAAACATTCTCGATGAGTTATTTTTTCATATTTTACATAAAATAGAGTGTTTATTCTTATGTGTGTATATATGCGTGTGTTCAATTCTATTTTAATATCCTTAATGTCATGGTAGAGATCTCTAAAGTGTAATATATTAATAGTGATTTTTCGTGTATGATTAGGTAAGCACATATGTATAGCTTCAAGAAAAAAAGTAAGCACGTTTATATAATCTTCTAGAGTATAAATTGAAATATCGGTAATAATCTTGCAAGTACCGACAGGAAAGTCTAGCACATACCGGAGGTACTAAATACAAGTGTACAAGTATACACACCAAGCACCCCATAAATGTCAATATAGGCCCTGAGCCAAAAGGGGGTAACAAACAAGAAAATATGTTAGTCCAAAAATAAAAACAAGAAAACATGTCAACTCAGGCACCCCACAAGTGTAGACTATTTACTATCATTGTCCTATTTTTATCATCTAACCACTAGAATGATCCGCGCATTTACACGGTTAAATATATAACATACGTTTATATTTATTATCTGTGTCTCTGGTTAACACTTGTTTTATTGACGATGCAAAAGAAATCCTACGTTCAGAAGTATCGCCAAATTATCGTCGGAATTCAAAGTGTTAAAATAACAAAATTATGTCTCAAGAAAGACAGGTAATGGTTAAGTAATAATCTTATAGTAAAGTGTATTAGATTGTTCATAGACCTTACCACGTGGTTCAACATGTAAGACTATGTAATGTTATACTAATTTTCATGTTTTCTCCTTCATTCCCCCTATATTAGTTGTGTTTCTTGGTTAGTTGGTTTTGCTTCTAGATCCTTTCGCACATATTACATATTGCACCATTAGTCGTTTTTCTACGTACCAAGATGTTTTATTTGTGCAAATGCGCGTGAACAAATTGTTATCTTTTTCATAATTTTCATTTCACATCTCCACTAATATTGATTTGACAAATTCATTTGTTTGCACATAGCTTGTTTTGACAACTCCGATTCCATGTTTTTCTTGCTTGATGCCATGCGGTCTTGTAAGATTTCATGAACTTTCCTAGTGACCCGCAATCTATGAAATCCTTCACTTGTCTCTGCTAATCAGTCTTTTGAGAGGACATCTCTATTCTCATCATGTGCACATATCTTTTCTGTAAGGTCAAGTAGATGTATGTATGATGAGCACGTAAGAAACGAGTGCATGTCGATAAATATGACTCATGCTACATTATCAGGGTTTCTTTTTCGAAAATGGAATTTATCAAGTCCAACGAAGTAGCTCACTCGTGTGGCGGACGTTGAAGTACAATGGTCTGATTGTGTCACAACAATGGGCCCCCCATTGATTTCCATTAAATAAAGTGCCATAGTTCTACAAAATGAAAGTAGTAAAACAATCCTAGGCTAGAGTCCGTCCCATGCGAAACTAAATGAAAGCATCTAGACAAAAACACAAGGTTGTAGAAAAACATAACTCAACTCACTACTTATTACAATCATATAGTTTTCAGCATAAGTCTCATTCTCACCCCCCAAAATCATTCTTTTCTTTGGCTTACATCCATGCCTTTGCAGCCACCTACTTCATCTTCTTTCGCTCCATTTTCAAGGTTTATTTTCTTTAATTATTACTACAATATCAGCCAATCGTTAATATGAATACAAATGCGATATATTACAACAACAACGACGACGACAATAAGATCCGATGGATACCTTTTCCTAAAGTGCGTTGCATTTCTTGTTTTCCATTTATCCACTAGATGGTTGCACTGCACTAAGCATAAGATTTCTACACTTTGGGGGGGGGGGGGGGGGGGGGGGGGGGGGGGGGGGGGGGGGGGGGGGTTATTAGATCCAAATCCTAAGTAGCTCTTGCCATGTCAACTTTGCTAAAAAAAAATCAAACAACAAATGCTTGATTATTTTGGCACACAATAATGGCATTGATCATTTTCCATCTACCCCTTCTTAATAAGGTT
>CAMZMU010000037.1:26402843-26795121 GCA_947311845.1 Poa pratensis
GCTTGGATAGCCATGGCTCCCGATCCGTCCATGTCGATCTTGCCTAGATCGCCCATGATATCTACTAGCAGCTGAAAAAGAACGCGGCGTATTAAGCTTCCTCCAACTTGACTCTGGCCACTTTTCGCACGCGCGATCCAACGCCGGCGATTTGCCCACGACGATTCTGCTGATTTGACGCTTTCTCGGCAGTCAAAATTTAGCTCACTCCCACTCACTGGGTACACTCTGAACTAAATTTGGGACGAGTTCACGTGAAATAATCAGTTATTTTTTCCTGTGCACAACAAGTCGGCACGACGTCTTTGTTCCATGCACGTGGGGGTGGATATCGAGCAGCTCGACTCTACTCGTAAATACTCGTTAGCTAAACGAGCCCTAGACCTCAACTTGGCTCGACTCAGTAACAACTCGAGTTGGCTCGGTAAACTCATTAAACTCGGTAATAAACATTAACAACACAAGCATGTATAGCATGAGTAGTCCATATTATAACATAAACTTAAATATTCAAACGTTTATTAACAAATCGGTGTATATAGCTTCAAAATCAACAACATGATAGAACATATAGCTGCTATATATGGCCTACATGGCTCTAGTGCCTATGCTCTAGGTAGCTATCGCCTAGGTATTGTGGGCATTACATATCAGAACTTCGTGTTAATTGTTGATGAACGAAAATATGCAATGGACTTGCTCACAAAGTTACGATCTTAGGCATATTACGAGCTACACGAGTTTAACGAGTACTCGTAACTGGACTCATTAAGCTCGTTTTCTTAATGAGCTAGAAATGTCAGCTTGGCTCAACTCATAAGTGTCCTGAGTTCGAGTCGAGTTGAGCTAATTTTTCGAGTACTCGTTAAACTCATGAGTTTCGAGTTTTATTTCCACCCCTACATGCACGGTCGTGGTCGGGCCCGGTTCAGCACATGTTTTGCGAGACCTATGCATGCAATTTTTGTTTCAGAATTTTTTGGACGTGTTTTTGACATTTCAAATAGGAGGGAGCATATGCCCCCATGTTCACTATATTCATTCTTCGGTGTTTTTGACGTGTTTTTATTTCAGCTTAATCCAACTTGCATGACTCGCTACTTTTGGCACGCGCGATTCGCAAGGCGGCGACTTGGCCACGACCGATTCCTACAGATTTGAGCGTTTCTCTGTAGTCAGCAATAGAGATGATTTTTAGCTCACTCTCATTGACTGGGTACACTCTGAATCGATTTCGGACCCGTTCACTGAAACTCCCAAATTAATCATTTCATTTCAATTCTTCTGCAAGAACAAGTCGGCAGGACCGTCCCCTTTGTTCCATGCAAGGTCGTGGTCGGGCCCGGTTCAGCGGGCCGGCCGGGGACCCGACCCAATAATACCACGACCAAAGCAGTTCACAACGAAAAGGGAAAGCTTCTTTCTTTTAGCGTACGGAAAAGGGAAACTTGGCATGTTAGTTTTGACCTGGGCAGCTTTCTTTACTGCCGGATTCTTTATCCGATTCGAGATAGCCGGCCCACCTCGCTACCAAACTCGACCTACGAAACTCGTAACCAGAATACCGGATGCACGTCACCTAACCAAAGTCCTAAATTATTGGGTTCTTCTAGAAGATGTGGTGGTAGGATGTTGTGCAACTACTGCGCATAAAAGTTGGCATATCAGCTCGCAGCTGGTTGTTCCGCGTGCCGATCGAAGCATCGGTTCAGGCTAGTGCATATGGATGGCAATGGGTCCGCAAATCCGATACCTGACGGGTACCCGTCTTAAATGGGGCGGGTTTGGTAAGAAAAAAACCCACGGGGCTGCTTATTGGTAAAAGCCTAGACCCGTCGGGTTTAGCGGGGACGGGTATGGGGGTGCCAAACCCATACCCGCAGACCCACATACCCGCTATGTCTGAGGAGTGGCCCACATGTCATTGCCTCACACTCTAACTCTCACCTAACCCAGCCACTCTCTCCCCATTTTCTGTGCTGCTGCAATGCTTGGCGGGTACGGGGCGGGTCCCGCGTACCCGCCATGGGGCGGGTGCGGGTGGAGGGGCCGGGTGCGGGTATGGGGATGCCAAACCCGGCCCCGAACCCGGCGGGTGCCATCCGTACTAGTGCACTCTCATCTAGCATGGCTCATCACCACATAGCTATAAGCTGACACCGGTAGGAGTGGACATTTCATTCTCTGGGCTCTAGTATCTCTATATTTTTAAAAATAAAAAAACATAATAGGGTTTTAAAAATCTGAAAAAACAATTTCATGTTGCTAATGATGTACTCTACAAACGTGTAAAATCTCAATTTAAAATACTCCTACTTTATATTCAGTGCTACACAAAATTATAAATGTGTGGATCTGAGTATACATATACTTCCAAATCTCCAAAAATATAAAGGTTTTGTGATTTTCGTGCAGCCCATAATATGAAGAATTTCACACTATGATTATGCATGCTTGTATTATGCATCATTGACTACATCCATATTTTATTTTAAAAAATAAAACTTGTAAATATAGTTTTTTCTTTAAAAAATAAAGTGATCACTAGAATTCGGGAGCCAAAATGACTACGCACTGGTGGCTGCTGTTGCTCAGCGGAACTTACCAAATAGTATACCAATATCATGTGATACTCGACGATAAATGGGCGGAAGGGGTCTTGACTAACTCTTATATTAGCAGTGTGCCCTTACATATAACGCCATCATTTACCTAAAGGTGTTTTGAAAAGAATGAATTGTCATTGGGCTAGAATGATGTAGCAAGAGAATGAAGATAAAATAAAGACCTCCCGATGAATTGGCCTACACCGAGTTTGCCAAAAGAGAGTGTGTGTGACGGGGGGGGGGGTATGAATTTAGGATCTTAAAGCCATGAACCAAAGGTTTTTATTGTTGTGTAAATGGCTCTGAAAGCTACACTCGGAAAGAAAAATATATTTCAAGGAAGTGCTTGCAAAGACAAACTATGTTCTAGGCACAAAAAGTCTGAGAATCTCATTTTTGGCGAAATATATTGTGACTGAATCATATTCAAGATCCTAGGAAGAAAAATGGCTAGATGGCAGATCATTGGGAACAAATTTTCATGGGCTCTCTAACAGTGCCTTTACAAACGCAAATGAATGTGATAGAACTCAAAGAGGAAGCTTGAGAATATATCAAGTTTATTACAAGAACATATAACATGAGATACAAATAACATGAGATACAACAGAGAAGCGGAGACAACTGAAAGAAAATGGAAGCAATATCTTTGACGAATGAAGAGAATATAGTGAAGTGGTGCATCGATACAAAATTTTTGTGAAATCGTTATATCTGCAAATAAAATCTACAATGTTGGCTTACTACAAGTTTATCTCAAAACTCGAAGTGCCCCTGAAGATTAGGATTTTTCTCATGGAGGTTGCTCGGTAATAGCATATTGACCAAGGATGACCTAATTAAAAAGGGGTAGATAGGAAATGATCAATGACATTATTTTGTGCAAAAATAATCAAGCAGTTGTTGTTTGATTGTTCTTTAGCAAAGTTTATATTGGCGGGAGGTGTTGATGATGGCCGGTGAGAGCCGAGCTCCGATGCGGTCGGGGCCGACGATGGCAGCGTCTGCGGGTGTGGCTACCATGGTGAAGGTGTCATCGTTGTGATTCTTCCACCTCCCGCCGAGATTTTTCGGGGGAAACCCAAGCTCTGGTGCCACCGGATCGGACGATGGCGGCACTTTCGGTGTCGATTGTCCTTCTTGGGGGCATCGTTTTGGAACACGTGATGCTGATGTGGTCTACTGGTGGAGCCGAGTTTCATCTACCATGACGACGGCTGGTCTTGGCGGCGTGGTGCAGCGGGACCCGACGACGGTCATGATTTGGTGGACTTGCGTAGGGTGGAGGCGTAGCCTGGTGTCATGGTGGCATCGGCAGCATGCCTAGCGAGAGTCTTTGCTTCAACCGGCAAGCTGAAATTGGGTTGGAGGAAGATGGTGGAGGCTATTTCGGAGCGTGTGCAAAAGGCGCTATCTCTGAGTTGGCCAAGGAGCCAGCGGCGGCTGTTGCCGAGGCACAAGGCCTCGTTTCCTCTGTCGTTTGTGCTAGGTGTGGTGTTTTCACTGTTTGGCGGCTTGCGCTTGTATTCGTTCGTTGTAAGGCCTTTTGCCAGCTTTGTTGAATAAATGAAATAAAATCCGTATGCATCTCTTCGATGCAGAGGCTGGGTTCCCTTCGAAAAAAGTAGTTATTTGGGATTTCGATCTAATAAGGCCCCCGAAAAGTGTGGATGGCATGACTGGTGCTTGGGTGGCGCTATTTTCAGTCTAGCAAGGAAATATTATGCTTAATGGAGTGTAGCCATTTGCTGGACTATATGCAAAACAAGAAATGTAACCCGCTTTAGGCAAATATATCAATCAAATCATGTTATTGTAATATATCACATTTGTATCCATGTTGACAATTGGATGATCTTACAGAACAATCAAAGAAAATAAAACCTTGAAGATCCAACTGCCAAATAAGATCTAGTGGGTGGTTGTAGAGGCGTAATACGAAGGTATGGATTTATGTCGATGAAAAGAATTATTTTGGGGGCGAAAATGGGACTTCTGCTGAAAACTATATAATTTTAATAAGTAGTGTGTTGAGCTATCTTTGTCTTCAGCCTTTTGTTGTCGTTTTGATGCTTTCATTTAGTTTTGCATGGGACTAATTCCAGCATAGGAAGTTTGTGTACTTTCACTTTGCAAAACTATGGCGGTTATTGAATGGAAATCGATGTTGAGGCCCATTGTTTCAAAATTTATAAAATGGGACAATGGTACTTCAGTGCCCGCTACATGAGTGAGATGGCTTCGCTGGACTTGAGGAATTTTCTATCTTTTTTCAAAAAAGAAACTCTTATAATGTAACAAGGGTCAGATTTAATCGACATGCACTCGTTCTCACTCGTGTATCCCCATACATACATCTACTTGGAATTACAGAAAGGTATGTGCACATGAACAATATATATATATCCTCACCAAAAAGACAGTAGAATAGAGGTGGGTCAAGGGATGCATAGATTGTTGGTCACTAGGAAAGTTCATGCCATCTTACAAGACTGCATGGCATCAAAAAAATCATTGGATCGGAGTTAACACAACAGGTTATGTGCAAATAATTGACATTCTGGATTCAATATTATTGGAGTGTGAAATTAAAATGGTGAAAAAGAGAATATTTGTTCATGCATATGCACCTATGAATACGGTGTGTCAGGTAGATATGCGACTAATGGTGCAATATGTACGGAAGCATCTAGAGGCAAAAACACCTAACCAAGAAACACAACAAATATAAAAGGACTAGAGAGGCAAACATGAAAATTATGATGAGATTACATAGTCTTACAGGTTGTGGATCTAAATGCCATCCATAATACACTGCCACACACCTTGTAGGCCAACCACATTTCACCCTAATACACTTTACTATTAGGTTATTACTTAACCATTACCATTCTTCTTTGAGACATGTATTTTTATTTTGACATTTTGAATTCCCATGATGATTTAGCGCACACTTAAAAAAATCCAATCATTAATAAAAAAAGTGTTGATCAGAAACGAATAATAAATATAAACACATGTTGTAACTTTAACTGTGTAAATATGTGGATCATTTTGGTGGTTAGATGATAAAAACAGGGCAATGAATGTAATAATCTACACTTGTGGGGTGCCTGAGTTGCATATTTCGTTTTTTTGGACAAATAGATTTTCTTCTCATTTCTTCCCTTTTGGCTCAGGGATTGAGTTGACATATTTTATTTTTGCATTTATGTGGTAATTGGTGTGTATACTTGTACACTTGTACTCTATTACCTCAGATATATGATATACTGCCTATCAGTATTTGCAAAAATATTTCTGATATTTCAATTTATACTTTAGGAATTTAAATAAATGTGTTTACCTTTTTTTTGCTGACGCTATACAAATGTGCTTACCTAATCATACACGAGAAACCACTATGAATATATTTATTTATTAGATTATACATTTACAGATATTTACCATGATATTAAGAATATTAAAATAGACTCAAACACACGCATGTATACATACATAAATAAACACTCTATAGGTTATGTAAATATGAAAAAATAATTTCTAGAGAATTGTTTTTACAATAAAAGTTTTAAATTTCACGTGACACAATTTTTATAGATAGACATTGAAGAATAATAAAAAATGATATAATTAATATTAGAAACATTCAAATGTGATTAACTATAATTGATAGAAAACTACACTCTTAATATTATATTTTGATAAAAGTAATTCACAAATAAGTATAAAATTTTAGTATAAATATTTATTTTATTTTAATTCGTCCCGTGTCCAAAATTTGTTTCGACCGACCCTGGCTACCATGTGGGCCATGGACTTAATAATTACTCCATCACCACATCAATTTCTTAATCATGGAGCAGCGCCATCAAATACACACAGACTTGTAACTTTGTAGCTACATGGTCTTTTCAGGTGATACCCATAGAACACGAGTAAGACGGCAAGAAAAATACTAAGCTCTTTGGTGGAATATGTTCCATATGATTTGCCATTTATTTTAGTACAATATGACCGTAAAAGGTCGCCGGTGCTGCGTGGATAATTATCCCGTGGTCGAAGACTTCAAAAAATTTGAGTTCCTCAGGACGTCATGACTTTGGTCAACATTAGACCACCGCCGTATTTGAAGGATATATGTCAAAAAGTTTACATTTTTGATTATTAAGCAAAATCCATTTCTTTTGAGTTTATCTTATTTTCTTACAATATTTCATAATCATCGGTTATACTACATAATCTATAAGACAAAGTTGATGTCAAGTGGAGATAACCAACTTACAAAAGACTCAAATAAATAAATGCAGGCACCCTCACAAATGAGACCAGTACTCATATGAAGTATACCAAACAAACAAATCTGTTGTTGCATTCATATATGAGACCAGCGATATCGTAAATGAGATAAATATGAAGCAAAGTGCTGAGTGTCACCCGAGGGATTTGGGGCAAAAGATCCCTGCCTCCAGAAAGCGACATGTGTCCAATTCGTCCCACCCCAATCCGGCTATTGCTTCATTGAAGCAAAAAAAAAACAGTTTGCAGCAAAATCCCATCCCCTCACCCAAGTATATAGCAAAAAAAATCAGCAAAAACATCCACGACAGACAACAAAAGCCCGACGATACCTTGTCGATAGCACCATCAAAAGCATCTCGACTCCGGCTGGCAGAATCGTTGACCTCCATTGGCAGCGCCACCGACTGTCGCTTGCAGCATCTCGTCTCCGTTTGGTAGCGCCGACGCACACAGATGGTAGCATTGCCAATAGCTTGTGGTAGCAATGTCGACCGCCGTAGGTAGCATCATCGATCGCTGCTTGTAACGTTGACGTCATTCCCTTCCAGCAAATTGAAAATCCAGTGGCAGCGTCACCGCTAACCGACGCTAGCACTACCGCCATTCATGTGTAGAACGGGAGGCCACCGCTTGCACCAAATGGCGACATGTTTTCGCAGCACTGGCGGGTTCCATCCTCGTAGCAGTACCGCACGCGACACGTCCCTTGCATCATCGCCTTGCCTCACTTGCATCTGTCAAAGCGAGGCCATGGCGCAGAGGTAGGAGGAGCGCACTGGAGCCACAACATGGGGTGCAGGTTGTGTGGGTCACGAGCGACGTGGTGGGGTGATATGTCCATTTACATCACTAGTTTTATCATAACTTACTTATACTCGATGATTTTATTCACATCATGATGCAATTCCAATGTATCTCTCTCTTATTTTGCATTTTTTGCACGAATAAAAAAACTCCCAGACGTCAGGAAGAAGGAGGTAGACAACCACCCGAAGAGAAACCTATTTCCAGAACTCAAAAAATCACGAGAAAAATCAAGACATATTCACGGACGAAAAGAAGCCCAGAGCCAAAAGATGGGGCCGAGAGGAGCTACCACGTGGCGACGCGGCCAGCTCGTGCAGCCCCCTTGGTGCGCCGGCTTACCGCGCCGCCAAATGGGGCTCTGTATCGCGACGCCCTTTCGCTTGTAACATTTCCTCGACCTAAAATTTGCTCGAGGAAGTCTACACATTATTTTTCCGCCGTCGTCTCGGGACGAAAAGGAGGTAGAGAGATAGAGCTCTCTGGCAGGACAGACCCTGCCGGGGAAACTTCCGTCCCGGAGGTGGAAATCGAGGCCATCGTCATCATCGTCACGATGTGCATCATCGAGATCATCATCTCCATCAACACCACCATCAGCACCATCTTCACCACTGTCTCCACTATGTTCCACCGTTCAATCTATGAACTATAAATATGTCGTTGAGAGTTATTTTTCGGTGTTGATCATCTCTTATAGTTGATGCTTAAAAGTTTTATCGGTGAGAAATTGTTATGTTTAGATTGTTAATCATATATTCATCTCTTCTGAATATGATCCATATGATGTCTTGTGAGTAGTTCGTTTAGTTCTTAAGGACTTGAGAGAAGTCTTGCTACTACTAATCATGAGAAATTGAGTAAAGTTCAGGGTTTCGATATTTATAATTTGGTGTTATTTGTCTAGTTATCTGAATGTTGATTACATGACACTTCATCTTCATGGGCCTAGGGAAATGCATCGTGTTTTTAATTTGTCTATGATGGGTTGCGAGAGTAACAGAATACCTAAGCCTAATTTACAAACTATTGCATGAGGAAATGTTTGGGCTCTAGAGTTTAATGGTATGGTTAATTACTATGGTGTAGTTGCGGATCGATTGCTTAAAGAGTTTCATCAAAAGTATGTATCTTGTGCAAGTAAGGGCAATATATTAGTTCACTCACACAACACTTATCAAAACAATGTAAGTTAATCAACGAAACTTGATGTAAATGACTTGACAATATTCCCATGTGTACTCAGAAGTGTTTAATCCCTATAAAAAGTAAAAATGGCTTGTCCTCAGCTCAAATAAGGATTATGCCACTTGCTGCACCGTTAACAACTTTGTTTTTATTTACTTGTTATTAAGTTCCTCTTTGCTTCTTTTCAACCTATAAAATTGTCCGGCGCCTTGCTAGAATCCATTGACCAGTTACTTGTCAAAATGACTACGACAAATCACCTGCACTTGTGGGTTATCATTATGGAGGAGCACAGGTCAATGCGGTGGGGGGGGGGGGGGGGGGGGGGTGGAGCACGGGCAACGCTCCGGGGAGGAGCATCAGGTGGTGCGGCGGGGGAGGAGCACAGGTGAACGCTGGAGGAGGAGCAGAGCGGTTCGGCCGGCAGAGTTCGTTGGTACGAAGGTAGCATGTGTTGCGTGGGTGGAGGTGGTCTCATGAGGAGGACGAAAGGATTAGGTAACGAGTGGAGAAGAATCAAGGTGAGGATAAGATTGTGGTGGTGGACCCCACAACCATCAATGTCTTCTAAAGAGGGACATACGTCGCGTGGACGAGGTGGGGGATGCGAGTCATGTGACCCCCCACCTTAATAGTAGCATTTTCCAATAGAAAATGCAATATGCAATCTTACTACGACTCGGACCAACATTTTCGCAATAGTTACAAATTATTAATACATGACGAAACTCTAAGTTATTACAATACTTTAAGTTTTGAATATCTCCACCATATACGTGTGATTCGTGCTAGTAGTAATAATCTACATTGTGGGTGCCTGAGATGACACATTTTCTTGTTTTTATGTTTGGGACAAACAAAATTTCTTGTTCGTTCTTCCCATTTTGTTCAGGGCATGAGTTTTTTTTTTTTTGCGAAACATAGTAGAACGCAGACACTCATATACACGCGCATACACTCACCTCTATGAACGCACACACGCACACCCTACCCCTATGAGCACCTTCGAGAGACTGAGCCGGCGGATCAGGTCTTGAGATTGACGAAGTCACCACAGACGCCTCGCTATCGACGGGAACGTCGCCTCCCACTGAAGAATATTCCGACTAAATGAGAAACACCAGCGTCAAACCAGAGGTTTGAACATGAGTTTGACATATTTTCTTTTGCCTTTATGGGGTTCTTGGCGTACTATACTTGTACACTTGTACCGTACCTCCGGTATATGCTACACGCGTTCCCAATGGCACCCCTCTCTTTCAAGAGGATTCGCGGCCTCAGTCAATGTGTTCCGTCTTTCTGTCATCCATCCAACAGGAACAGGGGTGCGTACGTAACAACCTATACTGATCTTGGCTCATACTCATGTTCAACAGGAACAGGAGTAAAGACGAGCATCCAACCGTGGCCGCACCTTGCAGCGACGTCTGCCATTGATGGATTTAAAATCCTCACTCAGCAAACTCTAGCTACCAAACCACCAAGGATCAAAACACGGGGGCTCCACCGCCGAAACCGCACCGCCTCCTCCGCTCCGCCCGCAACCACCACCCAACCCACCCCACCCGGTCCCCCGTCAAACTCACTACATGCCGCCGAGTCAATGGCGATAGAGAAAAAAGGCCACAACCAACACGCCCGCCCGCGCCATATATACCGCCGCGCCTCCGCTCTGCCCGCCTCAGCAACAGGAGAGAGCTGCCTCCGCTCCTGCTAAGCTGCAAGAGAGAGAAGCTTGGTTAGCTCCGAACGATCGGGTCGACATGGGGAGGTCGCCGTGCTGCGAGAAGGAGCACACCAACAAGGGGGCCTGGACCAAGGAGGAGGACCAGCGGCTCATCTCCTACATCAGGGCCAACGGCGAAGGCTGCTGGCGCTCGCTGCCCAAGTCGGCGGGCCTGCTCCGCTGCGGCAAGAGCTGCCGCCTCCGCTGGATGAACTACCTCCGCCCCGACCTCAAGCGCGGCAACTTCACCGACGATGAGGACGAGCTCATCATCCGCCTCCACGGCCTCCTCGGCAACAAGTAAGTCGCGCGCTCATAATCTGATATGCAAGATGCAACTCACTATCAGGACCGAGGTCTTGCTACGACTTTCCGCTGACAACAAGATTGTTGATTTCGTGAAGGTGGTCATTGATCGCCGGGCAGCTGCCGGGCCGGACGGACAACGAGATCAAGAACTACTGGAACACGCACATCAAGCGCAAGCTCCTCTCCCGCGGCATGGACCCGCAGACGCACCGCCCGCTCACGGCCGACGTCGGCGCGTCGTCTCGCCAGGCGCCGCCGCAGCCCATAGCTGTGCCGGCGAGGGCGATGTTCGCCCTGACGACGAAGCCGCCGGCACCGGCGCCGGTCGAGTCCTCGGAGGACGGCAGCAGCGGCGCGACGAGCACGGGCGAGCCACGGTGCCCCGACCTCAACCTCGACCTGTCGGTTGGCCTGCCGCCCGCAGACACGCCGACCTCGTCGCACCCGGTCTGCCTGTGCTACCACCTCGGCTTCCGCGGCGGGGAGGCGTGCCGCTGCCGCCAGGCCGACAGCTCGGCCTCCCAGGGTGGGTATAGATTTTTCAGGCCGTTGGAAGAAGGCCAGTACATATGAGACGAGACCGGCTAGACCCTAGACTCCACTACAAACAATTTGCAAGACAGCGAAATTTTTCTACTAGACAGCAGCACTACTGTCTCACTGAAATGAAAAATAACAAGACGCGAGGGGGACTCCACCCCGGCTTTGTCTTTAAGGTAGAAGTGAGGACTCAAACTCGAGACCTGAACCTTATGCGCATATGCACGGCTACCACTAGTCCACGGGAGAGTTCTCCTGTCTCACTGAAATGGGAGTAAAAGAAACCTATTCTTTTACTGAAATGGGAGTAAAAGAAACCTAATCTGTTCGTATTTCTCTTTTGCCCGAAATTCAAGAATTCATTTTTCACTTGTTTTTTTGTTGGTTGGTGCTGCTGTAGCATCGAGTGAAAAAACAGGGGATAATGTGACAAAGGTTGGTGTGTGTGGAAAAAGAGAGGACCCGATGTGAGGTAACGGGCACATTATTGTTTCCGGCATCAGATTCTGGTGTTCCTTTGCAGTTTTGGTCATGTGGATATTGTGCAGGACACCATGTCTCATGTGGTGTGTTTTTTGGTAGGTACTAGCTAGACCATGTTTGCACTCCACGAATACTTTGGGAGCAAATTTAAATAGCATGGAAGTTAGGCACTACAGCTCACTCTTGTGGCCAAACTATGCTATGTGATTCTGTTTTCAGGTTTGGGCGTTTGGCACGTACTGTAGGAAATGCGTTGTCTCTAATGCTTGTTGGAATATGTCGTTAGGGCAAATAACCCACGACGTCGAGTAGTGACTAAAGTGTTTGATTTATTTCCAAATTCAAACTTTAGATAAGATTATGTTTTCTTCTCTTTATGCATTGTATATTTTTTACTATGCATGGCTTCAGTTACGACATACGTGTGGGAACTTAAGAGATCGTTTGGCTCCCATCATTTGGGTATGGAATGGCAGAATTCATTTGGTATTCTATGAATAAATTTATTTTGTTTTGCATAATTGGATACGGAATTCAATCAAGAATTAGATAGACTCCTTCACATACATCAAAATCCTCTCAATACCCCCATCGATCATGTTGATTTTATTAATCCATGTGGCGGCCAAACATGATTTTTAAGATTGGAATTTCAATTGGACAGATAAAATGATGGCATCAATGTGCTTTTATTTTATTTTTCCAAACAAAATGAAATGGGAGGTTGCAAACAAGCTCTTAGTGTAGCCACTAGGCATGAAGTTATCTGTCTATCGTATAAAGGGCCAGCTAATTTGAACTTTGAAATGCATGAATTTGATTGTGTGAAGTTAGTTATTGCAGCCAGAACTATGCCCTTTAGTCAACATTGTTGTGAAATTACTGGGTTGCAGGCAAACTTATACGAAGTCAAAAGGAGTTATTTCCAAAGAATTAGGTGTGCATGCTAATAGTACGATTTCGTGTTGAAAGCAAGCTGACTAGCCAGAATCTGCATGTGGCGTGGCGGTGAGTGAGATATCGTGTAAGCATTTGTGTTTGCTTTTGGTAGGTAGCCGAATCTTACGTGGTACCGAGGAAAAGGGCTTTATTACAGCCCAGCAAGAGGGAAAGGAGAAGACTGTCCTGTGTCTGATATAAAGCCTGAACTAGTATGAACTGGTAGTAGTGGTTGGTGGATTTGGCGCAGCGCTGCAGGCTAATAGTATATCTAAGTTTCCGGAAATCCATAACGGTGCATGGGTCTAGATGCACCCACTATGCATTTTATTTTTAATTTTTTTTCAGAATGTCAAAAAAATTCGAAAAAAAATCCGGATGTAAATTACAGCGTGATGTGTTAGCACAAAAATTGGCATGGTGAAAAAACTTTTTTAGCAACCTGTACAAAAAAGACAAATTTCCGACGCGTACATATACTATTCGGTATGTCCGAATTTGTCTTTTTTGCACAGGGTGCATAAAAAGTTTTTTCACCATGCCAATTTTTGTGCTGACTCCAAACATGTTGGACTACATGCAAATATTTTTTTTTGAATTTTTTGACATTTCGAATTTTTTTTTGGGACAGCGGGTGCAGCTGCACCCGTGTCCCAAATCGCCGTGTCCCTAAGTTTCGTCCTTTTGTTCAGATGTCCTCGTTGCTAGCAATATAGGCTCCAAAGTTCCGTGTCATCGACTCCGGACACTTGTATATAAATACAGAGTTCACGATCGCAGATATATTTTGTTTTATTTTTCGATGGGAGTATCAGGTTAGCATTCTCATTTTCATTTCTTGCTTGTCAAATATGCAAGTGGGGTTATCAAGTCCCGGAATTCATACCTGAATAATCAAGTGTACTGGTGTGCTTAATTGTTCGAGAGTTGACAGTGAGCTGTGGCCTCCTGAAGGCGTCTTCAAGAAGCTTCTTCTTAATGTGTCTTAATTCTGTACTTTGACTAGCATCTGTTGCAAGGATTATTTGGAGTGTGCAAATCCTCAGTTTTTGTTGGCTTGGTCTGCTCACGACGATTGATGAGCTTGCATTAGCTAGCTCAATTTTGATTTTTTTAATCAAAATCAATTTGCTATTTATATAAAACCTTGATAATATGACCTTTGCCTTATAGTGCAGACTACGAGGAAATTGCTCTTGCCTTCTTTTTTGGAATTTCTGAAAAATGACAAGTACCTAGACCAAACTCAGTATGTACCTACAATTTCTTTTCATGCGGTAAATTGTTAGAACCATATTTGGCAGTTTGTTAGTTAAATGATAATATGCCTGATGAACGGAATTTCCTTCGCGGGTAATTAATGGTATTTGTGCCTAATAAACTGTTGTCTTTAGTGGTAAGTAGCTACATCCTCTAACTAGCAGACCCAGGATCGAGTCTCTGGTTGACCAAAAAATACACAATTCTTTGTTGTTTAATAGTGTTGGGAGGGGGAGACCCTGGATAGGGTCCTCTTTACAGTTTTAGCATGCCTCCTTTCTTTCTCAGATATCAGATATTCCACATCAATATGTGCGCTCCTCCCACCCCGAGTGAGCTTCACGAAAAGGCTAAGCGCACACATAAACCACACGGTGGACCGATTGATGCACGGGTGTGGTTGCGCACGAACCGCGCAGTCCATAGTGGCGGGGCATATGTCATAAACAAGCCAACAAAAAATTTCCTACTCAAGTTACCAGCTTTGGATTGCCGCGAATGCGGAAGTGTGGTGAGTTTCGTTTTAGTTTTTCTTTTTTTTCATACAATAACTGACTTACTACTACTAACTCACTACTTCTGATGCTAACCATACATTATTACTTACTATGTAGAACCCGACAAGATACCGTTGGAGTATCCTGATCAAAGGAGACTCATATTGTCTATTTTATAGTTTATACTAAACTTGTATAAATTTATTATGATACAATCTTAAGGGGTATAATTTTATACTACTTATTTCAGATACTTAATCAAACATATTGGTTGTAGTGTTAGTTGGTATGCAATTGTAATGTATTAGTGAAAGTACTTTGCTTGTGCTAAATTTAAAATGTATTTTGCAACAAATTTCCATTCTTAGATAAATTTTGGCAATTGCGTATTCTATATAATGTAAATGTATTTATGGAGAAGATTACTAAATTATACGAACTAAATTTTTTTATAGTTGTTTCTAGTGTACGGTTAGGTAAGCATTAAGCTCTATAGTGTAAAGATGCATCTGACGTGGAGCCTAGAGCACAAACTTCCCCATACTCCTATGCCGCATAAAATTCTCACATCGGCTCTGCGTCTCCCCCAATGACCCACTAACTAACCCCGCCATGTGCCCCTATTGATCTCTCTATCGTCGCCCATGCGTGCTCTCCAAAGCACCAGCCGCGATAGACATCGCTGCAGAGCCGACCTGGAGAACACCATAGAGTGTGATGGAGATAGATATTGGTAGAGTATATGTTTGCTGAACCGGAAGCAATCCGATCCGCCAAGGGATCAACGCAGTGGCTTTCTTTGTTTAGAATAGAATCAACGCATAACTGGCTAAGGCCCTGTTTGGTTGGGGTTAATTTTGACTTTTGCCTTATAAGTCATAAAAGTATGTAAATAGGTACTTTTAATTTTGCCTTTTGACTTATAGCATAATGTAACAGTGTCCGGTCAAAAGCCAAAAGCAAGTCAAAAAGGCATAAATAATGTAACAAAGTCAGAAAACGCCTCGCGTCGTCCGGACGGGCGACACGGGAGGCGTTTGTGAGCGCAAGCACCAAGTTTCCCTCGTTCCTCCTCATCTCGCCGCCGTCGGGTAGTGTTTATTTTGAGTCCAAAACTTTGAGCCAGACGACGTCTACATCGTCGTGATGATCTAGAGTCAACTCTACTTTGAGCCAGAACAGGGGTGGAGAATTTAGGGTGTTCCTATCCAACAAGGAAGCCCATTCCCAATCATTTGAGGGAATCGGTCCTATAAAAGACGTGTCCCGCTCACGAAGATATGGGCAACCATTCAACCATTCACAAAAGGCACATGCATATGTTCAATGACTGATCAAGCGATCAAGTTTTTAGGACCAATATAGTCCTCTACATCCTTTTGGTACGTCGGACGGTTTTCCTTTCATTACCAAGTGCATGCCCCCCACGAGAGCTTTGAACTTTGTGTTTGTGCGATAGTGGGACGATCACGGTATCAAGTATGGTCATGTAATCACATGTGCAGTGCAGGTGCTGAGGTGCACATAATTTCAACGAGAGCTTTGTGTTTATCCCGAAATTGAACAGAGACTTGGGATGTAAATTTTATTTCTGCATGTTCGAAAAGGTGTATCATTTCAACGAGTAATGATAGAGTTAGGTGTACGTCGCCAAAGTCAGTGGCCATATATCGTGGTAAAGACAAATCCTGCCGGGAGTCAACTTCATGGCCTAATCCATAATCAAACCAAAATCTTCACGTTGGGCAAATCTCATGTGTTTCCTTCTGTACTTGAGAAAATAAAATCCATGCTCTTTTATGAAATGACTTTGTGGGTCTCTCCTTCCCACGCATCGCTACCTTGTTGGCCATAGCCGGGGGCGGAGACAGACCCCAGGCAGCGTGGACAATGGCCTATGACGTGGGAAATTTAAAGATTTCCCCCCAATCTTACTTAGTAATTTTGAAGATTTGTAGTAATGGCCTCGAGCCTAGTGGAATGCTGGCGCCACTCCTGGCCATAGCCACCCAATGTGTTCTGCCACTCCGGCGGCCACATGCATGTCCCACGATTTGTTATGGCGATGTTCAACCACCTCATTGGTTGTCCCCTTCATCCAACTCATCATCAATTTGTCGAGTTTTTCGATGCCACCGCCGCCTTTCTTGATCCTAGATCCAAAAATGTATCGTTGGCACAACTCGTCGCATCATGTCCATTGTGATGTTGTCAAAATCGAGACGACGACCTCCGGAGTTCGACTAACTGGATTATAGTTTGTTACATTTTTGTTCCTCGCAAATCATCGAACAAATTTAATTTGTTTCGTCCATATATGTCTCTATATTTAGGGGATATTTTTTCAGCACTCATAACTATAAATACCACTCCCCTATCGCACGAAAGATGCCTAAATGTCAGAATAGTTGTATATTTACATTTTTGTGTTCAAACAGGTAGCGTGTCATCCTGTACCATCATATACCGGACAATACTAGCAACTGTCCGGTTACCAAAACCATCAGGAGCACTATACAGTATAAACTACTAGAAGTTAATTGGATGATTTACTTTCAACAAACTTATCATTATAGTATGTAGGGATCCTAACCAGTATCGACTAGCCAGACAGGTAGCGCGTTCCATTCCATTCCATCTCATCTCACACAAACACACATCTATCACGTACGCATTTTACATCCTGCTGTTAGATGAGAAGAATAACTTGACGATTTTATTATTTCACGTCCCACATCTTGCTACGGCGGTGTCAACAACCACCTCGTCGGTTGTCCCCTCCACCCAACTCATCGGCAATTTGTCGGGTTTTCCCATCCCACTGTCTCCTTTCTTGATCATAGATCCAAAAAATATCGTTGGCACAATTCGCTGCATCATGTCCATTCATGGTGCTGGCGAAGATTGAGACGATAACCTCCAGAGGCCAATTCCTCGTCAAACAAATAATATAAGTGTCTATATTTACTAGATATAATGTAGAACTTTAGATATAATGTAGCACTAATAACTACATGCCTCTCTTCTATCGCGCGAAGATATCAAATTTTAATTTATTTTGCGAAATTTAAGGCGGGTACCACAACTGTCCGGTTACCAAAATTATCAGCAGCACTCAACACTCTACAGCCTAAACTACTAAACTTGATCATTTCAACAAACCTATCAATACAGTATGTAGGGATTGTAACAAGTATCCACTAGACAGACAGGTAGCGCGTTCCATTGCATTCCATCTCATCTCAGACAGAAACACACACATATAGCATATATCACGTACGCATCATACATTCTCATCTCAGCGCGAGAATTCGCACTGCTTTTATATAGTTAGTAAGGTAATGAGAAGAATAACTTCACGATTCCATTATTGATTATTGCAAAGTGGAAGGAATCCGGACGGCCGGGACGGCATGCATGAATCGGACGGATGGCTGTAGCTAGAGGTTTTTTTTTTTGATACAACCGGATTCTATTAGATAAACATCAGAAACAACCGGAAGGAGGACAGCTGTCCACTTTTACAGAAAAGCCCCTGAAAAAGAGAAAAAAATACAACACAGCTCTGGAGCTTTCCTAATCCAATCCGCAGCTACCGTTGTCTTCGCCGCCGCGCCGGAGAACCGGAGGAAGACGAAGAAGCAATCCAGCCGCTGAGCCGCCTGCTCGGTACTATAGAGGACCAGCCTCGTTGAAGCGCCGCAAGTGACGTCCGCCGCAAACGGCGGAACCTTGGCGACGAAGAAGCAACATCGGCGGGGGCAACGCCCCGCACCTCGCCGGCGGGTGAGCAGAGGGCAGCCGTCCAAGGCCACACCCCAGCTCGCATCAGCTCCAAGTCTAGGACAGCAGGAGAGTGGCGTGCCGACGCAGCCGATAACACCGACACCTCCCTTCCTCCAACGACCAAAGCCAAGCAGATCCCTCTGCTCCTCCCCTTCCCCTCTGCTACCACCTCGGCAGCGAGACAAGAAAGAAGATGAGCAGTACTCTCCACCTCCGCCTTGATCCAAAATCGAGCTTCTTGGCCGAAAACCAAGCTTATTATTGACGAAGCCCACACCAGATCCGCTACCCTGGCATGTCCTCCACCATGGAGGTGAACAAGGGGAACTCACCGGCGTCCCTGAACCGCCGCTCGCAGACGGCCCGAAGCAGCTTCTGATAAACGGCAAAACGCCGAGAGAAAAGCGACCTAAACTACTACCTATACAGCACCGGGCCCCCCTCCCACCCACCACCGGCCACCATGGCCACCGGTGATGGGAGGGAGAGGAGCCGGCGATGGGATCTGGGGAAGAGTTTAGCAGTCGCAAGGGAGAAGAACGAGACGGTATCCACCAGACAACGCGAAGTCAGCTATCCATCACGACAGTGTTGGTGCCGCTGTAGCTAGAGGTTGGTAGGCTGACATACAGCACTTACTTGCACCTACCTGAAATCGACGCCAGTCTGCCGCTTCGCTGGTACTCCAGAATAAACGTGATCCCCGTGCTGCCGTAGAAGGCTCCTGCGATCGGTCAATCAAATGGAGAAGCATAACATACGTATGGAGGATGATTATTTGAACTCTTTTAGATGATGCCGTTTTCAACTCTCAAATCATGATGATGAGGCGAAGGCGATCATCATCATACTGTAATCCTAGCAGGTCGGCACGTACAGCGACGAAAACGGCCACGAGAAGAAAGCAGTTATTAGGCGGCTCACTTTCTTGGGTGGATATACCATCTCGTGGCCGTGTGGAGGAGCTTCAGTACATACGTAGATCATCCAATCGAGCTCACGGACGGAAACGCAGATCGGAAAAGGTGGTTAGGCATCTCCGATTAGTTGGATCTCAACGTATCTTTCATCCGGATGTCAGTCAGAGCCCACAACAAAAGGCATCTAGAAGGATTATTCTCATCTCGTGATATCTGCAGCAGGGTTAATTATAATATGCGAGTTGGGTGCAACGCAACGTCATGGAATGAGTGAGTGCTTCACCAAAACTGGTTTCTACTAAAACACAATGATCACATAGGCCCATTTTAGACAACCGGCCTCTCGATCATTCTCACCTACCTACCTTACATTCCTCCATTGCCAGCACCAGCTGCAGCTAGCAAGCGTCTGTTTTGTAGAATCTGGTAGCTACCACGGCCAGTACTGCATATATATATCCTGCGTCCTATCTCTCAGATCAGGCTACCCTTGACCATCCTCCGAGAAGACGCAGAGGTCAACTATTCCCAGCTAGAATGGTGGCAGAATGTTGGCTGGATGATTCAAGGGGTTAGGTGCAACCAGAATTCTGGTGGAGTTGTCCTTGCAATTGGTACCGCACAAGCTAGGTTGGAGCCAACAGAACCCTGCAGATATACATCTTGTGGAGCTGAGCTGGCACGAGCCGATCCCGCCGAACGACATAAACAGGGAAGGAGTGTTATTTCTTGGAGGAGCATGCAATTAGGTAGCCAAGAACAGCAAGTGTGCATGTGTGGCCAGATTCAGGTAATGATCTGGTAGGGCATTAGTAGGGTCATATGGATGGACAACAAGTCTGAATTGTGAGCTTATCTGAAACTGAAAACAACAATGGCATAAATTCCCAGTAAGAAGACTTTGATGCAGTGACTTGTTACGGTGTGGGTGGTGCGGTGTGACGGAATGGAACAAGATGCAAATGATATCACGCCTCAAACAGACAAGGTCGAAAGTAAAAATCCTCGTGTGTAAGATCTTGCCATGCTAAAGACGGGCAGCGTGGAGAGACGAGGATTCTCGCGTCGCGTGTGAGACAATTTGCAGTTTCACCGGGTTAATTGGTTGGGATCGTGCAAACGGAGCTTGGCTCTGATGGTTGGGTTCCCTGTGGTGGAACCAGCCCACCCAGGTTCAAGTCCTAGACTTGGCATGGGCGTTTGCATTTACCTGGATTTATTCCAGGATTATCCGGCGCTATTCTTTCAGTGGTAGGTGACGTGCCCGTCAACAGCGAGGCGCCTGTGGTGACTTCGTCAACCTCAAGATCTGCCGGCTCAGTCCTTCAGAGGTGCTCATAGGGGTAGGGTGTGCGTGCGTGCGTTCATAGGGGTGAGTGTATGTGCGTATTTGTGAGCGTCTGTGTTGTACTGTGTTCTCAAAAAAAATTGGTTGGGATCGTGTAGGATTCGCGCGCCATGCTCAAATGCGAGTTGACGCATCGCATATCCTTTTTCTTCCTTGCTTCCATGTTTGTTCTTCCTCGCATACGCAACGGATCCAAATTAACGGTATCAATTCGCAAGAAAAATAAGTTAACAGTATGAATAAGGCGGCCCACTAACTTAGCCTTTAAGCCCGGCCTGCACCCCTGCAAAGCGAGCAGCAAAGAATGCGGATTATTAGCCACGACTCCTCATCCAGCCCATCCCAGCCCACCATCTTTTTTTTGCCGCTGGCCCCGTTACATGTACTGATTCCTGTACTCTGTCCTGCGGTTCCCCAAAAAAAAAATCTCTATCCTCCGACCCGGTCTCGCTTCCACAGAAAGCCAGGAACTGACCTGACCAGCGCATGTTTGTCCCTACGCCATGGGGAATCGTGAGGGAAGACGAAGAAAAATCCAGTCGCCAGCCGGCCGGCGACGCACACGCCTCTATCGTCGCTTGCTCCTCCCGACGAGATGAGGTCCCCGGTGAAACTGGAGCCTCTCCAGTCTCCAGCTCGAAGCATATGTTATTATTTTATTTCCCAAGCCTCCCGATCCTACGCGGGTGCCATGTGATTGTCTGCATAGTGCATACTTATATCTAGAGCTGAGCAGTTTTCTATTGAGATGGGTGTCGGCCGCGACGCAGCGGAGACTCTCGTCGTCGTCGTCGTCGTCGTCGTGGATCCGGTCTATCCAGAACCCGCGTGGCCCTTCAAACTATTCATTCATTCGCGCGCGCCCACAGCTCCCATTCCCAATCCAACCCCACGCGGCGCTGGAGAAGTAGAGATCACGGTGACACCGCAAGCAATACCCACCATGTGCGCCCCTGGCCCGATACTTGCTGAGATGTTTTCGGCGGTGGGCGATGCTCGCCGGCCGATGACTCAGCATTCTCCTGAGGAACGAGTCACCCACCAACCTCTCGGGATTGGTCGGCCCGCCACTCCGTGTAAGTTTCCATTTGACGAAGCATTTGCCAGTACACTGCAGACACTCCGCCACAACGTGCACGAAGCATGCTACGAGACTCTGAGGAAGTTCGAGCAGAGTGGGTGAGTGCATTCTCTGCATCATCATGGCAATTCATGGTCCATGACACCGATCCTAGCTTGTCAATTACCTGTCGTGTCTAATCCAGATAAAGTGCTAGCTAGCTCCAAACTAAAGGGACGCGTCTGAAAGAGACGTAGCCTACCAGCGTTAAATCCTCCTTCCGAAAATGGGCGGCGCGACGACATGGCTGACTCACCACCACCGTGTTTGGAGCTTGCCAACTTTCGCAGAAACGAAACGGGAAGGCCGGCCACTTTATATTTATTCAAGGGAAAAAGAGAGAAACGACGCTTTTGCAAAAGCCAGTACTATGAAATGTCTATAGTTGTTTGTTTGACGTGCAGTAGCAGTACGGTAGTGGCTGCACACGGAAGCGTCAAAGGAAAACACATGCGAGGTGCGCGGATGTCTGAAAATGAGGAAAGTAAAGTGGAATTGATGTGTCGAATGTTGAACACGCGAGGGCCATCTTTTCCTCTCCTCTCCGCCGAGCTCTCAAACAGTACTTTGAGGGTCGACCCCCGTTCTTCGGCGCCGCCCCTCTCCTTCCTCCGCTCCGGCGAGCTCGCTGGCCGGTGTGAAGATGGAGTAGGTGGTCATGCCGCTGCTGTACATAGTAGATCTAGGGTTGTAGTTAGTTTGTTGTGGCGATATGCCTTTTCTTGGCTCTATGCCGTAGTCGTTGCGGGTCGGACGACGGATCTCCGCGGCCAGATCCGCCGCGCCGCGAGCTTCGTCTACCTCCTGGTGCTCCGGTGGTGGCAGTCGGTGGTGCTTGGGTGGTGGAGGATCTCGCGCATCCCGCCTAATAAGGTACGCTCTGGAGTCTTTGAGTGGAGCTGCTCTAGCCAGGCTTGGCTCTGCGAGGTGTTCTTGTTTCTCGCGGTGGTGCTTCTGTGGAAAAAGCCAAGTACTGCGATGATGCAGACACTGGATTCCTTCAATAAGGCTGGATCCCTTGCCTTCTGCTGCTGCAATCCTCTCTCGATTCTGTCTCCTCCAGCTCGTGGCGGGAGCATGGAGTTTGATGGCGAATCTGCTAATGAAGTGTGGTGGCGGGAAGCTGGTGGCTTGTTCTTGGTGATTGACGAGGCCTTCTCTGCTCACAGTGGATGTGCTGGGAGAAAGCAAATCGTCGGGCGTCATGTCGATATCAAGCTGCTGTGGAGTAGAGATACCGAAGTTTGCTGCTCAATCTCGGCGGCTTCTTGCCGGCCGACTCTGATGGCTATCTGGTGGCCAAGATTGCCGGAGTTTCCTGGCATGTGTTCAACCTCCTTCTGGAGGCCCTTGGTGGAGTTCGCTATGGTGTTCATCGTTTCCCTGGTGGCAAGTGGCGTAGTCCCCGTCGCTGAGGAAGACGACCATGGCTTGAGCTCGTTCTTCTCTGTTAATGGCGGAGGACCCAATTGCTTTCCTCATTTTCTTTGTAGGGTCTATTCTGTAAAAGTTAGGGACATGCTTGGAAATTCTGTTTTTGCTCTGGTCCCTGATGTAATTTGTACCCGCCACTTTAATTAATGGTATCCAGGCCCTTATGGGCCGCTCCCTTGTTCAAAAAAAAAAAATGTTGAACACGCGAAGAAAGCAACGGCTATTCACGTCCGGATTGCACGGACCAAGGCGTGAAGCTATCGGCAACAGCGAATTTCAGGGAAATGGACAACGACCGAGCTAGCTATCTCAACAACGTCCGTCCCGTGTCAACAACCCCGTATCTTTGGCTTGCGACAGGCACCGAGATCATCTGCGGCACCCATCTCCGCTGCTGCAAAATGCTGCTGATTGAGATGTTGAAACGAAAAGAGCGGCCGCACGCTGCGCTCTGAGAAGGCTCATCATGCGCGAACCGCCCACGTGAACGTCCTTGGGATCCCGGGAACCATAATTCGTGCACCCAAAGTTATTCTACTGGGAGAAGAAATTCCCAATCATCTTTGCGGTCCATGTGAGTGCTGACTGTGTAAGATGGGGAGCACGCACGTAAATGGCTAGCATGGAGCTTGGACGGCTGGGTGGAGCTAGAGAAAACGAACAAGTACATAACAAATCTTAAGCTTATAGATGAAAGCTAGATTAAACCCTAAATTTTGAATTTCGACACTCTCAACTATCAAATCTTAGTTTATTTTCAACCCTGGACCTAAGGGTCTCTTTGGATCGCAGGGTTAAAAACACAGGGGTATGAAAAACACAGCAATTTCACAAGTTTGCAAGTGGAGAACAGAGAACTGTAAAACACAACAAAGATATATGAATTTTCATTTTGGATAAAACACAACCCTAAATTTTGAATTTCGAAAATTGACACTCTCAACTATCAAATCTTAGTCTATTTTCAACCCTGCACCTAAGGATCTCTTTGGAACACAGGGTTAAAAACACAACAATATGAAAAACACAGCAATTTCACAGGTTTGCAAGTGCAGAACATATAATTGTAAAACACAACAAAGGTATATGAATTGTTTTTTTTGGATAAAATGAAAAAACTGAGGAGAAGTGTCTCGATCCGACGCACTTGAGTCTACACAATAGGTTGAATTGGATATTCAAATCCTATGGAATTGAGTCATATGAATTCAATCCATAAGATTTTGGTAGCATCATTCCTTTGAACCAAAGGGTTTAGAAAAAATCATAAGTATTGAAATCCTATAAAAATCCTTTTAAATTCCTACCTCGGTCCAGTGCACAGAGGAAGCGGGAATGACTCACCGCCGGTAGTAGGCGGCACAATGAGGTCGGACGATGAACGAACCGACATGCTCGAGGCCCTCCTCTCTCCCCCGTCCTCAGCTCACCTTCTCTACTCTCCAAGCACCCGAAACCCTAGCGCCGCAGCCGTTGCCTGTGCCGCTGTTTCAGTACGCCCCCGGACCCAAGCGGAGCCCTCCTCAAGCTCCACCTCGTCCCCCTCTATCGTCCTGCGAGTCACACTTGCCGAAACACTTGGAGATGGGAAAATCAATCGTTTCTTCCCCGACTCTAGCAAGTCTCCGCCAGATGATTTCGTCGTCGTCCGAGCTTCTAGCCTTCTATGAGCAAGCACACAGCATGAAGGTGAGACACCACGTCGTTTGACACTGTTCCCGTCCTCTCTCCTGTCCTCCAGCACGAAAACGCTGTGCACTGTCACCCTCCGTCGCAAACACATAGTGCCACCCGTTTTAGGCTCATGTGCGTCTGGTTTGTCTATCGCGCCCTGCAGCTGCCCGCACGCCTCCAATCGATGCTCCGTGTCCGCTGTCGGTTGATGTCATCATACTCGACGGTGCGGGATTAGAGAGTGATTGACTCGGGAGAGATCAGAGGTGGAAGGTATACATACACGTGGGCCTTCTGTATGAGTGAGAGCAACAAATTATTTACTTTAGAATTATTTATGTTTCACGGGTGGAACCGGTTTAGGGTTAAAAATAGACTAAAAATTGATAATTCAGAGTGCTAATTTTAGGAATTCAAAATTTAGGTTTGATTTAGTTTTCCTCCACGAGTTCAAGGTTTGTATGCACTTTTTCAAAGCGAGACAGCACGCTCGTGTCGCGGGGCCGGCCTAGCCGCCCCACCGGAGCGCTCCGCGAAATCCACAGAGGATCCCACGCCCGTCGAGCTGTCCACCACATCGCCGCCTGCTGCGAACCGAGGCGCCCGTCCCGGGCGGGGCCCACCCTCCTCGCAACCAGCCACGCCTTCCACTACCCAGCAACACGGCATCCGTCTGTTACACCGTGCAAGGGATCTCTAACGTCACTGACACGGAGGCCACGGGGTGCGCTGACCTACTTGTCGGTGACGCATGTTTTTTTCACGTGCGACCTGCGAGACGCTGTCACTGTATCCTTTCTGGTCGATGAGAGCCGCTTGATGCGGATCTAACGGTTGGATTCTGTCGTGAGGTGATACAGATCCTTGCCGTACGCTGCTGCCCACACTCGCGCACGCTCTCCCCCACTCCACTCCATTCCCACGGCGCTGCGCTGATACAGCAACCGCTCGACGGAATGCCTCACTAGGCCAGCCACACTACCCCTCCCCCCCCTCCCCACGCCGCCACCACCACCGAGCAACGATGAAGGGAGCAATGCAGCCGCGGCCGTTCATGATGCACGGCCCGGGCGGCGGCGGCCCGATGCCGCCGCCGCACCAGCAGTTCGGCCTAACAGAAACCCGCCCGCCGCTGGCGGCCATGCAGCGGCCCCGCTTCAACATCCCGGGCCTCAACCCCTCGGCCGCCGCCGCCAACGCGGCGGGCAAGATCTCCTCCACCTACGACCTCGTGGAGCCGATGCGCTTCCTCTACGTGCACGTCGTCAAGGCGCGGGACCTGCCCGCCGTCTCCGCCGCCGGCTCCATAGACCCCTTCGTCGAGGTCAAGCTCGGCAACTTCAAGGGCACCACGCCCGTCCACGGCGGGAGCCACAGCCCGGCCTGGAGCCAGGTCTTCGCCTTCTCCGCCACGCACCTCCAGTCGCACCTCCTCGAGGTGGCCGTGAGGGCCAGAGATCTCGCGGGTGGCGACGACCTCGTCGGCCGCTTGGCCTTCGACCTCTCCGAGGTCCCCGTCCGCGTGCCGCCCGACTCCCCGCTGGCGCCGCAGTGGTACCGCCTCGAGGGCAAGCGGCCCGGGGAGAAGCTCCACCACGGCGAGATCATGCTCTCCGTCTGGCTCGGCACCCAGGCCGACGAGGCCTTCCCGGAGGCCTGGCACTCCGACGCGCACGGGGCCGCCAGCCCCGCCGCGGTCAACTCCACGCGCGCCAAGGTCTACTTCTCGCCCAAGCTCGTCTACCTCCGCGTGGCCGCCATCGGCGCGCAGGACCTCGTCCCACACGACGCGTCCCGCCCCATGAACGCCTTCGTGAAGCTGCAGCTCGCCGGGCAGGTCCGCCGTACGCGCCCCGGCGCCCCCCCGGGACGCCCAACCCGATGTGGAACGAGGAGTTCATGTTCGTCGCCTCCGAGCCCTTCGACGACCCGCTCTTCATCACCGTCGAGGACCGCGTCGCGCCGGGCCGCGACGAGCCGCTCGGCCGCATCGTGCTGCCACTCAACGCCGCCATGCCGCGCCACGACCACTACGGCAAGCCCGTGGAGCCGCGCTGGTACAGCCTCGGCCGTCCCAGCGACGATCCTGACAAGAAGGAAGCCAAATTCGCGAGCAAGATACAGATTCGGATGTCGCTGGACTTTGGGTACCACGTTCTCGACGAGTCCACATACTACAGCAGCGATCTCCAGCCGTCGTCCAAGCAGACGCGGAAGCCGAGCATCGGGATCCTGAGGTGGGGGTTCTGGGCGCGCGCAACCTGATTCCGATGAAGGCCAAGGATGGCCGCAGCACCGACGCCTACTGCGTCGCCAAGTACGGTCCGAAATGGGTGCGCACAAGGACCATTCTCAACACGCTGAATCCGCAGTGGAACGAGCAGTACACCTGGGAGGTGTTCGATCCCTGCACCGTGATCACCGTGGTGGTGTTCGACAATACCCAGATTGGGAGCAAGAATGCTGATGCCCGGGATGAGCACATTGGCAAGGTCAGGATTCGGCTGTCGACGCTGGAGACTGACCGGGTGTACACCCATTTCTACCCGTTGCTGGCTCTTAAGCCGAGCGGACTCAAGAAGACCGGCGAGCTGCATCTGGCTGTGAGGTTTACATGCACGGCGTGGGTGAACATGATCGCCATGTATGGCCGGCCGCTGCTGCCCAAGATGCACTACTCGCAACCGATATCAGTGATGCAGCTGGACTACCTGAGGCACCAGGCGACGCAGATTGTTTCAGCGAGGCTTAGCCGTGCCGAGCCTCCGCTGCGGAAGGAGGTGGTCGAGTACACGCTTGATGTGGGCTCGCACATGTTCAGTCTCCGGCGCAGCAAGGCCAACTTTTATCGCATCACCTCGCTGTTCTACGGCTTTGCCGCGATGGCCAAGTGGTATGATGGTATCAGGAGCTGGCGAAACCCGATCACGACAATGCTGGTGCACATGCTGTTCCTGATCCTGATCTGCTACCCAGAGCTCATCCTGCCCACCATCTTCCTCTACATGTTCATGATCGGGCTGTGGAACTACCGATACAGATCAAGGCACCCGCCACACATGGACACTAAGCTATCCCAGGCTGAGTTTACGCACCCTGATGAACTTGATGAGGAGTTCGACACATTCCCAACTAACAGGCCAGCTGACATTATAAGATTGCGCTATGACAGGCTGAGGAGTGTCGGAGGTCGCGTGCAGACGGTGGTCGGGGACCTGGCGACGCAAGGGGAGAGAGCTCATGCGTTGCTCAGCTGGAGGGACCCTCGGGCCACCGCCATCTTCATATTCTTGTCCCTGGTCGTGGCCGTCGTGCTGTACGTGACGCCGTTCCAGGTCTTGCTGGTGATCACCATGCTCTACTTGCTGCGCCATCCCCGGTTCCGCAGCAGGATGCCCTCTGTCCCGTTCAACTTCTACAGAAGGTTGCCTGCCAAGTCTGATTTGCTCCTTTGAGGCCCAGAAAAGCATTGAACAGAAGATAAATCGGGGGAGGCCTTGTTGTAACATGCCTGTCTCCCTCATTCTGTTCCTTCTGGTTAGCATCAGATCAGATGTGAATATAGTCGATGAGTCGATTAATTAGAGGCAGTTGGTGGCTCAGTACGTAATAAGGTGTTGGTTCATATGTTATATGCTTAGTTTGGCAGAAACCCAAGGGAATGGCTGGATCCCTTCATAGTTTTGGATGGAAATTGTCGGTTTTGGGGTTCCTAATGTAGAGCAAAAGGGCAGGGCACAGGCTGAGTTCCAGTGTGTTATCTTTATGTATTGGTGCCAGTTTTGTTCATGTTCTGTTAATTTGGTTCCGTTTATCATGTCTCTGCCCCTAATCATGTTCTTTTGTGCATGTACATGCTATTTGTTTTTCTTTTGTTCAGAAATGAATGCACCATTCTGTCTGAGACCTTTGAGGCTTTCATTCAGTGATCATGCTCTGGTACCTGCAGTTGTCCAACTGCGATGGTGCTTTAGCATGGTTGCTGCGATATTATGTTGACTATCAGAACAAGTTCTATCATGTTCAGGGCCTACAAAACTGTCGCATTGGCTCATCGGTTACTGAATGTGTGGTAAGCTAGTGCAATCTGGTGTTTCTCCGTGGTTCAGTGCAGAAAATAAGCATCTGTTCCCATCTTGTAGGTGCAGTTTTGTCTTGTAGGTTGTTGTCTTCCGCCAATCGGCACTGAAGAAAAACCGGAAAGATTGTGGCCAAGCGCAGTTTTAACCTGTACCCTGTGGTGTTTTCTAACCAAACATGATCAAATGACATACAAGCTTCAACTTCCTACATCTTATATTTGCACACACGACACCTTCACAAATGGATGACAAGACATTATAAAATGAAATAGCTTTTAGTTTATACAAATGAAACTACAATGAGTACACTCCTTTCTGTAAATACCTGTATTCTGCATATGCAGAAAATGCACAAGCTTTGTTTTGACGCATAATCAGCTATTGAGAAGCACGCAAATTGTGTGAACCGATGAGCACCATGTTTCTGCTAGGCTGGAAGTGAGGAAGTAAGTAAATAGCGTAATTGATCGCTGAAAAGATGTAATAAATAAATAAGGAAACTTGCAGATCGATCAACATGTACTCCCTCAACATGTGGACAAATGTAAGTCAATTAATTTGGAACGGAGGGAGTAGTTGTTACAATCAATCAGTACCATCGTAGGAAACGAAAAGAGCTGTGAAGAAAACTGAAAAACAAGTAGAAAGGGCTTGCATGCATTTTTTTCAAGAGATATAAATTTACCTGTTCACATCCAGTTTTTCAAACTGCTCTTGAGAAGCAACCAAATTGTGTGAATCGATGAGCACCATTGTTGTTCTACTTCTCTAGGCTGGAAGTGAGGAAGTAGATACTGTAATTGATCACTGCAAAGATTTAACAAAATAATAGGGAAACCTGCAGATAAATCAACGTTTAGTTGTTACAATCAACCAGGACCCTTATAGAAAAAGAAAACAGAGGTGTGAAGAAAAATGAAAAACAAAGTCTCGCATCCAGTTTTTGAATAGACATTTACCTGTTCTCATACAGTTTTCAAGAGATAGACTTTTATCTGTTCGCATCCAGTTTAAATTACTTGTTTTTCTGTTTTTTTTAATGCAATAGTTTTCCCCATGTTTCTCAATCTTGTTTTCCAATTGGTTTTCGTTTTCCAGATGTATGCTGTGGCTGAGGCTCGACGTCGCAATGAGGAGGAGCAGGTGTTGATCCCGCAGGACCGACCCGATACGACCGACAAGACCGACTGGGAGCTGAAGATGGACTGGTGCAATGGGGCTTGATCGCCCAGCGCCCTCTTCACTGCAATACGCTTTATCTTGTAGGACAGTACTTTGCGACCTGAAACTGATGTGCCCAGGGTTGGGTAAATTTTGAAACGTGGAAGAACATCATGCCAGAAACATGCGGCGATCTAACTAGTACTAGTTAATTTCTACCGCTACTATGTCCGTCATGGAGTCAGCTGTAAATACATATCTAGCGCAGCAGAGGTCGGAGAAACGTCAAGAACCGAACATTAGATCTGTGGCGTCAACCTTCTTCTCCAGTGACTATTTCCGAAGGTTTTACCTTTTACGGCATTAGAAACTTTCTTTTGACATTCAGGCTCTGTTTGGCGGTGAAGTTTTTCTGAGACCTAAGTATTTTCATGCCTAGACAATAAATACGCCAGTTTGAAAAAATAGAGGTTTGGACCACTTTTTCTAATAGTGCAAAAATATCAAGGATTGGCTAATACCATGGTATATAGTACTGCAGTTTTACTTAACGCCAAACAGCTCCGAAAGCTCCATTTCGAGCTCGTCCTACAGGGAGCTCGTTATCCCAGCAACCGTTCTACTTTGTGATCTGTGCCATCAGTGTATTTGTTAATCATATTCGAAACATATGTCAGGTATAGAATGATATCCCCTTCATACAAACAGTGCATGTCCCCACTACACGGCCCATCTGAGAACGCATCAATTTAATAGGTACACGATCGGTGGTGTGCTATGGTAATGGGACTGAACGGAACTGAAGAATGTTGGTCATAGGAGGTCATTTTTTCTCTTGATTTTCATCTATCAAATTTAATTTACTAAAATTCATGTAAGCAACTAAACCACAATATCAGCATTGATATGTGATTAAATTATACTCCCTCCGTTCCTATATGTAGGGTGTATAAGTTTTGGCTTGAAAATTAAAGAATGCTCGTGGAGGAAGGAATTACACCAGTTTTGGACAGAATTATCTTTGGCTAATTTGACGTGCGAAAAAGAGGAGGTTGCATGGGATAAGGAAACATAATAATATCTCGAAAATATTTATTCATATGAGTGGTGGAAAGTACACCCAATATCTCGGATTTTTTCTCAAAACCTTAGGCACCTTACATCAAGAAACGGATGGAGTATTGTTTTTACTTGAGTAAATATTGCTTCTAAAATTTCAGATTCATCATCTGCATAGTAGCACTCAAGATGAGCTGCATTAAGTAGCACATACCAAGATTAACTGAGTAAAATGCAAGTAGCATTATCCAATAAATTTGCAAATCACCCACCGTAATGTTTATCAGAGATAAAATACTACTTTACGGCAACTGAGAATGTGATCGATGATCACCATGTATTAACCACGCCAAACAAAAAATTCATCTAAAAGTACCTTGAAGCAGTTGTCGGTCACAACTTCCATCTCAATCAATTGGTTAATATGATAATCAACCAAATCAGATTTTAAAAACTAAAAAATGGGTGAAGAGCATCGGTCCCATCTATAGTTAAACAAAAGATTACCACAAAAACATGAATCAGAAATGAACTAATTCACCGAAGTTTTTTTAAAAAAGACCCCCCCACCCCTACTGCATTGTTATTTCAGTAATGCACAAAATAGCAGAATTAACAGGAATTGAAGAGTTTGCTGCAATTAGAAAAATATACGAAAACAACAACATTGACAAATTGTTGTACGAGATAGATCATCCATGATATTCTACACATGCTATTTTTTTTCATGAGATTCAGTTTTATCAGTTTACGCTAAGGCCGGCAATCGGGTCGGGTTTGACCGGGTCGACCTTTTACAGACCCATGCCCATTTAATAAATTGGCAAAGCTCTTGCCCATGACCCTACCCATGGGTAGGAAATGAGACCCGTGCACGAACCCGATGGGCAACCAGACCCGATGGGCAACGCGTCAAATCTTCCCTGGTGCTCGTTTCTTTGCTAGCTTGCCGAGGTGGTACTAATAATTGTACCGTGCCGAGTGAAGCACATGCAGCGCCAGTGTCCAATTCATTTTTGGGCCTCAAACTCCATGCCGATGGAACAGAGAAAAGGAGCAGCAAAGTCATAGTCCACTAGCTGACTAGCGTACATCTCGTATGTCTCAGAAAGGTTGTACACATGTGCATACACGCGTCAAATGCATCAGCCTTTGAGGCCCAGCAGCTCACCGAGTACAAGAGCACCTTAGGCTAACGTATAATTTGTCTGTAGATGGACTCTCTCTCCAAGAATTAACAAAACGAATTGATTTCTTAATAATATAAGCGTGCTGCTTATCACATGAGGGCCCATATGTCAGCTAATCGGGCGACACATCAGGTCACCCATGAGTACGAGTCTGTGCCCATACCCTACCCACGACTAATCGGGTCGTCCATGGGCAAGACCCATGGGTGAAAATGATGACCCATACCCTGCCCATTAGGATGGGGTGCCCATGGGCGGACATACCCATGGGTCAAACTGCCGGCTTGAGTTTACGCTCAATGCTGATGTTACACGACTCACTCACACCGTTGGACTTTCTTATTGGTTCATGCTAGACATGAGTTGCAATATGGATTGCAAGTTTGCAACTGACTTTTGATGATGTCATCTGACGAGGATTAGGCTGATTCTCATATTCGAGTGAGAGTCTCAGACTGAGAATTAGTCACACAAAGAAAAAAAAAAAACCCATTATACATCATATTCAAGTGAGAGCTGTAAACGCGGTCTCATTCGCTAAAAGAGAAAGAGAGAGCTGTAAACGCGGTTGGGAGGTGGGGAGGCAGATCGGCGCCGGCGGCTAGTTCAGCTGCTGCTTCCCAGGTACGTGCCTCCCTCCCTCGTCTCTCTTCAGTTCCTTGCTAGAGATCGATGAGCTTCTTCTCTTCGGAGCTCTGCTCCGAGTCGGCCGGGCTCCTGAATCCGATTCGGCCCTGTTTCAATTCATCTGCAGATCTACTTTCGATGCCATATCTCTCATAAATACACGGGCCTGCTACTCGATATAGAGGCGCCTGAATACACTATCAATCTCATTGTGGCTCATCGGTAATGGATTTGAATCTCGGATCACCGACGAGTATGAATGATATGGGGAAGAAGAGGAGGAAGAAGAAGACCTTCTTGCTGGCGGAGGACAAGATGGACTTCTACCTCTCCTACGAGGTGTGGCCCATCCCGCGGACTCTGGTCGAGCGGGACCCCGCGGAGGGCGCCCGGCTGGAGAAGATGAATGAGCAGATCATTGTGGAGCTGGACAGGATGAGGCGGGAGTACCAGGCCACCGGGCACATCACCTACGAGTTGGAAGTCACCGACGACGAACAAGAGGAGAATCAGGTGAAGGTGGAGAATCAGGTGAAGGTGGAGAATCGGGTGGACGTGGAGAATCAGGTGGAGGTGGAGCAGGATGTAAAAGTAGGCGCAGCAGCAGTGGTTCGTCCTCCGACTGTTGTAGTAGGAAGATCAAGCCGACGGAGGTTTCGCCAGGGGATCGTCAAGCGAGCAGGAGGAGAATACACGAAAATCATCTAATAAAGAATTAAGCTACTGGATTGTTGCTGGGACGTGTTTGTTTGACTATTATTATAATAATTCCTTGTGTAAAAACTGTAGACTACATTATAATCCTGCTTTTTTCTTACATTAAGTAATGTCTAGATTTTGTGAAAAATGTTGTTGTTGGATTAGTTACTTATAGTTTTGGAAGGAAATTGTGGGTTCCTAATGTAGAGCACAAATTAGGGGCGTAGGCTAATTTCCAGTGTGTTATGTTTATTATGTATTGGTGCCAATTTTGTTCATGTTTTGTTAATTTGGTTCCGTTTATCATGTCTCTGCCCTTGATCATGTTCTTTTGTGCATGTACGTGCTACTTATTTTTATTTGTTCAGAAATGAATGCGCCATTCTGTCTGAGACCTTTGATTTAGTGGTCATGCTCTGTACCTGCAGTTTTGCCCTCATCACGCAGTTTTACTGTGATGTTGTTGTAGAATGTTTGCTGCCATATTATGTTGGCTATCAGTACAAGTTGATCATGTTCAGGGCCTACAAAATGTAGAGCAAGAGGCAGGGCAAAGGATGAATTCCAGTGTGTTAGATTTATGTATTGGTACCAATGTTCATGTTTTGTTAATTTTGTTCCGTTTTGCATGTCTCTGCCCCTGATCATGTTCTTGTGTGCATGTACGTCCTATTTCTTTATCCTTTTATTCAGAAACGAATGTACCATTCTGTCGGAGATCTTCTTTCTTTTCGAAACTTCTGTGGGAGATCTTTGATTCAGTGGTCATGCTCTGGTACCTGCAGTTGTCCTCACCAGGAAGTTTTGCTGCGATGTTGTTGTAGCATGGTTGCTGGGATTGTGCTGGATATTAGTACAAACTCATCATCGTCGGGAGCTACAACATCGGATCATCTGTTACTCAATTTGTGTATTAATGCTTTTGAGTCTAAGTGCGGTCACCATTTCATGTAAACTGCCTTTGTTAATATACTGGAAAGTTGCCGTAATCTAGTGCGATCTGTTCAGTGCAGAAAATAAGCAGCTGTTTTTTTCTTTTAGGTGCAGTTAGAGAAAAAAAAGATACTGAAAAAAAAGAACTATCAATGAGCTATAGTTGAAACGGATTGCCAAACTGTTGTGTCTCGGTGGCAATCTGGACAGAGACCAAAGGCTGACGGAGGCCAGGTTCTGCGTGAGATGGAAGCGATCGTCTCAAACTTTCAGTGATTTTCTTTATCCTTTGTGCGTAGAGAAGCAAATAAGTCTGTCCACTTGTGTGTAAAGTAAGCTCTTTGTTTATCTTCTCCTGTAGCTTCTTTTGAACAAATCCCTGTATTTCTGATTGAGTCTGTTCAATCAGAATTGTTGATGTGTTTGGAATAAAATGCCAAAAAAAAATCTAGCTAACAGTTGGCATTTTATTCCACACAGGCACCTGTCCAACACAGTTCTTCAGCTCAGTCGATCGTAGGCGAGGCGAGTCAGAGCCGTAACGACGGCGCCGATTGGCGATCTCATGGCCGGGTATTCGTGGATGCACATGGAAGCAACCGTCAGCGCCTCCTCCAAATCCATCAACGGATACCGGCCTTGCAGCGCCGGGTCTGCCATCCGGCGGAACTCCGCCTTGTCTTGCAACAATGGCTGGGCCTGAACCAACAGCAAACATCAAAATCGAGCACAACATTCATGCCCAAATTTACAAGAAGCGGCAAATCTGTGAACAAATTACCCAGGTGAGAAGGACCCGATCTCCCTCGGCAGCCTGGCGGTTGAAGGCCCTGGCCCTGTGATCATCTCCAGGCTCCAGCAGCAGGACGCCGAAGCTATAGACGTCTCACGCCGCCGACAGCCTCCCGGTCATGGCAGTCTCGAGGGCAAGACCGCCGACTGTTCTGTCGATATCCCGGGCTTCGACATGCTCATCAAGAATCTCTCCGACCTTTGCCAGTCCATACGGAGACAGCTTTGGGTGGTACCCGTTCCGAGCAGTATGTCTGAACTTCGCAGGCCTCGCACACCGACCCTTTCTCGTGCAGGTACTCTAGTGCTCTGGCCACGCCGGCGGCTAGGTTGATCCTCGTGCTCCAGTCCAGCCGAGCTTTGTCTGAGACGGATCTGACGATCACAATTTACAGGATCGATCCGGGAGTTACGGCAAACTCAAAGCGAAACGATTCACTAAAATTAACACACATACCATGGAGGTGATCTTCCAGAGAGCCCAGTGGCATGTACTCATGGACCAAGATCCTGCGGCTGCCGTCGGCGCAGAAGCCGATAACGCTGACGAGGTTGGGGTGGCGCAACGCGTTGAGCATCAGCACGCGAGCAAGGAACTCGCTGTTGAGTTGCTCTGCTGATTCATTACGATCAAGTAGATGCTGTAGCTTCATGGCAACAACCTATAAATGAACATGATGAGCTCACTCATACATGCATCAGTTTTCTTGTCACATCGATCGTGTTCGTTATGGTACACACGAAACAGACTAACAGTTATCTAGCTATCTGGATTCAGTATCGTACCTGGTTCATGCTCTTAATGCGACCTTCCTTTGTACACGCAAGCTTCTTTACCGGAGACGAGGTAGGCATCGCTGAAACTCCTGGTCGCTGCCGCAAGCTCCTCGAAGGAGAAAGTCCGAGCAGCGGCAGCGACATTATTGCGGTGGCGAGGATCGCCGGGAGTTGCTTCCACCGGCGGCGAGGGCACTCTGCTCTTTCTCACACCAAAGCAGGGGAAGCAAGCTTCCATTGCTCTGCTTCGCAGCTTTGCTATGATTTCGAGTGAGACGCCGATCCGCTCTGTCGTCTGTCGACCAGCTGATGTTGCCACGAGGTTGATGCTGCCAACACTATGGGATCAACGGCTGTGGTTGAGCTCACACACAGTGCTGTACCTTCTCATTTTCTGCTCATATTGGCAAAGTTTTGTCCATATATGGAGCCGGTGCAGTGAGACAGCTGAGCAGCTTGCACCAAAGAAGATAGTTGCGGAAGTAATTGATTGTTTTCCCAAGAGAGCTGAGCAGCTTGTCCACGTCCTACTACCATGCTGCCACAAAGATGTGGACGAAGAGCATTTCTGTCTTTCATTTTTTGAGTGTTTTCCCAATAGAAAATCTGTGTAGAAGTAGTTGATCTTTGAGTTAAGGTACAATTGGTTTGTTTAAACCGTATGTGATTTTCAAAGCCAACATGAAAAACACGAGTCAGGATTTCCCACATTCAACTTTGGTCATTAATCCACTCGTTCAACGGTTGTTAAGTTAGCTACAGAAGACTGACTAGTTGCAAAAACACAATTATCTCTTCCGTCTAAAGTAAACATTCTCCTCTTAATTACCTCTATTTTCCCCTTAGATATTACTTATTGCCACACTTCAGTACTTAGATATTATTTGTTAAAGCAATTTGTCTTCATTTTCACTATACCGTGCATTGTGCGTGTATGACTCTTAGTTGGTCGAGAAAAGCTCTCTTTTGCGGCGTTGAAACCTTAAAAAATATTGTAGTAGAAATTGAAATATTCCCATTTTTTACTTATAATATTCTCTTCAGATACAGTTTCAACAAAGTTTTCTCCGCCGTTGTCGCCATGAGTGGTGTCTGCTAGATGGGGAAATTAAGGAAACGGAGAAGAATTAGATCGAGATTCAGCGCTAGCAGCCACTAGTCGGGGAGAACGGTGCCAGGGAGGGTGTTGTGGTCGATGGCCAGAACACAACCGAAATGGTTAGCACGGCGCAGTGTGGGGATTTCCTAAGAGAAAAAAGGCACATATATAACACCAACCTTTGGTAACAAGTTGCACAAAACACAGAATGCAAACCTCTTTGCGGCCAACCCAAACTTTTGGACTAATTAGTTGCAGCTAGCCAAATAAATGAATTAGGGCATTAACAGTGTCAGACATGTAGGGGCTGATGTCTATAGCGTATCCCTGGACGTGGCATGTACCTATTTTGACACACTTCCAGGAATTAAGGTTATGTGAATTGTTTAACTCAAGCATGCAACTCACACACTTGAAATCTAGAGCCACACAACTTATAATCCCAATTAGTCGTACGTACTTCATCTTCTTAATTTGAATAAATTGTTATCATAGTAGAGTACCGTGTAAATTTCTTAAACACAATTCACATCACAGCTTCAGAAAGTCACGCTATTAAGGGCCTAAATTCATTTATTTGGGCCAGTTGCAACTAATTAACCCAAAAGATGGGGCCAGTTGCAAAAGAAGTTTGTTTTATGTTTTTGTTCAACTTTATTACCAAAGGTTGGTGCTATGTGGAATTTTCTCTTTCTCTAGGAGCGAATAAGAGGAGGACGAGTATGCTCTAGCTAGGCGGAGGAGGGGAAGAGGCCGCAACCAAGAGCAGATGCTTTTTGTGGTGGCTCATATATTTGGAGTGATCTACCATGCCATCACCACCGGTTTCAATTTAAGTAGAGCAGTAAAGATTTCAAAATGTTGCTTTTGAATTTTAAAAAATAAAGGTTTACATAAAACTCGGGTGTTAATAACAATTTTCGACGCCATACACACCTAACCTGTAGCTTAACAATGTCGGGGTCACGTGTCGGGACCCTTGTTCTGCCGTGTCCGTGCGTCAGGAGGAAAAAATATCTAGATGCCGAGCCAGTGGTGCTGTGGTGGCTATCATCCGCGCTCGTTTCCAGCCAACCGAGCACGGGCAATGGCGGCCGCCGTAGGCGCAGGGCGCCCGTCGCTCCCCCGCGCGTCTCCGCGGCTGCGAAGCACTTCCTCCTCCTGCTGCTCCCATTGGGCGCCCACCGCACGGTTCACACGCTTGCCGTCATCCGTAAGTACGTCTCCTTCTATGCACTGTCGGATGCCTCAGTCATGTCTGATGTCCCCGCTAGCCATGGTTATCATCCAGCCCGTGCCACACTTGCAGCACTGCCGTTACTTTAGCTGTCGATTGGGGCAACACCGAGCTCGATGTCGGTCTGAATTGGTCGTGCAGTGTGATCGCCAGTAGCGCCTAGTTTCGGAGGATTGGACAAACTCGCTGCCAATCTCGGTGGTCATAGGATTCGTCAGGATGAAGAAGTTTTAGAAATGTAGAGTCCTCACCCTGCCATATACATAGCTAAAATTCCCCGGGCAAAAATTTATACGTGCAGATAATCGCAACTGTAACAATTTCAGAGTTCTTGGGGAAACTTTCAGAGTGCACCTACTCTAGCCAGCGTTCTCCGCGCTCTGACGTAACCATTTCAGTTTCGTTTCAGCGATCTTGCTGCAACGCGACTCTTCCTCGGAGACAGAGTCGTCGACTTCACTGCAAACTGCGCTGCACCCAGTCCGATGTGACTTTACTTGCTCTTGGCTATGATCCTTGCCTCCTTGAGAACTTCCTGGTATATATTATCGGTGGTAATATGACACTCTGATTGCACAAACCGTCGCAATGCAGATTCATTATTTGGATGAAGAAGTAATGGTACGAGCTAACCCAATCTTTTAGAAACCGATACTACTCACCCCAAATCCTCATCCATACATAGCTAAATGCCCGCGGCAAATAGTTGCATGCAAATAATCTCAACTGCAACAGTTTCAGAATTGTTTTTTTATTTGCGAATGAACAGTTTCAGAATTGTTGTGGTAACTTCAGACTTTCAGAGTGCACGTACTCTAGCCAGCGTTGCGTTCCCAGCGCTCTGACGTAACAATTTCAGCTCCCGTACAGAGATGGCGCTGCCACGTCACCCATCCTCGGAGTCGCCGGCTCCACGAACCGCGCTGCAGCCAGGCCGATGTGGCGAGTAGCACCGTCGACGACGACGAGGCGTGCGAGCTGGTGAGAGGCACGGACGTCGTCATCGGGCAGGGCGACGACGAGAGCGTCCGGGCGTACCTCCTCGAGGCTGTCAAGAACAACAACGGCACCTGCGTCCTCCTCCTCTCCGACGTCATGGGCTTCGAGGACTCCGCCACCCGGGACTTCGCCTACCGCATCGCATGCCACGGCTACAAGTAACAACCCGACCTTCTCCCGTTCTCCCATCCAAACAAATTCCTCATTTCCTTTGGTTGACCTGCATTATTTTGTCACCGCATCATGCTTGATCGATGTATGCATGGATGCAGTGTTCTGGTGCCGGACTTGTTCCGTGGGAACCCGTGGAAGAAGAGCCTGCCGATGGACGGCTTCCAGGCGTGGCTCGCCGAGCAAGCTCCGGAGAGGGTAGCCGGCGACATCGAGACGTGCAGGAAGTGGCTGTCTGACGACTTCCTGGCGGCCGCGGCGTCCAAGAAGCTGGGCGTCGTCGGGTTCTGCTACGGCGGCGGCCGCCTCGTGGAGACGCTGGCGCGCGACGGCGACGCCTGCTTCTGCGCGGGAGTCTGCTTCTACGGGTCGCGGATGGACGCATCGCTCGGGACGCAGATCGCGGCGCCGGTGCTGTTCGTCTGCGGCGACGGCGACCCGCTCTGCCCCGTTGAGACGGTGCGGGAGCTGGAGAGGAGCGCGACGGGCGCCAAGGCCGCCGTGTACGCCGGCAGGGGTCACGGGTTCGCGCACCGGCCGGAGTCGCTTGAGGACGACGGCGACGCCGAGGACGCGTTCGCGTTGATGAAGAGCTGGTTGCATGAGTATCTGCTTGCCTGAGCTGATCTGATCAACCGTCGTGTATCATTTGTACATGTGTTTGTTGTATTTCTACTCATCTACGTTCTGGCTGCTCAAGAGAGCAGTACATAGTTTGGTAGGCCGGTTACTTCAAATACTTTGGGAACTATACTTTTGACGAAACTCTGTTTTTCCTTTGAACAACAAAAGAACGATTCTAAAAAAAAACTTTCGAACATTGTAGTTCGTTTAACTCTGGTTTCGTTTTCAATGAAAATGGGACCGGGGAGTGATCTCTGATAGTCTAAAAAACGAGACTCTGATTTTCCTTTGAACAACAAAAAAGTTGTAGTAATTTGTTTGAGGACGTGTCAGTTGTTAGTTGCTAGCGTGTCGACCTCAGGGTTGTTTTCCCACGTCAAAGTTTGAATTGCTCGAGATTAAAGTATTGTACCCAGAAAAAAAGTTGAATATCACATAAAAATTTGAATTGCTCGAGATTTGGTCTGAGTTTTATGATTGTTCTACTTCCACCTCCGATCATGAACATCCCTCAACATCATCCACTTCACCAACATTTAGCAGTTTGGAAGGTAGTGACATGATGAGTGGTGTTAGATATTGTGAGAATTATATTGATCTTATTGTTAATGATTCTTCATTTCACTCATATAGTAATGGTTCATCTTTAGACTTAAACACATCTTAAACCATAATTGTTATATTTTTTATGTTGATAGTACTTGTATACCATGGAGAAATATTTTGAGTACTAGTTTGGATGATATGCTTGGTATGTCATGTTTCAATAATAAAAGTGCCGATCTTTCATTTAGTTGTTCTATTGCTATTTTGCTAACAATGCGGAGAAAACCGAAGACATTATAGGTAAAAACATGGCCATGAATGAAGTCCTAAAGAGAACTTCACCAAAATTCTCCAAAGGTCAATTTATTCTTATGACAAGGGATGTAGCTAACTCTCCTTATATATCACTTGGTGTAAACAATGATGAGGGTACTGAATGCATTTCTTTGAACACATAAACACCTTTTTTTATCATAAACATTGTTTCGAACCTGTGAACCTTTTTTTGAAATCAGTGAATATTTTTAAACCTTGTGAACATTTTTGAAAACTACACGATCAATTTTTAAATATCAAATAAATATTTGTTTCAAACATGTGAGCATATTTTTTCCAAACCCATGAACAATTCTATAAACCTCACGAACAGTTTTTTGAATCCGTGAATAAATTTTAATACAAAGGAAACTTGAAAAGAAATGGAATTGAAAGAAAAATAAATATGTAGGAAAAAGGAAAGGAGAAAAGGCCGGAGAAAGAATAGGCAAAAAAAGGGGGGAAATGCAAAAATGCATGCAAATATGTAATCAAGCACCCAACTTGCAAACACGAGATAAAAAATTTGAAACATCTGTGTATATGAAAGGAAATATTCATAAATACTAAGGTAAATGTTAATGTATATGAAACAAAAATTTGATCATATAAATGTATAATAGTAAGTGTTATGTACTTTAACAAATATTCATGGATTGCTGGGAATGGAAAACCGAAAAGGTGGAAAACCTTAACAAGGAAAAACAAAGTGAAAATAAACCGAAATGGATGAAAATTGATAAAATGGTAAAGAAAAAGAACTGGGTTACTGAAAGTGTATGTGTTGGCCCATGCGTGGTTTTGGTAATTAATGACAATCCTTATGGACTAATGTTTGCATTGAGATATTCTTGTAGATCTTGTCCATAGGAAAAGATTGGAATTCATGTGTTGGACTCTAGAAGATTACATGATGATCAATGCTCTATTCAAGAGTTTATATGAAGAATGGTCATGTGTAGAGTTGAGCATATTGTAAGTATGTCTTGAATGGTTCAAGACATCATCTTTGTGAAACAGAGCTTAGCGAGGCTCTCCCATAATGGAGTATGGGGGAGCATTTGGAGAAGTCTTCATCAAGCATGTGCTAGCAAGCATAATCAAGAAAGGTGTTCCAACTTGAGGGAGTCAAGATCGTCATCTAGCTCAAGTGGAATGCGCAAGGCAAAGATATGATCTTGATAGGGTTTCTATTTTACCGGTCTCATGGTGTTAGTGAGAGACCGGGTTGGTATGATCTTGATAGGATTTCTATTTTATCGGTCTCATGGAGTTAGTGGGAGACCGGGTTATAGGATAGATGGCGTACTATCAAGAGGGGCTCTCAAGTGAGTAACTTGATCGCATCTTTGTGGAGAGCTCAAACCTTTGCATATTTGGCATATCATTTTTCTTGGTTCTTATTTGGCTTTTATCCATGTGAGAATTTAGAGCTTGTGTTCATCTCCATACCAAGCTCTAGTTCATCAAAAACGGATTTCATTTGAATATCTTGTGATGTTTTTTATGTTGGAGGTTTTACCGGTTCGTCTTTTGTAGAGAGGTCAAACTCTCATCTTGTGTTCTCCTCCTCACATGATGGACTATTATGTGTATATGCATGATCTTGTAGAGCTTGTGATTATCTTCGAAACAAGCCCAAGATCATAGAAGACGGAGTCCGGATGAAAAACTTATTGTGTTTTCGTGTTGGAAATATTATCGGTTTATCCTTGAGGAAAGTTCCACACCTTTCCATGTGTGGTGACTTTACTTTATTTTTGGTTCTTAATATTTCCAACAAAATTGGTTTCATCTCATTTGGAGTTTTCTGGCAAAAGTTAGAGGTCAAAGAAGATCTCTTTCTGGGTCTGGTTGGCCGGCCTGGCCGGGCCCTAGGCCGGGCTCTAGGCCGAGCGCCTCGGGTACCCAGCCGGCCTCCAGGCCGGCCTAGGCCGGGCTCCCTGCGTCTCTAGGCCGGGCGCGTCGGGGAGGGGGCCAGCCTCCTGGCCGGCCAGGCCGGGCCCTAGGCCGGCCTCCCTGCTCCTCTTCAAACGGGCAGATTTTTCAAAGGACCTATTTAAGGGGCTTTCTTCCCCAACGGTTCACTAACCTCTTGAACTCGTTTTTCCCCTCTCTCTCCTCCATTATTGACCTTTGGAAAAGCTTGCCTACCTCTCAATCCCTCCCATGATTCTTGCATATCTTTGAGGTAAAGTGAGAGGAGATCTAGATCTACATTTCCACCAATCCATTCCTCCTCTAAGTGAGGGGAACCTAGTTGATCTTGATCTTAGAGTTCTTGGTGTTTCTCCTCCATTGTTCTTCCTCTCTTATTCCCCCATAAGCATTTGTTGCTTTGTTGGAATTTGAGAGTGAAGGATTTGAACACTTGTGCTCTTGCCATTGCTTTGTGCATCGGTTTGTGCTCTCCACGAGGATTCATGGAAATTGAAAGTTTGTGAGCTTGTTACTCTTGGGTCTTTGGACCCTATACGTCTTTGTGGTGGTTGAGACCTTTGTGGTCACGTGTAGCCGTTCGGGAGCTCCCAATCCAGTTGTCGGTTGTGCCTCAGATTGTTGTTGTAAAGGCTCCGGATTCCGCCTTAAAGGATTCCGATAGTGAAAGGTGAACCAATCCTTTGTGGTGCGGTTCATCGGAGAATAGGGTGAGCCTTTGTGGCGTTGATATGGACCTTTGTGGTGCCTCACACCTCTCCAACGAGACGTACTCCGCTAAAAAGGAGGAACTCAGGAATACATCCTCGTCTCCACGTGCCTCGGTTATTTCTATACCCGAGCTCTTTACTTATGCACTTTACATTGTGATAGCCTTCGTGCTTGAAGTATTCTATTGCTATCACTTTGTTACTTGTCTTGCTCTCTCCCTCCTCTCGCACTAGTACAGGAAAGCTTATCTGTGGCGCAACAAAATCCCTTATCTGTGGCGCACGGGACGTGCACCACTGTCGCTCCGCCAGTGGTAACATTTTATCTGTGGCGCACGGCTCGTGCGCCACAGATAACACGACTTATCTGTGGCGCACGAGCCTGTGCGCCACAGATAGGTTGGTCCGTGCGCCACAGGTAAGCTCCGTGTGACACCCCTTATACGTTACCAGTGGCGTGCACGGTTAACCGTGCGCCACTGATAAGTCGATTACCAGTGGCGCACTTTAATTTGTGAGTTTAAAAAAATCTATACCAGTGGCGCACATGCTAAGAATGTGCGCCACCAGTATAAATTTATGAATTAAAAAAAATAAAATCCAGAAATGATTTATTTTAAAAATATATTTGTTAGCACAGTTTTCACAGCACAATATTCACAAATATATAGAATTACATCCCTATATTTTCTAATACATTCATACATGTCATATAAGTCTATCCGACGGTACAAATGATCGCCCTAGTGACGATATCGTCGCTGCCGCAGCCTTGTGTCGATGCCATCGTCGCTGCCACAGCTCCGTCTCGGTGTCAATGTCATTGTCACCGCCACAGCGCCTTGTCGGTGTCGTCGCTCCCGCAGCCCCTTGTCGCCCCATGCCAATGTTTTCGCTGCCATGCAAAAGAAACTCATAATTGATCACAAAAAATTGAACATATGTATATATGGTAAGAAAATAGTACCATTCAGATTGACATGTATTTCACGCAGTAAGCATATACTATTAAAATCAAGGATACCATGCTAAGTCGGAGGAAAGTAAGCACTCAAACTCACCAAACCGAGCACATGACCTCTAATTACCTGATGCATTCTTCATCTCTCTCTCTCTCTCTCTGCTTGTCAGCACAAGAAATGCTGTTGTCGAGAACTGATCACAAGCTACAGAAGCAATGCTATTTTTACTGAATAACGAGAGCCAAGTACAAGCAGTAACATGATCCCTTCAAGTTCCATCACTATATGGCCAACATGCTAATCACAAAAAGACCACACAGTAACAGCACACATCAGGTGCAACCTCATGCAAGCAAATCCAACACTGCCTACTTCAATAAAATATTAGCCCTGCCAACAATTCTATTGTGTTTATCCAGAAAAGCATGCACTAATCAGAATATATCACTGGAACAACATGATCCATTCAAGTTTCATCGCCAACATGCTAATCACAAACAGAATACACAGTAACAAAAACAACTTCTATGCTACGAGGTACCACACTGAAGATCAATTAAAGTGCTGCACTAATATATGTAGAGTGATGGATCATCTCTTTGGAACACATCAGTTCGTTGGTAATTTGTGCTCTATCTTTTTTTACTGGCTATAGCTTTTGATAATAAAAAAACCGTATTTTTCTGGAACAAGTAAAAACTACAAGTAAAACAAGAGCTAGTGTTGCTGAATATACATACCAATACCATTATCTACTTACTGGTGCTTAGCGATTGCTTGGCTCAAACTCAAAGTACACTTTACATTATACAGACAGGTAGAAATCAGTGGGTGTGCATCTCCAAACAGACCTAGGGATTCTCCTTGTGCTGTTGATGTTGTGCTTGACACACCAACATCGACAATTGGACAGCAAGATCAATTACAAATTAAAGACAGCACCATCAACAAGCTAAGACAGCACCATCAACAATCGGACAGAAAATTTAAGCCAAACAAGTAGTAGATGACTAGCTGGCTACTGCCTAAACAAATGAAGGATTATGGGAATTAAACTACCATCGTTTTGCACCTAGCTAATGATCACCTAGCTACTGCCTACTGCCTGAACTACCATCGTTTACGAACTAGCAGTTTTACTAGCTACTGAATGAATCAAGGACAGCAAGAAATATCACTACTGAATGAATCAAGCAACCTCTAGCTAGTTGGTTCAGAATCAGCAAGAAATAGCACTCGAGCTCTTTACCTGCTTGTGGCTGAGCTGCCGAGGGTGTGGCGGAATCATGTGCAGAGGAAGCTTGAGGAAGCACCGAAGCTGGGGAGCTTGAGGTAGACGACGCCGCCGTTGCAAGTCGAGGAAGCACCGAGGCAGAGCACCGAGGCGCTGACCGGCGCGGCCTCTTGGCGCCGCCGCACCACCGTTGCTCGCCGTCATCCTGGAGCGGGGCACGGCGGCCTCGGCCTGGAGCGCAGCGGGGCGGGAGAGAGGGAGTCGCGGAAGGTGGGGCGAGGAGGAGAGGGGCCAGCCGGAGGTGAGCAGCGGCGGCGGACCCTGACTCGGCCGCCGCCATGGCTAACCCCGACTCCAAGCGGCGCGGGGATGGGGACGGGGAGCAGGGGCTGGCGCGGGTGGAGGTGGACGAGGAGACCGCGGCGCTCGAGAGGGAGAAGGCCGAGGCCAAGATGGCCCTCGACGCCGCCGGGATCGACCACCTCCGAGCGCGGGCGGGATGGGGAGGCGGCCGTCGAGCGCAGGCGGGATAGGGAGGCGGCCGGCGGCGCCGGAGCAAATCGAGTGGAGAGGAGGGGATCGGGGCTGGTAGGCTGTGTGGCGTGGGTACGTGGGGATAAGGTTTGGTAGGCTGTTTTTTTCCTGCGCAAATTACCTGTGGCGTACCTATTTTCGTGCGCCACAGATAGCTTTTTATCTGTGGCGCACACTTTTTTTGTGCGCCACAGGTATTCTCTCTCCTATCCAGACGAATTTGAGGGAAACTATCTGTGGCGCACCCAGTTTTTTGTGCGCCAGAGGTAATATTTTACCTGTGGCGCACACAATATTTGTGCGCCACAGGTAAGTTTTTTCTACACGAGCAGAGTAGGAGAGAGAATACCTGTGGCGCACAAAAAAAGTGTGCACCACAGGTAACATTTCACGTATAAGCCTTTTTCTACAAGTGTCGTCGCCCCCGTGTGGCGGCGGAAGAGGAAACCCTAACCGCGCCGCCCTCGGCCCTTGTCCCTCCTCTCGTCCTCTCTCGCCGCCAAAAAAGGGTGTGGCCGGGCAATGTTTGGCCGCGCCGGCGGCGGCGGGATCGAGTCGTCCCTCATTTGGAGCGTCTGCACGGGCGGTGACCCATGGCTTGGGCAGGGCTCGGCCACAAGGGCCACGGCGGGGCGGCTATCTAGCGCCTCGACGCGAGGAAGCCGCGACGCACGACATCGGGTGGTGGCGGCGACCATTTCGGTGTTCTTTGGCCAGGAGGCGCCAGTGGTCATCTCCATGGCCGGAAGGCTTCGTGCTCTCCGGCGATGTGGTGGCGGCGGCCGTAGATATGCTTCCCCGGTCAGATCTGTCATGGTGCGGTCTTTGACCGTCGGTGGCTCCTGGAGGGTTCCGGTGAGGGGCGGCTGTAGGTCGTCTGCCGGCATCCCGGCGGTTGCGTGCATCTCTTGGCGCGGCTTCGTGCGATCCAGTCAGTTGCGGGCTTGGATGGTGCGACTGCCGGTGAAAACCGCGCCGGCTTCGGCCATGACAGACGATGGCGGTGTCTTTGACGTCGTTTCCTTCTCGAGGCATCGTCATTACATTCTGCATCACCTAGCTCGGGCCGCTCCGGGGAAACCCTAGATCTGGGCTCTCGGATCGGACGATGGTGGCGCCTTTGGTGTCGCTCCCCTCCTGAGGGCATCATTTTGGAGCATATGTTGGCTGGAGGGACTTCGAGGTGGAGTGGCGTTTCATCTAGCGCATCGACAAGGGCGAGTCTTGGCGGCTTGGTGCAGCGGGCTCTCAGTGATGGACGCGCGCAGGATGGTGGTGCTATTGGGCGACGTGGCGGCGTCGACGGCAGGCAAAACAAGGCTAATGCATTGATCTCTCGTGAAGATGGGATGGTGGAAGATGGTAGCAGCACTTCTAATTGTGCACATGTGGTGTACGCCGAGCGTCTGCTGGACCGGTTTATGCTCACGGCTCGCTATTGTGCGGCTTGGTTGAAGCCTCCGCATTTAGGTGATGTGCGTTGGTGTGTGAGATCTGGCACTTGGTTTTGATCGGTCCACCCCCTTCATCAAGGTTGTATGTGTAGCGAGTATTTGCGTGGACGGTGGCTTCCGGCTAATCGATGTAAGCTTGATGGTTTCTGTTTTTTCATATTATCTATACTTCTTATAAAGCAAAACCCGACTAAGTGCAATTAATATTTTTCTATCTCTACATGCAAGCTATCCACATCACTTGCTCTTTTAGCCAACCAATTGTCCATGTCATCCCACTAAATTGATTAATTATTTTCTATCTCTAAATGCAAGCATCCACATCATCTTTTTTTAGCCCATCAAATTATCCACATCAATTTTTTTAATGTTCAAATGATAAGATCACACCATGTCGCTACGTAGCATGTACTAATTCGGTGTACTTGCACATGATTCGGTGTACTTGCACATCATCAAAAAGTTTCTAGAAATATTATGCGGTAATGTGCATGTCATCTTCATGCAAGCCATTCACAACATATGTTTCTTCAACCCGTTGATATAAGCTAATCTATTTCAATATACACCCCTAAACCATAATTATCTTTAAATTATAAAGCACACATACATTCCATGTCTAAAATTTTCAGCCTCTTGACTGTCATGATTAACTAAATATTGCATATTTCTTTAGTCAATTTTAGTTTGCATGTGTTTTATTAAATTTCTTAAGAGATACCCGCTGCAAAGCGCGGGGTGTCGTTCTAGTTAATAAAACGTCTGTGTGCATCCTTTGTATACATAGGCTAAGGGAACACACTCCAGTTCGAAAAAAAAAGAGGAAAAAATAGAAAACAGAAAAGAAGCCAAAAAAAAAAAAAAATTCCCTCCATACTGAAAATTCTCAAAGAAACACTTCCGACCGACACTTTGTTGTAGTAACTCTGGATCTTGTATTGCTACCCGGTGCTCCTGTCCCGTCTACATTCTCGTTCATGACAGTACCTTGTACTGTTGTACACCTTTTTTTAAGGCGACGTACTGTTGTACACTTCAGTCGATGGAGCAGGGAATAAGGAAATGGGCTAGGCCCATCAGCGCTCGGGTTTTTAATTTTATGGGCCACGCTGACTCAACTCAGTCCATGGAGCGTGATCTTACTGCTCGGTCGATTATTATCAAAAACAAAATACTGCTCGGTCGATTCCCTGCTCGGTCGTTAAACCCTAGAATCTGTTCTCAGAGAGCTCCCACCTCGATCACCTCATCCAGTACCTCCCACCCGCCCCGGCGCAGACGCCGACCTGCTCCGCCGCTCGAGTAATTCGACAGGTCTGAATTTTTTGTTACGGTGTCAGGCTGGAGAGAATTTCAGATCGAGGATACGAAGATGGGCTCCATGATTCGAAGATTTGTCCATCTAATTGTTCACGAACCCAAGGTTGCTGGGGCTGGTGGTGGCTACACCCTGCGGAAGATTGATACGAAGCGCCTTTTTGCTGGCATTGGTGGCGGCAGCACGAGCATGGGAGCCAGTCGACAACTACCACGCCCAGCTGCCTTGTTCGAGTCTAGCAACAAGTACAATGACAAGGACACAGAGTTTTTCCTCCTTGGCAGCAAAATTGTTTGCGTCAACGAGAACCGGCACACCCTCTTCTATGACACTACTTTGGGTATATCCGGTGGACCGCAGCTGCGACATTGTAAGTACGTCCAGCCTGCCTGGGCAGCAGTAGGAGGCAAGCTCTACCTCACCAACACGTTCCCAGATGACTATGGCGAGCCGTGCTTCCAGGCACTGCATTTTGATGACGAGCTTGAAGATTGGTTGTGGGATCTGCTACCCTTGCCGCCCTTCTTCAACGAGCCATTTGGGGGCTTTAGTGACATACGATGTTTCGGAGCTGGGGCTGAAGACAACATATGGATATCAACATTGGGCAAAGGAACTTATACCTTTGATGTTACTACTAGCACATGGTCCAAAGAAGGTGACTGGACGTTGCCATTTGATGGACGGGTGCAATATATACCAATGTTTTAAATAGCCAGCTATAGAAAATAGCCCCGACCCTCAAAATGAGGCTATAGCCGGGCTAAATGGGGCTATAGCCGGAAATTGTACATGAATTCATTTAGCCCCAACATTCTCAAAAGGCTATAGCCGAGCTATAGCTAGGCTATAGCCGGCTATTTAGAACTATGATATATACCTGAGCTTGGTCTGTATTTTGGGTTCTCCAAAAGATGGAGTAAGCTGTGCTCGGCTAAGCTGGTTGTTGGCGCTAAGGCCTCGGAGCCCCCGGTGCACCAGCATGTATGGGATGATATTGATGGGTACAAGGGCAAGGGTTGGAGTTTGGCTGGTTCTTACCTCACCCATCTCGGCGACAGCAAGTTCTGTGTTACCAGGTTCTATGTCACTGGGCATGATCGGGAAGATCGGCGCGTTCCTCTGGGCAATGTTGCCGTCATTACGGCTCTGGAAGCAAGAGTTGATTCTAGCACAGGAGACATGCAGATGATTAGAGGGGCCTCCAGGCGTTACAAGTTCTCCTCCGAAACAATGTACTCCTGGGCGCTGTGAGCACACCGGCTGGATGACGTACTTGATGCTATAACATGCAACGACCTTGTATTCTGCTTGCACAGAGTTGGTTATATTCAATGAAACCTGATATCTTATAATACTTTCAAAAGTACACGTTTTGAAACCTTCGAATTTGTCTGTCCATAAGGTGTGCACGTTCTCATGTACTTTTTCCGTATTTCAGCTCTAGTGATGTTTCCGATTGTGCGAATTATAGTGATCTTATTGTTGATGATTCTTCATCTCACTCGTATGATAAATTGATAATGGTTCATCTTTTGGACTTACACACATCTTGCACCAATTTTTTATATCTTCTTATGTTGTTAGTACTTGTATATCACTGAGAAATATTTTGAGTACTAGTTTGGATGATATGCTTGATATGTCATGTTTCTAAGAAGTGTTTATCTTTCCTCTAGTTGTTCTATTGCTAACAATGTAGAGAAAACCGAACACTTTATAGGTGAAAACATGGCCATGAATGAAGCATCAAATAGAACTTCACCTTCATTCTCCAGAGTTCAACTTCTCTTTATAACAAGGGATGTCGCTAACTCTCCTTATATCTCACTTGTGTAAACCATGATGATGGTAGTGAATACATTTCTTTGAACCCATGAACACTTTTTTGTAAATTCTTTTGAATATATGAACCTTTTTTTGAATCAATGAATATTATAAACTTTGTGAATTTTTTTAAACTGTATACACAAATTTTAAATATTAAATAAATATTTTCTATATAGGAAAAAGAAAAGGCAGAAAAAGAATGGGCAAAGGAGAAAGGAAAAAATGCATATGAATATGTAATCAAGCACCCAACTTGCAAACACGAGATAAGAAACATACGAAGAAACATCCGTGTATAAGAAAGGAAATATTCATACATATAATAAATGTTAATGCATATGAAATAAAAATTTCATACGTATAAAAATAAGTGTTCATGTAGTTTAACAAACATTTGTGGATGGGTGGGAAATGAAAAGCAAAAAGGTGGAAAAGCTATAAAAAAACAAAGTGAAAATAAACCAAAAAGGAGGGATTGATAAAATGGTTAAAAAAGAAACGGATTACGACAAAATGTAAAAAGAGAAAAAAAAAAGTGAACATGGAAAAAACAAAAGCAAGAAAAAGAGGGGAAAATAGAAATCAGAAAAGAAGCAAAGAAATCTTATCCCTTCTCCAGACTGAAACTTTCTCACAGAAACACATTCTTGTAGAACTCTGTATCGGTTCTTGTATGGCTGCTCGCCTGCTCTGTAGTCTGTACTCCTCTCTACATTCTCGTTCATGACAGCAGCTCGTACACCTGCTCCACACTCCACGATGGGCACAAGGGAACAAGGAAATGGGCTAGGCCCATCAACGCTCACGTTATAATTTTATGGGCCACGCAGAGTCAACTCGATCCATAGATGGTGATCTTATTGAACCAGCTGCTCGGTCGTTAAACCCTAGAATCTGTTCTCCCAGAGCTCCCACCTCAATACCTCATCCAGCACCCCCAACCCCCCACACCCTCCCTCCCGTCCCGGGCGCCGACGCCGACCTGCTCGAGTAATCGACAGGTCTGAATTTCTGTTACGGGTTCAGGTTGGAGAGAGCTTCAGATCGAGGATACGAAGATGGGCTCCGTGATTCGAAGATTTGTCCATCTAATTGTTCACGATGCCAAGGGTGGTGCTGGTGGTGGTGGCTACACCCTGCACAACATTGATACGAAGCAAATGTTTGCGGGTACCGGTGGCGGCAGCACGAGTACGGGAGTCGTCAGCGGACGACCACCACGCGCAGCTGCCTTCTTCGAGTCTGCTAACAAGCACAATAACAATCGCACAGAGTTTCTTCTCCTCGGCAGCAAAATCGTTAGCGTCAACATGAACCGGCACACCGTCTTGTATGACACTTTGACTTCGGGTATATCCGGTGGACCTGAGCTGCGACATTGTAAGTTCTTCCATCCTGCCTGGGCAGCAATAGGAGGCAAGCTCTACGTCACCAACATGTTCCCAGACAACTATGGCACACCGTGCTTTGAGGCGCTGCGTTTTGATGAAGAGCTTGAAGATTGGCTGTGGGATCTGCTACCCTCGCCACCATTCTTCAACGAGCGGTTTGGGAGTGATAATGCCATACGATGTTACGCTTCTGGTGATGAAGACAACATATGGATATCAACATGGGGCAAAGGTACTTATACCTTTGATGCTGCTACTAGCACATCACTACGGGAAAGCCACACTACGCCGACGGCCTTATTGTACGCCGACGGCCAAATGTCGGGGCCGTCGGCGTACAGCACGGGCTAGGGCAGACGACGAGCAAGCCGTCGGCGTACGAAGCGCCGTCGGCGTAGACATACGTGCCCGACGGCTGCCGTCGGCGTTCTTTCTCCCGTCGGCGTACAAACGGGCGGCATAACGGGACCGTCCAGCATCGTTGATACGCCGATGGTACGGCCGTCGGCGTACACGCGTTATTATACACCGACGGCTGCCGTCGGCGTTTAGTTGTTGTTTTTATTTATTTTCGTATATAATATTCATTTCTTTATTTCTCTATATAATATTTAATGTAGTTGTAATTTATATATATATTGGACCTATAATTGCCCTCCCAATTTCAGTATCCCACCCACGTAAAATAACGGTTTGAGTTTTCCGGAACCCAACCCAACAACATATACATGTAAAACAAATAAAAACTTTTCCTGGCTCACTAGAGAGAAAGTGAAGCCGGTGATGTCGGTCACACGTAGGAGTAGATTCTTGCACATTTACAACACACAACACACTTGTATACATATGGTATGTCACAACCTAGGTTTGGGTGGGGTTCCGACGCTCCGGGGCCCCGCTTCGGTGAAACCCTGAATCCGCTGGAAAAACCCTAACGTTTCCGTCTACCCCCATAGACGTGCGTCGAAAGGGGGTAGCCCAGTGGACTTTTTTGCTTGGTTGTGTTATGTTAGGCCATAGGAACATGAGAAACCAAAGTCTACCCCAAATCGACACACGATTCCATCCGGTTCGCCCGAAAGGGGAGTTTTCACCTCTAAGTGCAGAAACTCACTAGAGAGAAAGTGAAGCCGGTGATGTCGGTCACACGTAGGAGTAGATTCTTGCACATTTACAACACACAACACACTTGTATACATATGGTATGTCACAACCTAGGTTTGGGTGGGGTTCCGACGCTCCGGGGCCCCGCTTCGGTGAAACCCTGAATCCGCTGGAAAAACCCTAACGTTTCCGTCTACCCCCATAGACGTGCGTCGAAAGGGGTAGCCCAGTGGACTTTTTTGCTTGGTTGTGTTATGTTAGGCCATAGGAACATGAGAAACCAAAGTCTACCCCAAATCGACACACGATTCCATCCGGTTCGTCCGAAAGGGGAGTTTTCACCTCTAAGTGCAGAAACTCACTAGAGAGAAAGTGAAGCCGGTGATGTCGGTCACACGTAGGAGTAGATTCTTGCACATTTACAACACACAACTCACTTGTATACATATGGTATGTCACAACCTAGGTTTGGGTGGGGTTCCGACGCTCCGGGGCCCCGCTTCGGTGAAACCCTGAATCCGCTGGAAAAACCCTAACGTTTCCGTCTACCCCCATAGACGTGCGTCGAAAGGGGGTAGCCCAGTGTACTTTTTTGCTTGGTTGTGTTATGTTAGGCCATAGGAACATGAGAAACCAAAGTCTACCCCAAATCGACACACGATTCCATCCGGTTCGCCCGAAAGGGGAGTTTTCACCTCTAAGTGCAGAAACTCACTAGAGAGAAAGTGAAGCCGGTGATGTCGGTCACACCTAGGAGTAGATTCTTGCACATTTACAACACACAACTCACTTGTATACATATGGTATGTCACAACCTAGGTTTGGGTGGGGTTCCGACGCTCCGGGGCCCCGCTTCGGTGAAACCCTGAATCCACTGGAAAAACCCTAACGTTTCCGTCTACCCCCATAGACGTGCGTCGAAAGGGGGTAGCCCAGTGGACTTTTTTGCTTGGTTGTGTTATGTTAGGCCATAGGAACATGAGAAACCAAAGTCTACCCCAAATCGACACACGATTCCATCCGGTTCGCCCGAAAGGGGAGTTTTCACCTCTAAGTGCAGAAACTCACTAGAGAGAAAGTGAAGCCGGTGATGTCGGTCACACGTAGGAGTAGATTCTTGCACATTTACAACACACAACACACTTGTATACATATGGTATGTCACAACCTAGGTTTGGGCGGGGTTCCGACGCTCCGGGGCCCCGCTTCGGTGAAACCCTGAATCCGCTGGAAAAACCCTAACGTTTCCGTCTACCCCCATAGACGTGCGTCGAAAGGGGGTAGCCCAGTGGACTTTTTTGCTTGGTTGTGTTATGTTAGGCCATAGGAACATGAGAAACCAAAGTCTACCCCAAATCGACACACGATTCCATCCGGTTCGCCCGAAAGGGGAGTTTTCACCTCTAAGTGCAGAAACTCACTAGAGAGAAAGTGAAGCCGGTGATGTCGGTCACACCTAGGAGTAGATTCTTGCACATTTACAATACACAACTCACTTGTATACATATGGTATGTCACAACCTAGGTTTGGGTGGGGTTCCGACGCTCCGGGGCCCCGCTTCGGTGAAACCCTGAATCCGCTGGAAAAACCCTAACGTTTCCGTCTACCCCCATAGACGTGCGTCGAAAGGGGGTAGCCCAGTGGACTTTTTTGCTTGGTTGTGTTATGTTAGGCCATAGGAACATGAGAAACCAAAGTCTACCCCAAATCGACACACGATTCCATCCGGTTCGCCCGAAAGGGGAGTTTTCACCTCTAAGTGCAGAAACTCACTAGAGAGAAAGTGAAGCCGGTGATGTCGGTCACACGTAGGAGTAGATTCTTGCACATTTACAACACACAACACACTTGTATACATATGGTATGTCACAACCTAGGTTTGGGTGGGGTTCCGACGCTCCGGGGCCCCGCTTCGGTGAAACCCTGAATCCGCTGGAAAAACCCTAACGTTTCCGTCTACCCCCATAGACGTGCGTCGAAAGGGGGTAGCCCAGTGGACTTTTTTGCTTGGTTGTGTTATGTTAGGCCATAGGAACATGAGAAACCAAAGTCTACCCCAAATCGACACACGATTCCATCCGGTTCGTCCGAAAGGGGAGTTTTCACCTCTAAGTGCAGAAACTCACTAGAGAGAAAGTGAAGCCGGTGATGTCGGTCACACTAGGAGTAGATTCTTGCACATTTACAACACACAACACACTTGTATACATATGGTATGTCACAACCTAGGTTTGGGTGGGGTTCCGACGCTCCGGGGCCCCGCTTCGGTGAAACCCTGAATCCGCTGGAAAAACCCTAACGTTTCCGTCTACCCCCATAGACGTGCGTCGAAAGGGGGTAGCCCAGTGGACTTTTTTGCTTGGTTGTGTTATGTTAGGCCATAGGAACATGAGAAACCAAAGTCTACCCCAAATCGACACACGATTCCATCCGGTTCGCCCGAAAGGGGAGTTTTCACCTCTAAGTGCAGAAACTCACTAGAGAGAAAGTGAAGCCGGTGATGTCGGTCACACTAGGAGTAGATTCTTGCACATTTACAACACACAACACACTTGTATACATATGGTATGTCACAACCTAGGTTTGGGTGGGGTTCCGACGCTCCGGGGCCCCGCTTCGGTGAAACCCTGAATCCGCTGGAAAAACCCTAACGTTTCCGTCTACCCCCATAGACGTGCGTCGAAAGGGGGTAGCCCAGTGGACTTTTTTGCTTGGTTGTGTTATGTTAGGCCATAGGAACATGAGAAACCAAAGTCTACCCCAAATCGACACACGATTCCATCCGGTTCGCCCGAAAGGGGAGTTTTCACCTCTAAGTGCAGAAACTCACTAGAGAGAAAGTGAAGCCGGTGATGTCGGTCACACCTAGGAGTAGATTCTTGCACATTTACAACACACAACACACTTGTATACATTGCACGTTTTGTTCTATCTTAGTTGCTACTACTCTGTTTCGATTAATTTTAATAAATTGCAAGGGACATAAATAAAAAATGGTCAACTCATACGCCGACGGCATTGCCGTCGGCGTATAGGTTGCCCTAATAATTAGTACAAGCACCTGGTCGGAGCGGAGACAAACAAAAAAAAACGTCCCACGCCGTGCGCCTCCTCCTCCCCCATCCCGTGCGCCTCCTCCTCCCCGACCTCGATCCGCCGCCGCCGCCTCCTCCCCCATCCCGTGCGCCTCCTCCCCGCCCTCGATCCGCCGCCGCCGCAGCCTCCCGCTTCGGCCGCCGCCGCCACGCGGGCCACCTCCCGCCGCCCCGAGGTCGCGCCCCGGCCGCCTCGACGCACTCCCCACGCCGGCCACCTCCCGCCGCCCGAGGTCGCGCCCGGCCGCCTCGACGCACTCCCCACGCCGGCCACCTCCCGCCTCGGCCGCTCCTCCCCGACCCGGCCGCCTCCTCCCCATCCCGTGCGCCTCCTCCTCCCCCATCCCGTGCGCCTCCTCCTCCCCGACCTCGATCCGCCGCCGCCGCCTCCTCCCCCATCCCGTGCGCCTCCTCCCCGCCCTCGATCCGCCGCCGCCGCAGCCTCCCGCTTCGGCCGCCGCCGCCACGCGGGCCACCTCCCGCCGCCCCGAGGTACATTTTTGTGTTGTTTTTGTACATTTTTGTGTTGTTTTTGTAGTGTAGGAAATTTAGTGGTAGGAAATTTAGTGTTAGAAATTTAGTCGACCAAGTGTTAGTAGAAATTTTGCTAAGGTGGTAGAGTATAAATTAGGTGTGTAGTTTAGGTACATTTTTGTGTTGTTTTTGTAGTGTAGGAAATTTAGTGGTAGGAAATTTAGTGTTAGAAATTTAGTGTTAGGAAATTTAGTGTTAGAAATTTATTAGAAATGTTATTAGAAAAATTTGCTAAGTCAATTTGGAATGATCGTCGTATAAAAATTTAGTGTAGGTGATTTGCTGTTTTTTATGAGTCGAAAGAAATAATGTTGTCTTCTTGGCTATTCTTAATGCAAGCCGATGATTAGAATAGTCCATTATGCTTGCAAGAAGACTGTCTACAGAACCAAGGGTAAATGCAAGAACAATGCATTTATTTCTACTTCGTTCTTGTAGGCACTCTTTTTGCTAACTAATGGCTTTGACATATGAGGCTTCAGATGTAAAACCACGTTCCCTATGCATAGTCATCTCCATAATATCTTCGTTATTTGGACTAAAAAAAGTCCCTTTGCTTGCAGGATTCCTACTCTAGTGGCAGCAGAGCTTGAGTGCAGGTATAAAAATGCTTGAAATAGATTTCATTTCATATATGACTAACCCCTGTATCAAATGCTTTTACTTAACTAAGTATCATGTCGGAGCCGGAGCGAAAGTTTCGTGGTGTTCACCGGAGACACACGAAGATCCCGACTTGGGCAGCTCAGATCACAGTGGATCACAGGAAGATCCAGCTTGGTACTTTCAGGTGCCCGTGGCAGGCGGCCCGCGCCTACGACTGCGCGGCGGTCCAGCACTTTGGGGCGAGAGCGATCCTCAACTTTGAGGATGAGCGGAGGGTGGCGCATATGTTAGCGCCAGATGGCATGAGGATCGCGACGAAGGCCGAGGAGAGGGAGCACCGGCAGGCAGAGAGGCTGCTGAGGGCGCGCCACCAGCGCGAGGAGGATGACCCCTTGGTCAAGGATCTCCTCCTTGATCCCCAGGTGATGGCGGTCCAGTACCAGGTCTTCAGCGAGAGCCGGCAGCAGCGCGGGCAGGGCGAGGCCGGCCCCTCCGGCACGCAGCAGCAGGGCGAGGACTCTAGCAGCAGCCTGTCCTCTTGTTGGGCCCGCTTGGACGACGTCACTGACACCGGCGCGAGTCGAGTTTAGGATGTCTATCATCCTACCTGTCGTACTACTAGACTTATCTTGCTACCTGTTGTACTGCTAGACTTATCATACATGCTACCTATGTATTATTGTGCTACTTGTCTATATGTGCTATGTTTAGCTGATATGGTTACATCGTTCTATGGTTTATTCTGTTTTATGTTTAATTATTAGGTAAAATGGAGGGATATTTGCTTATATATTTCGATTGTTTGTACTTTTTAGATGACGTAGCTTCCCGCCAGCCAGCACCGTCGGTCCCGCGCGTCGTCGCGGCTTCTCCTGCTGAGGAGGGGCTGCCTCGGTGCCCTTTGTTTTGTCGCCCTCTTCCGGAGCACGTCCTCGACCTTCTCCGGCCACCGATCACGCTTCGAGGGTATAAATCTTTCGCCTCTCTTGCTGCATAGGTTTATTTTGGTCTAGATCACCAAGTCAGTCGCGTAACCCGAGTCAGATCCCATCCGGAAGGGTTACAAATTTATAAATATGCAGGATTGTCCATCTTTGCATATTTATAACCGTAACACTTCCGGGTTGTCCTGTTGGACAGTCCGAGTACGTGTAGATCGGGTCGTGTTCCACGTTCTACCCCTTCCTGAGACGGAATTTCGGCAGCACCTCCCTGTTGTTCTTCGGATGCACACCCTCTCGGCTTGACAAGCTCGAGACGTGTATTCTGAAGAACAGCGGGGAGGTGCTGCCGAAATTCCGTCTCGGGTCGGGGTAGAACATGGGACACGACTCGATCTACACGTACTCGGGCGGGATAGGCCCCTACCTATTAGAAGTGTATGTGAACCCTTGCATGTTGTAAAAGATAAAATTTGGCCGTAATAAAATGGTGACATTGCATGCAAGAAAATAAAAATATGATGCATTTAATTTCATGTTATTATTATTTGGCTCACAGTAAAGCAGCAGAGGATGGCAGATAATGGGTGGATGTACAGTGGCCGAACTAGTTTGGTTGACAAAACAGATGAGTGGGTATGGAAGACGCATTTGTTAGTGAAGGAGTTAGCGCGTAAGGGTTTAGAGTCAGGCGCTCGTGGACAGTGCCCTTGCCCTCGTTGCAAGTTTCGTACACGTCAGGGAAAGGATGATATGATTAAACACCTCTTCTCTCGTGGGTATATGCCGAACTTCGTGACGACAGTCAACTTTGATGAGTACGAGCGCGAGAGTGGCAGGGTGATGCGGCAGCGGATCAATGGCAATGAAGATGATGGGATTAGAAACTGGCTAGATGATCTCCGTGCTGGCGACATGCCAGATTCGCCACCATCACAGGAGGAACCGGAGGAACCGCGTGAACCGGACGAACCGCGTCAACCAGAGGACCCAGAGCCAACCGCGAAGGCCTTCTTTGCTATGATGGCCTCGTCTCAGAGGCCTCTGTACGAGGGTGCAAATGTTTCTCAGCTCGATGCCATCTCGCAAGCACTAGCCAACAAGCTCCAGTATGGCAGCACCCGTTCATGCTTTGAAGCGCATCTGCAAACAACTGGTAACCTGTTGCCTGAAGGGCATTGTCTGCCTCAAAGCATGTACGAAACGAAGAAAATCCTGCGAGATCTCAGCATGGATTATCAGAAGATAGATTGTTGTCCAAAAGGATGCCTTTTGTTTTGGAAACAGTTTGCCAATGACAAGTACTGTATCTTGTGTAAGGCCTCTAGGTATCATGTGGTAAAAGGACCCGATGGTACGAAGACGCAGTCAAATGTCGCCATTAAGATTCTTCGTTACCTCCCATTCATACAAAGAATCAAGCGGCTTTACATGAACAAAGAGTCTGCCACACAGATGCAATGGCACAAAACGGGGAAGAGATACAAGGATGAGCACGACCGGGAATTGATGGGACATCCATCTGATGGTACGGCATGGAAGAACTTTGATGCGAACCACCCCGATGAGGCAGCAGATGCTCGAAACGTGAGAATCGCGATAGCAACCGATGGATTCAATCCATATGGTTTGTCGACTACCGCGTACAGCTGCTGGCCCGTGTTTGTTATTCCGCTCAATCTCCCTCCTGGAGCCCTAATGCAAAAGAAGACCATGTTCCTCTCGCTGATCATTCCAGGTCCTGAATATCCGGGGAAGAATTTAAGTATGTACATGCAGCCAATTGTGGATGATCTGAACCACTCTTGGCACCACGGGACGTTGACATATGATCGTGCATCGAAGACAAACTTCTTGATGAAAGTTTGGTATCACAATTCCATGCATGACATGCCCGGGTACGCCCTATTCTGCGGATGGTGTACAGCTGGTAAGTGGCCATGCCCAGTGTGCAGGAACCGACTTGAGTTCATGTGGCTAACGGCGGGACGGAAGTATTCCGCGTTTGACACACATCGAAAGTTCCTCAAAAGAGGGCATCCGTTTAGAGAAGACAAAAAGAACTTCAAGAAGGGCAGAGTTGAGCGTGAAGAAAAAGCGATACCAACTTTCGATGGTGCAGCTGTTGACGCCGAGCTAAGTGCTCTCGTGCCTGCTGGGAGAAAAGGCCCACGATATGTGGGATATGGTGTGTCGCACAACTGGACTCACGTGGCAGGCTTGACGCAACTCGAATATTACAAGGACCTCGAACTTCCCCATAGCATCGATGTGATGCACACCGAAAAGAATGTTGGAGAGTCCCTCTTTCACACAATCCTGAACATTACCCCGAAGTCGAAGGATAATGTTAAGGCTAGAGTTGATGTTAAGAAGCTCTGTGATAGGGAGAGAATGCACATGAAGCCTCCTGAAGGCCGTCAAAAGAACTGGTTCAAGCCGCATGCTGACTTCTGCCTTAATAGTATGCAAAGGTCTGAGGCATTCCATTGGCTCAAATTCGTCGTGATGTTCCCTGATGGCTATTGTTCGAATATAAGTAAGGGAGTCAATATACAATCGGCAAAAGTCACCGGGCTCAAGAGTCACGACTATCATATATGGATTGAGCGGCTGCTACCGGTGATGGTTCGAGGGTATCTCCCCGACCGTGTCTGGCGAGTGCTCGCGGAGTTGAGCCATTTCTTCCGCACGCTCTGTGCTAAGCAAGTATGTCCCCTGATTATTCAGAAGCTGCATGAACTAGTGCCGGAGTTGCTGTGCAACTTAGAGACGATATTTCCGCCAGGCTTCTTTACTCCGATGGCACATCTTGTTGTGCATCTTGCGAATGAGGTACTCTTGGGTGGACCGGTGCAGTTTCGTTGGCAGTTTTGTATTGAGAGAGAGTTTAAGTATATTCGAACCAAATGTGGAAACAAAAATAAGATTGAGTCATCCATAGCCGAGGCAACTATCCTTCAGGAGATGGCAGACGCCAGGCTAACGTACTACCCCGATGATGTTCCCACTATGCATAACCAGGCCTCTCGGTACAATGTCGACGAGCCCAAGCGAGACCCCAAGCTCGTCCTCTTCCAGTGTCCCGGTGGCAAGAGCGGTGGCCCAACAAGGTATAACTTGACCAATGATGAGCTGGAGTGCATAATGCTCTATGTGCTTATGAACATGAAGGAAGTGACCCACGACGAGCAGGGAGAAGAGGGCAGTTTCCTTAGGTAAAATGGGGAACAAATTACTTTGCAACTACTATCATGATTTCGTTCTAATACGTATTTTCTCCTTTTAGTCAATTCACGGATGAAATGTGGTCGGGAACATCAGATGGACCCAATGAAGCCGCGTTGGACACTCTTTTGAAAGAGCCTGCCCCCGGAAAGAAAAAATTCACGGTTTGGTTCAGGGAAAAGGTAATTTCAAACCTGTCCCTTCTACCTTGCAATTCGTGTCTTATCCCTCTTACTAATGCACAAAACAATTTGTACTTGTAGGGAGCTGATGCCAACGTTGTGATGTCAGATGAGTTGAGATGTGTCTCCCAAGGTTGTAACCGTAGAGTCGAGAAGTATGAGAAGTATGATGTGAATGGGTACCGCTTCCATACAGAGCATCACCAGAACAGTCGGCCTAATGCAAAGACTATAAATACCGGGGTCTTCACCAAAGGAGCCGGTAATTATGATTACTACGGAAGGTTACAGAACGTATATGAGCTGACGTTCAATAACACGAACATATCACTCAAGCTTGTTGTGTTCAAATGCCACTGGTTCGACCCTGAGCATGGAACCAAAAGTACCCCTTCCATTGGGTTAGTTGAAGTTAAGCCTTCAACCACCTACAATGGATCCGATGTCTTTGTTGTGGCTCACCAAGCCTTTCAAGTTTATTATTTGCCCTACCCATGCAAGAAAGAGGGACTCATTGGTTGGGAAGTCGTGTTCCATGTATCGCCACGTGGTAAGCTACCCATGCCCTCCGAAGACGATTACAACAACATTGACCCTAAAACATACGAGGGGATTTTCTATCAAGAGGAACAAACCTTTGGGGACTTTGGCATACAAGGTCTTGAGGACCGCGAGGACAATGAACAAACAGGTGGTGACGTAGTGGTGAATCTAAAGGATATAGATATGCTCAACAAGTTACAGAGTGATAGTGATGACGATGATGAGCCTCCACCGTGCGAGGAGGTTCCAATATACAACACTCGTGATAGTGATGTTGATAGTGATGTTGATAGTGATGATGACAACCCAGGACTTAACTATGAGAGTGATGATTAGGGGTGAGGGTCTTTTATGTCCTTTTGCGTACTATTTACTTTTCAACATGCTTCTTCTTAATTGCATTACGTCTTTATTCTTATTTACTACATTTTTCAACATGCTTAAAAGTTTATCCTTTCTCAATGCAGGTGATTGACCAAGATGAGCCAAGGCAAGGAATCATCGGCCTCGGGCTCTCGGGAGGTGTAGGATGTGTTCGGGTGTAGCGTGTGTGAATTCGAACTTGTTTGGAGTTTGTATGAATGCTTGGATGAATTTGAATCATGTTTGTGTCATTTGGATATGTATGTGGTGTTTTATTTGATGTTTCTGTGATGTTTTATAATTTGTGCAATTTTAATTGTATTTAAAATGCGCCAGAAACCAGCAGCAAAAAGTTTCAGAAACTGAAAATATGGTCAAGTCTACGCCGACGGCATTGCCGTCGGCGTAGTATGCTGCGGGGACGCACAGGATGGCGCCACGTCGACGCTGGAGGACCATATGGTCATCCTTACGCCGACGGCATTGCCGTCGGCGTACGACTCCTCCCAGACGCACCGGATCAGCACACGTGGCAGCCTAGGCCGACGGCACTGCCGTCGGCGTATAGGTGGAGCAGACGGAGACGTTCGACGTCCGTTTTGTGGGTCCCACTTCAGATACGCCGACGGCGACGGATACGCCGACGGCATTGGTCATACGCCGACAGCGTCCTACGCCGACGACGCTACGCCGACGGCCGTCGGCGTAGGTCTACGCCGACGGCGATCGTTGCTACGCCGACGGCGGCCCGCCGTCGGCGTTTTGACGGTTTCCCGTAGTGCATGGTCCAAAGAAGGTGACTGGACGTTGCCCTTTGATGGCCGAGTGCAATATATATCTGAGCTTGGTCTGTATTTTGGATTCTCCAAGAGATCGAGCAAGCTGTGCTCGTCTGACCTGGTTGTTGGCGCCAAGGCATCGGAGCCCCGGTGCACCAGAATGTATGGGATGATATTGATCGGTACGAGGGCGCCGGTCGTTGGCTTTTGGCCCATTCTTACCTTACCCATCTCGGCGACGGCAAGTTCTGTGCTACCAGGTTCTATGACACCAGGCGCGATTGGGATTATTGGGGTGGTTGGTGCGTTCCTCTGAGCAATGTTGCCGTCATTACGGGTCTGCAAGCAAGAGTTGATTCTAGCACAGGGGACATGCAGATGATTAGAGTGGCTTCCAGGTGTTACAAGTTGTGCTCCGAAACGGAGTACGGTTGGGCGCTATGAGTAGGGATGAAAACGGAGCGGAATCTTTCCGACTTTTCCGCGGAAAAACGGAAACGGAATGGAAATACGGAAACGGAAACGGAATTTTGCAAAACGGAAACGGAAACGGAAAATTTTATGCGGAAACGGAAACGGAAACGGAACAGCAGATTCCGGCGGAATGACCACGGAAACGGAACTTTCCGTTTCCGGTAATACGGAACTTTCCGTTTCCGGTAATACGGAACTTTCTGTTTTTACTATGCGGTGCTTTCCACATCCAGTAGGGCCAATAATTCCAGTAGAAACATTTAGGCACATTACATGATATGAATAAAAAAATAAAAGGATCTGAAGCTACCGTGTTTAGGCCATATATACTCGCATATCATGTCCCTCTCGAGTCGTTACCAGTTCGACATTTCAGTGTCGCACTAGTGTTAAGGACGATAGTAGATGTTTCTTAATGTTACCAAAGTTGATAGCATATGCACACTATATTATATAATCATGATAACTCGTTATATTTTATTTCATCTTAGAAAATTGACAATTTTGTTGGTTTGATTGAGTTTTCATGCATTATGTAAGGGGTTGCTTTGTTCCGGCAAACATCCGCTTTCTGTTCTGTGTCCGCACCGTATTCGGTACATATCTGTTTCCGATAATTTTTGTTTCCGTATTTGTTTCCGGGGTTTCTGTATTCGTTTCTGCTTCCGCAAACAAATATGAAAACAAATGTGGCACCACTCAGTTCCGTCCGTATCCGCTCCGTTTTCATCCCTAGCTATGAGCACAACGGCTGGATGTAATTGATACACATGTGAACATGTAATAACGTTTCATTATGACCATGTATGCGGCTTGTAATACTTGAGCAATAAAATTAATAAAGGCCGTATGCATCAATCGATGCATAGGCTGGGGCTTAGCCTCCTTTTCTAAAAAAAAAAATGTATGCGGCTTGCACACAGTTGGTCATATTCAGTGAAATCTGACATCTTATAGTACAATCAATGGGAAAAAATGGACCTTTTGAAATCTACGAAATTGTCTGTCGATAAGGTGTGTTCATGTTCACATGTCAACCTTTTTTTTTCCGTATCTCAGCTCTAGTGATGTTTCAGATTCATAAATCGGCAGTAATTTTTCATTTTTCAGCTTGAGTAGTATTTCATATTCATAGAACGCATCTTGTATTCGTTCTGGATTGAAAGTAGACCAGGTTATGTCTTATGTGCAACTTGTTCGGTCTGGCCTTGTGAGTGCAATGTGATTTCAGTGGTCGCTGATAGATTCAAGACAACGCGTAACTGCCAGCGCCGCGTGCAGGCCAGGCCAGGAAAACGCATGGGATCAGGAGGTGGAGATATGAATCATGTGGTCTCATCGGTTGCTGCCGCGCTCATGGCCGGCACACCACGTAGACACGTCGAAGGCATACCCATGTGCAGGGGCGGACCTAGCACAAAAATCACCCGGTGTCCAGTAATATGCATAAAAGTAACACACTCTACAACTTAAAATGTCCAACAATGAAAAATCTCCACAAAATCAAGCGCTCCACTCGAAATTTTAGGCAATTAAATAAAGTTGAACAATAAAATGTAAGAACTAAAATCAATAGGAATAAATATGCTCAACGACGGTAACATAAACTCACCCAGACACAAAAAGTTCTGCGTGTCCGCAAAATAAACACAAACTCGCCTTAATTCGTGATTATTAGGTTATCGCAAATGCACAACGAGTTACATCATTGGTGCTTGTAGATGCAAGAATAGAATCAATTAACGAAGCATATTTATTTGAATTGTACGGTTGTGAAGATCAACTTACTCCACGTTGTGTCTTCCTCCGCCGCACACGGTCGAGAAATAATCCTAAATTCAATACACATGTGGATTACTACGGCAAATTATCAAATCGCATCAATCAGATACTCAATTGTAATACCCCCAAATTTGAAAATCTAGCAATACAATTTAGGCAACACGAGTAGAAAATTGAGACGTGTACACGTGCCTGAGAGAGATTGGGGAACTTACGGGGAGCAGTTGCCAGTGGGTGAGGGCAGGGCGTGCGGCTGGTGACCGGCGACTTCTGCTGGGCGGTCGAGTGGCGACGGCGCGGCGAAAGGAGGCGAACAGGCAGCACAAGCGACGATCAACAATCGGATGTTCCACAATTACTAGATGGGCCGCTGCAGTGAGCGTGCACATCTCCTACTCGCTCCAGTCATTCAACCGGTGTCCAACTTTATTTTTTACGGGTGTCCAAGCCTAAAATACGGACTACATGTAACGTAAGAAGAATTTCTACCCGGTGTCATGCGACACCGGCTGGCCCAACGTGGGTCCGCCCCTGCCCATGTGTGCCATTGGGACCGACATAATTCAGGGTTCAAGGTAGTGGAGGTCACATTTTTATTCTGTTTCGCGGTGCATATGTGAAGAAGAAAATGCTACTATGTGCTGTTCAGGTAGGTGTTAGCTAATCAGCTACTAGCTGGTACTACAAATAGCTTATCTAAACGCATAGTAGTACCATGTTGGAACTCTTCTGAGAATATATATGGCTGTCCTGGCTACCTTGGAACAGCCAGCTAGCTGTGCATAATAGTTAGTACTAACTAGCTACTAAGTACATGGCTTTATTCTACAGCACCTTGGAGCGTCACCCCTCCCCGTCCACAGTAGAGAGGGGCGTCTTTTGGAATCCTCGGTTCGCACCACCGCGTCGCCGTAGATCCGTGCGATTCCCCGCCCTCCGGCGTCGCTCCGGCGGCGGGAGGACGGGGAATCGCCGGATCCGTGTACATACGTAGGCTAGGTGTGAGTTGGGTGGCTGCCGGCGGCGTTATGGCGGAGGAGGCGCGGCCGGTTTTGCTTTTGCAGGTGGTGGTCCTTCCCCTCGGCGGTGGTGCTCTCCGGAGCTCTGGCGTCGACCCACTGCCGCCGCTGAGTCCGCAGCTCTGCGGAGCTGCCAGGCTCGGCTTTCCCCTCGCCGGATCGCGCGGGACGGCGGATCTGGTGCGAGATCGACTGGAAGATGCAGGGGATCTTCGGCGCGACGACGACGGCGACTTCGGGCGTAGATTCTTCGGGATCGGTGATCGGCGACTTCCCGCTGGCTTGGGGAGGCTCCTGGTCCAAGGCAATGAGTGGAGTTTGAGCAGCGGCGCGCCACCGACAGCGTCTTCGTCTCCGGCGTGGTCAACTTGCAGAAGGGCTGGATTGTATTTTCCTTTCTTTCGAGGACCTTTCTGTAAGTTGCCGATGTAATCCTGTGTCTTTCCCCGCTAAAAAAAAAAGTACATGGCTTTATTCCAAGTTCCGAGATCCTTAGCATATTAACTAAGCTTGATCACACTGCCTGTGGCCGCCTGTCACAATCAGAGATGATCAGCAAAGTCTTTGATTCCAGCCAATTTCGTTTACGCGCCCGTATCAATCATTGCTCCATTTAGCTTTAGCGGGTGGGAGGGATGTACTAGCTCGTTTATTTGGTGATTTTTTACACTTAAAATACATGTCCACTGATTGCAGGCTTGCAGCATGATATTGTACCAAATCCCTGAATTATACTTGTAGTACTCCAAGTATAAAAAAGCCCGAGATTCATGCATGATGCCATGAGCCTCTTGGCATGTACTGTAACCAGTTAACCACAAAGCTCCGAAAAATCATTTCTCTGTACCAATTATACAACGGACCGCCTGCAGATTTTGCGGCGCCGATCAGATCTGCAATTGGCGACGTGCCACGTCCATGTCGGACCTCTCCGACAGAAGGCTGCAAAAAACAATTCGACGTGGAGCGGGATACTCTTTTTTTGCGGGTACTCGACCGTTACTGAAGTGACCTGCCAAGGCAGGGCCATTGGAATATTTGGATGCCGTTGTGAGTTGTGACTCGTGATGTGTTTTTTTGTTGTTGCTAAGTACTACGAGCTGGTATTTTCCAGCCCTTAAATATTCGATATCACTGCTTAGCATGAGCTGAAAACTACGGTTGCTTCACAGTGCACAATACATAAGTCTTCTTTTCCTACTTCACATGAGCTTATTATATGACATTACTAAAAATGAATTTCTGCTCAAGAACTGACAAACCCAACGATTCAGTTTCACGTGTTGAGTTAGCTAATCAGGGAGGTTGTCAGATTAAATTGTTTCAACTCATTGACTTATTATTAGTACATTATAAACTACATGCAAATGACCTAATTACTTGTTATAAATCAACATGCATGTAGAAGTCAATTCTTTTTTTGAGATTACAGAACTTGGTTACAAGATGGGGCCCTTGAAGCAGTCATTCAACACAAGCTCTTTGATAGAGTCGGGCAGCTCATTCCTCAGGATGCGATCACCACCAGAATGAGCCAGCTTCGCGAGCCCGTCAGCCACTCTATTGCAGTCCCTGCTCGCAGAGACAATCAAGCACTCCTGAAAGTTGTTCAGCATGGTCCTGGCCTCTTCGTAGATGAAGCAGAGAGGGGAACTGTCCAAATCTTTCGAACGCAGAGCCGCAGCTGCGTAGGCACAATCAGTTTCAAGGATGATTTTGGTGTGCCCCTCATCAGACGCCAAGTTGAGACCCAGAATCATCGCCTTAGCTTCAGTTTCTTCAGTGTGGAGACAGTTTGTGAGAGCATAGTGAGCTGCCAGACTGACCGAGTCATGCTCGTTCCGTAGCACCACGCCGGCGCCGCCCGAGGACGTTGAGGCAAGGAAGGAGCCATCAGTGTTAACTTTGGTCCATCCATGCGGAGGCGGAGCCCAGGAAGGTCTTGAAGCAGGAATCGGAGGGTCAGTCCATTGCTCATTCACCGCCAAGGCTTTCTGCTTTCGGTCTTCGACAGAAGGAGGTGACCGACCGGAGCTGGAAATCAAAGACAACAGGAAACTGACGGAGTCCGCCATCGTGGCCTTGCCATTTTGGTGGATGGTGTCGTTCCTTAGATGCCAGGATCTCCATAGCAGCAGCAGGGTTTTGGCTCTTGTTGGTTTGTCACAGTTGGATAGGAGCAGGAGCAGCCAGTCAGGTTCCGAGTAGCGGAAGCAAGCTTCGCTTGGAAGGTGCCAATGTGATCGCATGGCCTGTCTCAGAGCCACAGCTCTCGAGCAGACGACATTCGCATGGAAAGCATCCTCTGAGCCATTGCCGCAGATTTGGTAGCAGTCAGTGCGCTCCAGAGTCCTCCTCCGTTTGTTCTTCTGAGTAGCAAGGTTGTCAGCAGCAACCCTCCAAGCGAAGATACGAACCTTGGGGGGGAACGTCTGCTTGCCAAATATAGTTCCACATCGTCCTCTCGCCAATGCTGGCGTTGCTCGAGCCCTCTTCTCCATGGCTGCGGCATAGTTGCCGGGAACGGGAACGGTACCCCGTCCCGTGAACCGGATTCGTCGTCCCGAATCGAGGTTCGGGAACAATAGGCGGGACGATAAGATTCGGTCACCGGAACGCGTTCCGTGAGAGTCGGTACTCCACCAAGGTTCAGCTACCCTGTATGCTAGATTCTCGCTTCTACAGGCACGGGAACGGGAAGCTTTCTTCACGGGAGGAGACTTACCTGACGTCATTGCGTCCACGTGCGCCGGCCGCCGACCAAATCATGAACTTCGGCCGGCCTGATGCGAGGATGTGCCGCCGTTGACCAAATCATTCGCAGATGCGCCACCGGCAGGGACCTGGCTGCTTGAAGTTTCACGCCCACGTCCCGACGGCTGCCGGACCTAGCTAGCTCGGTTTGATCGTCGAGTGGGGAGGCGCATGCGCTTAGCTGCCTCTTTTCAACCAGATCGGGATTTTGATCGGAAACATTGAAACTGCCATGCGAAATTTCCTGGAGGAAGACGAGTAGATGACTCTGCCCTCTTTGGTCAAACTTTCTATTTAGAGAATGCTTGTGAAAGCTTTTATAGCAGAAGGTATTCATATGTTTCCCTAAATTTCTGGCGACATGATTCCCTTCCAGTTGGCGAAGGTGGAAACGTGGAGTCCGTCGTCCCACTCTATCATTCCGGGTTCATCGTCCCGGAGTTGTTTAGATCGCGTTCCCATCGTCGAATTGTCGAATGGAAGATGTATACCCCCTGTCGATCCCCGTTTCTGACCACTGGCGATCCTCGTCCCTCGTTCCCATCGAACCGGAAACATGGCAACTATGGGCTGCGGTGCTTTAGCCTGTAGGCAAGTCTGTAAGCGCTCTTGACAGTGAAGCAACCATTTCTTTCATAGTGCCAGGCCCAGCGGTCTTCCGTCTGGGAGCTCGGGATTGGGATTCGGAGAACAGCTTCTATGTCCGCTTCATGGAGGAGATCATGCAGGAGGTTCAGGTTCCACTCGTTGGTTTGAGGACTGATCAGTTGGTTAACCCATCTTCGCCTTGAGTTTTTCTTGAGAGCAATGATTTTGAGGCCATCTCCTCTTGGGATCCAGTTGTCCCTGGTTATCTGGGTGTTTTGGCCATTGCCTATACGCTTGATCATGCCGGCCTTGAGGAAAACAAGACCAAACTCAATGCCTTTCCAAGTTGGGGAAGGGTCGGTGGTGAAAACTGTGTCTAGCAGGGATCCTTTAGGGAAATATCTGGCCTTTAGGACCCTGGCGCATAGGCTGTCAGGTTTCTGGATCAGGCGTCAAGCTTGCCTGGCAAGCAGGGGCTTGGTTGAACAGGGCCATGTCGCGAAAACCGAACCCCCCTTTGCCTTTGGGTTTAGTTAGGTTGTCCCAGGCACCAGTGTACCTTCCTCTTGTTTTCGTCATCTCCCCAACAGAAATCCCGCACAACCTTTTCATACTGGTCGCAGAAGCCCGCCGACATTTTGAACACTCCCATGGCATATCCGGGGAGGGCCTGGGCAACAGACTTGATCAGTGTCTTTTGCACCATGTGACATGTGCTTCTCGGCATAATTGTTGAACCTTTTTGAGAATCTGCCCATGATTGGCTGAAAATGATCATCTTTCATCCTACCTTCTGGGGTTGGCAACCCCAAGTACTTTTCTTCAAAGGTGGATTTTGAGATGTTGAGCGTGGCCTTGATCTCTTCTTGGGTATTTGATGTTCACGCCTGGCTGAACAACATGGAGCACTTGTTCTGACTTAGCTATTGTCCAGTGCAGTTTTGGAATCTGGCTAAGGCTCGGTTAATAGCGTGAGCTTCGCTGGGGCAAGCCTTAAGGAACAGGAGACTGTCATCCGCGAAGAGCAGGTTTGAAATGCCTGGTGCGTTCCTTGCAATCTTGAGCGGAGTGATGCATTTGCTGTCAGGTTTGAAATGCCTGGTTCGTTGGGACAGAGCCAACCGACATTACAAATGTGGATTGTGAGTATGTCAAAGTGAGGTTATTAGACATTGTGAAGACCAATTAGATCAGGCGTGCGCCGAGAGCCAGCACCATTATATATGTTTGTTGTTTCATTTGGCGTTCAATATGGTTTCCGTAGACGGGAAGATTTGATTTGAAGCGTCTAAGTCCTCTGAAGCACGGTTACATGCTTCCCCGCTGAAGTATGTATACATCTGGTCTACCATGGAACAAAAAACAATGTGTCTAACCTTTTGTGTGTGGTGTCCAAGTGACCATCCTGTTATAGCTCTAAAAACACCGTCACCTGCAGCTTCACATGATGTATTTATACTTACCACAGTAATGGTCTCCGAAAACTAAAATTGTGCAAAACAAACTAATCATCTTTGATTCACACGAGTCAACAAACACATAAATATGAAAAAGATAGCAATGTGGTATCGTGCCATGTCGAATCCTACAATAACTGAAAACACGTTGAATGCGTAATAGAAGTTGTTTGGTTGCAATATCGAAAAAACGTAAGAAAATTATCGAAAGATTGTGTATTTTCTCTAATTCACCTTTATCATGAAATTATACTCTATGTAACAAAATCTTTGAAAACGCATGCAAAATAGTTAGCAGGAAAACAAATCATGTTTTTCTAATCCTACAAACAAAAACAAAAACGTTTAGGGGAGAAGATATCATGTGCACCCAATCTTGTGGTACAACCCGTGCACCCGCGAGTGAAGATACACTCTAAGATATGTCAAAAATTTAGAAATAATAACACGATCGGTGGTTATTTATTGTTTTCCATTTTTTTCACAATATGTATATAGTGTGACACGAGAACATCGATATGGGCCTGCAAATCGAAGAATTAAAATATACTCCCTCCACTGGTATAAGTAAGTTGCACATGCTTTGAAAGACACATATTTGACAAAAAAATTGACCAACAATATCTCGATTACATTGTACTCCTTCCGTGCATGAATATAAGACGTTTAGCTATCCAACATGTTGTCGACATGCATACTAATATGAATGCACATACACACTAAAATATGTCTACACACATCTAGATATATTTGAATGTGGACAAATGCTAAAACATCTTATATTAAAAAACGGAGAGAGTACAAAGTTGATATCGTTGGATTCATATTGAATACACTTTCTAGCTATGTCAATTTTTTTTATCAAATGATCCTCAAGATTAATTATTGATAAAAAAAATCTTGAAAACCTCGTGCACCTTATTCATAAAAAGGGAGGGTGTACACAAACGCCATAGAAAACGACGCTTGATAGCAGAAAAATGACAAAAAAAGCAGTGGAAAGCAAAGGCACAAGTGATAGAACGCCAGCCAATACGAGGGTCGAGCTAAACACGACAACAGAAAAAATTGCGTAATGACATACACACACTTTGCTGGTTTTGCAGAATACACGCCATTTCAGCTTTGTGCGAAACGGGCGGAAGAAGACGGAAAACGAGATCACGACTTACTCATGAAAACGCAGAAAAAGAAAAGGCGAAGCATCCGCTTAATTGATTTGCCGTCCGCTAAACGGGAAGCGTGTCTGCCCAGAAACCGATGGTACATTTCGTGGCTCGTTTAAGGATAACAATAGAAGAAGAAAATTAAGCGGTCGCTTTCGCCGCCAGCCGCGAGTGTCAAAGCCGTATCTTCCAAAGCACAGGTAATCCGATTGGTTAGGCGCGCGCTAACGATGATAAGCTAATTAATTAACTGCTCCTCCCAGTCCCATGCTTTCCAGAACAACGCAAGTCTTGTCCTTTCAGTCGTCCGCTGCAAGCTCGGGCTGTGGCGGATGGCGGTGGATGGGCAACTTGACAGTGATCTTTTCTGTCAGAAGGAGACCGGACATGGCAGTTTGACAGTGCTCTGCACGGGTTTGCCGGTGGATGCGTGTTTGCGTGACCCAGCTAAGCTTGACATGTTTAAAGTCTCGAGATCATTTCACATTTTTGGATGACAGGAATATAGCATGAAGATTCTAATTACACTCAACCCCTCCACGGTGATCAAACACTCGTAGCAGCACACAAACCACTACCAAAGACATTAAGACAACATCCGAATTACAAAAGATGTTCTCCAAAAGCGAAACCTCTAAGAATGGCACGATGCACAAGCGTCGTCGTTGCCCAGTAGATTTTAGGTTCTTGAAGATAGTCCAAGATCACAAAACAATGTCTTCGACAAGGTCATTAACGAGTACAACTAATGAAAATCAGACCTTGAGTTTTCAGCCTGAAAACTCTCGAAGACTCGGTACTCGAAGAGCACCACCAAAAATGAAATACTCCAACACTGCCGCCGTCTACATGCCAACGCCGCAACTACAAGTCACCAAACACTAGGCTCAAGGGTATCATGTATCCGGCATGGACAGGAACTCCGCAACCAAACCATTACCGTACAAGATCCGGTGAAGTAAAGACTTCATCGCATCCAAAACCCCTCTCGGCCATTACTTGGAGTTTCAAACTCAACATGAGCCATGAAAAACCTTCTGGCGCTCCGATCGCAGTCACCATGATATTTTGCGCTACTACCAACACCATGAAAATCAATATAAGCATAGACATGTCCCATGGTGTAGACATAAAAGCAGAAGAACTTCGCGCCGCGCCTTTTGAAACCGCACAGGCTGATGATACGAACACGCACGATCGGAACCCATCCGTTCGAGATTTCAAGGAGCGCCATGCGCCAATCCGTGAAATCTTCGGAGGAGAAGTCCGGAACTCGTTGGCGGCTAGATCGAGGAGGATCGATAGCAAGTAGATCACGATTTAGCGCGGGATTGAGCACTAGTGCTGCCACCATTATTCGAACCAGACCCTCGAGCTCCCCTGCCGCCAACCACACCGTTAGCCGAAGCAGGCAGCCTCCGGGCTTAACTCTGGCGTTGCCCTAGCGACCATCGTAGATGCCATCTCCTCGCCTCCAAGGCCACCGCCCCTGCTCTTGTCTCCGCCAATAACAGCCGGAGTCCCCCCCCCCCCCCTCACACACACACACACACACACATTGAGAGCGGGGGCCGCCGCCACCGCGGCCAGGGCCGGTAGCAGCGGCGGAGAGGGAGGCGCTAGGTTGAGCCGCCAGGAAGGAGGCGACGCGGGGCACTAGTATCTAATTTATATTTTTGGTAAAATGTAAATAAAGCTCAGTAAACTTGTACTCCTAGCTTAGGCGACCACTCCCTATACGAAGAGCTCATGCCTTCAACGCCTGTCTTTTTGACCTTTTGCCGAGAGGAAAAGAAAATGTGACCGAGGGAAGAGCAAGAAAATAGTGTCGTGCTCATCCATGCTCATGCTGGGAGTGCGTGGGCCCCGCGGCAGCAGTCTACCTGCTCTGCTGCTGGCTCAGCGCAGCGCATGCTTCCAGTCCAGCAAAGCAAACAGCAGGGGAAGGAAAGAACCAGCCTGGTCGCTTCCCTCCCTCTCTCTACAAATCTCTCGCACTCCGCCTCCTCTCTCTCTACAAATTTCTCAAACCAAGCTTGTCGCCTGCCATCCTTCCACCAAAAGCAAACCCATCGTTCTCCACGCGCGCAGCTCGATCCGCTTCCGGCAGGCGGCAGCTGTACTGTCAGGCATGGCCGAGGAGTCGAAGCAGGAGACTGCCGCCGCCACCGAGGTGGTCGTGACGGAGGCGGAGAAGAAGGAGGAGGTCGAGGTCGAGAAGAAGAAGATGGAGGAGGCGGAGGCGGAGGCCGGCGCGGACGAGGCCGAGGCGGCGGTGATCGAGGGCAGCACCGCGTCCTTCCAGGAGGAGAGCAACCTCGTCTCCGACCTCGCCGACCCCGAGCGGAAGGCGCTCGCCCAGCTCAAGGAGCTCGTCGCAGCCGCGCTCGCCAGCGGGGAGTTCGACCTGCCCCCGCCCGCTCCGGAGGCCAAGACGGAGGAGCCGGCCGAGGAGACCAAGGCCGAGGTGGCGGCCGAGACCGAGGCACCCGCGTCGGAGGAGCCCAAGACGGACGTGCCGGCCCAGGAGGAGCCCAAGGCCGAGGAGCCCGCCAAGGAGGAGCCCAAGGCCGAGGAGCCCGCTGCCGTCGTGGCTGCCGTCGTCGAGGAGCCCAAGGCTGAGGCGGCGGTCGAGCCGGAGCCGGAGAAGACCGTCGTGGACACCAAGGAGGAAGGCACCCAGACGGCGGAACCAGCCATCGAGGAGACCGCCGTCCCCGCCGCGCCCGAGACCGACGCGCCAGCCGCCACGTCCGAGCCGCCGAAGGGTCCGGAGCTCATCTGGGGCGTGCCGCTGGCGGGCGGCGACGAGCGCACGGACACGGTGCTGCTCAAGTTCCTCCGCGCGCGCGAGTTCAAGGTCAAGGAGGCCATGGCGATGCTCAAGGCGGCGGTGCTGTGGCGCAAGAGCTTCGGCATCGACGCGCTCCTCGACGCCGACCTCGCCATGCCGGAGCTGGACAGCGTCGTCTTCTACCGCGGCGCCGACCGCGAGGGACACCCCGTCTGCTACAACGTCTATAGCGAGTTCCAGGACAAGGACCTCTACGAGAAGGCGTTCGGCGACGACGAGAAGAGGGAGCGGTTCCTCAAGTGGCGCATCCAGCTCCTCGAGCGCGGCATCAGGGAGCAGCTCGACTTCTCGCCCAGCGGCATCTGCTCCATGGTGCAGGTCACCGACCTCAAGAACTCGCCGCCCATGCTCGGCAAGCACCGCGCCGTCACCCGCCAGGCGCTCGCGCTGCTCCAGGACAACTACCCTGAATTCATCGCCAAGAAGGTAATTAAACTTCTGTCTTACTTTGTTGTATGTATGGTTTTCTAATTCGCTATCCGAAATTCGGTATCATACTAGCAACACAAGGATTGAACATTTCTATGATTTTTAAGGCAACATTATTGTGCTTGTAGTTGATTGAACTGAATTCACCGGATGCAGCATATGCTGTCAATATGTCATTCTTATTTTTGATTGTTATGTTCTGGGGGGCACTTCATTCTTATAGAATTTGTCGCTGACTATATCTAGCTAGATATGGTGGATTGCTGGTGCAAATAAGCTGTGTGATAGTGGCATCAATTCACTTCTAGTTTTTCCGCTCTTTCCTGTTTGAGTAATGTTACATGCTATTGAAAATGGTATGTGCTTATTATGAGACTGGAGTGATTTCGATACATAAGGATTGAACATTTCTATGATTTGTAAGGCAACATTTTTGTGCTTCTAGTTGATTGAACTGAATTCATCTGATGTAGTGGTATATGCTGTCATTCTTCTTTTTGATTGTTATGTCCTAGGGGGCACTTGACTAGTGACATTCTTGTAAAAATTTTAGTTAACTAATCTAACTAGATATGATGGAATTGTGGTGCAAATAAGCTGGGATGGTGGCATCATTTCACTTCTAGTTTTTCCTCTCTTCCTTGTTTAAGTTATGTTTCTTTCTATTGAAAATGGTATGTGCTTATTATGAGAACTCAATTGGGATTAATTTCACTTCTAGTTTTTCTTCTCTTCCTTGTTTAAGTCATGTTCCTTGCTGTTTAAAATGTCTTCTCTTCCTTGTTTAAGTTATGTTCCTTGCTGTTTAAAATGTTATGTGCCTATTATGAGAACTTTATCGGGATTAATTTGCTTGGATCATCAACCATATGCAGGTGTTCATCAATGTGCCATGGTGGTATCTTGCGGCAAACAAAATGATGAGTCCATTCACCACACAGCGCACCAAGAGCAAGTTCACGTTTTCAAGCCCAGCCAAAACCGCAGAGACCCTTTTCAGGTTCGCGCCACCCGATAATCTTTGGGAGGGAGTCTTCCTTTTCTTGTTTTGTAGCCATATACTTTCAGTTGCAATACTTTCTGTATGTTCATGACTTTCTTACTGTGTTCTTATGTGTTTTTTGCCTTCACTAAATGTGACGCAGATACATCGCCCCGGAGCAGGTCCCTGTCCAATTTGGTGGCCTCTTCAAAGAGGATGATACTGAGTTCTCAACTTCTGATAGCGTCACCGAGCTCACTGTCAAACCTTCTTCCAAAGAGACTATTGAGATTCCTGCTACTGAGGTTAATCCCTGTTCTTCTATCCTTCTATTCTCAGATTAACACTACAATAGTAGAAGAATAAACACTAATAGTTGGTATTACAAATGTGCTGTCATTGCAGAACTCCACGGTTGTGTGGGAGCTCCGTGTGCTTGGGTGGGAGGTGAGCTATGGTGTGGAGTTCACCCCCGACGCAGAGGGCGGCTACACGGTCATCGTGCAGAAGACGAGGAAGGTGCCTGCCAACGAGGAACCAATCATGAAGGGTAGCTTCAAAGTCAGCGAGCCCGGCAAGGTGGTGCTCACCGTGAACAACCCAACATCGAAGAAGAAGAAGCTGCTGTGCCGATTCAAGGTCAAGAGCTCCGCCGAATCCGCCTAAGGTGTTCTACTGATACAATCACCAACCAGGTCCATACCACCACCATTTCAACATGCTGCATGATAGGACAGAACAATAAGATTCTAGATGGCCGTTTTGTGTTTGGTTCTTTAATTTGTTGGCTTGCTGTTTTTTGGGGATCAGACTTCTATATGTGTTTACTTGAAAACAAAACCGAAGTGAGCTTGTTCTATGGGATAGCTGGGATCCGAAGGTGGGGAAAATATGAGATAGTGATGTTTCTTGAGATCAGGAAGGGAGGACCGAAGAACTGTTGCTGATCTGTATAAATCATATGGATTCTCTTTCATCGACCTGTTAATTTGTAGACAATACTCGTGTTTTGTGGTCGCCCACCCCATGTTACTCCATGTTCTCCTGCTCCTTCCGTCTTGTCGTTTTTCTTGTCTGTTGGCGATGATCTCGGTCAAATTTTAAGTGCATGACATGGACGTCAGGGTCTTGGCAACTGTTTAGTTCACAGCATTTGCAGAAAAGAGAACAAATCATCTGTTTGGGAGTAGCAATTGCCAAGGCAGGCTCTATCTGAATTCTGACCAGCCTTGTTTGGGAGGGAGCCTCCAGTTTTTGTGTGAAACACTGTAACTCTTGTGTACACCGAACTGCTATTGCATACCTAATTAGGCGAAAAGACAATTTTTCACATCAATTTGGATGAGAACTGACAGTGGCAAGACAAACCAAGTGTGCAGGCCGAACCAAAAGCAGGCATCTCTCGTAAGTGTTTAATATGCTGCTAATGATGAGCATCAACCATGCTTGGGTTGGTGGTACAGTTAACCAGAAAGCAAAAGAAGCAAGCAAAAGCGAAGCAGAGCAAAGTCAGCAAGCTGTAGACAGATGGACAGTAGGCAAAGGAATGTGTGTGCCTGTGCAAGAACTTTCCCTTTGACTACACAGGCAGGCCCATAGAAACCAAAAGTGAAAGCCACCGCATTACGCATGTCCAGCTCGGCCATGATCCTCCCTGCCCTCTGATTATTGGAGAATGGAGGCAGCTGATGTCCATGTGTGCAGTGTGCTGCTAGAGGCATGAAGGGCAGTTGGGAGTGGGAGGCCCATTCAGTCGCGGTTTTCATGGTCAGAGAGAAAACATCATGATTGATTGCATGGACAAGTGCCAGTGTCAATTGTCATCCATGCTCTTCTTGCATTCAGAGTTCCCTCCATATGTCCTGGTCGGGAGAGGCGGCTCTCACACTGGTCAGAATGTTTGCCATGGGGTTTTTATATTTATACGTACTTAGGTAGGAGGCAGCATCACCATGATTGTAAACTTGAAACGGAGATGAGCATGCAGTCAGTGCCTCAGGGTGGAGCATGGTGGGTATAAGTCATGGTCATGGAGACAGAGCTCTCTGTTCATGGGGCCAGTGGCAACCATCTTCTATTTAAACGAGATGGATGCGCTCATGTGGTTGTTGTGAATGGATGGGCCACACAGAACTGCAACCGGTGTTGCATCTTCAGATTGGGACCAAGCAAAGAAATTGCCAAGCTACCAGTCGGGTTCAGAATATACAGTTTTCTGCATCATGATGTATCAGCCAGTTATGCAACCAAAGCCTGCATTTTAACGCTGGGTGTTTAACCCGTGGATTTTGCATTACCGTGCCGCGAATGGGGAGACAAGCAGCCAAGATACAAAGCCAAAAATAGGCGATTCTTCAACCTTTGGTTCAGGCCAAGCCGCCATGGTCTCTTTCAGGCACTCCGGCGGCGCGAGATTTCGCCGTCGTACCGGCTCTGGATCAGGCGAGGAGTTAAGGCGGAGGAGGACAATCGGGTAGACGAAAACCGTGTGGTCACTGTCGATCCACTATATGGTCGAGGAGATGTGTGTCTGGATTGATCGCGATGATTGCATTGAAGCCTTTAAGGCGTGAATTTTCGGTGATCTCTCTGCGTTGGCGGTGGTTGATCTCGTTCGTGCATGAGAAGTCGGCACGTTTCTGTGGTCCTCTTCCCGCCCGTCCATGGATTCTCCCAACTCCGTAGTCCCGGGCAGATCCTGCTGATAAATGGTGGGGGCAAGCCGTACAAGTTGCTATTTCAAGATCAAACAGTACGTACTACCTGAAATGTCATTGATATGGTTGATGATCCTCGTTGAAGTGAAGCATCTTGAAGAGCAATTCGCCTGGAATAGCAATTACCCATCTTAGAGCAACTCTTGCAGATTTCTTAGAAAAAAGTCATTTGTAATGATTTTAAGGAAGGGCAAATTTCAACTTGATTGTGTCTACTGAAGACCAATAACCGTCGTAGATTGGTTTAGCGATGACTAAGCGTGTCATATGTATGGTATATATAGTCAAATGGTGAAGGTCAATTTCACCGAGCCATAGTTTTTTTTTTGCGAAACACAGTACAACGCAGACGCTCATATACACGCGCATACAGTCACCCCTATGAACGCACACACGAACACCCTACCCCTATGAGCACCTCCGAGAGACTGAGCCGGCGGATCGGGTCTTGAGATTGACGAAGTCACCACAGGCGCCTCGCTGTCGACGGGAACGTCGCCTCCCACTGAAGAATATTCCGCCTAAATGAGAAACACCAGCGTCAAACCTGGGGTTTGAACTCTGGTGGGCTGGGGGTACAGCGACCCTCCTAACCATCTTGCCAGAGGCAAGTTCTCAGCCATAGTTATCCTGCGCTCTCTTCGAAAGATCATGTCACCGTCACATCTCCTCACGAGATGTATTTCCCAGTAAATATACGAGTAATGACCAAACTTTGGACAGTCAAAAATCAAAACAACGGCAACATAAGTTAAAAAACATGTCGTCGCCAACATCAACAACTTCTATGAAAGGAGCAAACGGAGGTAGCTGAAAGTATGCGAAACAGAAAATGCACATCTTTGTCTCCCTTTGGTTTTCAGATGATTTCTTAAAAAATATCTCAAATGTTGCAGAACTTGGCATCTCTCTATTTCTCTCTCAAAACAAGATGTGCCACTTACAGGCGAACAAGAAAATAATAACTATCGTAAACACAACCAATATTTTTTAAGAGATCTCACGCCTTGATAGAAATTCTCGGAAAGCAATCTACGTAAGTTTTAAAGGTTTAATTACTTAAACAGTAGAGCTTCTGTATGAAAAAATTCTTGTAGTGTCTTCACTGTTCGTTTCATGTGACCACTTTGAGCGAATGATGATCTCGAGCTGTTCTTGCTTACTCAAATTCTACAACGTAGAGGTGCATCGAGAATTTGAATACGGGAGGAGGTAAACCGTAGGCCGTACAATACATGCAAGAAAAGGAAAAGCTGAAGTGCTCGTGCCACCAGCCTTTTGCAGTTCCCTTTCTGTAGGTTGCTCTTCTTTCTCCACTACCAAGACGCAGCTGCCTACAACGTACTCACAGAACCGTACTCCGAAAACTTGAAAAGCTGGTAATCACCGGTCAACAATTGCACCTACTAGAGAAAATCATGTGGTTAAGCAAATCATTACAGTGATCAACGATTAGGCTGCTAGCCGACTAAGGTGTCCTCATGTGCCTCTACTTGCCTCTGTTTTTGTTCAGTTGGACGCCTAAATACAGAGACGTTCAAAAAGTGGTTAGGCAGTCATGCCTAGCGGCTATTCATAGGGAAGTTTGTCTACTGTAGCTTCTCTCTTGTGTCAACGGCCATTGATAAAAGCAGAGAAAATAAAGAAGCACAGTGAGGAGAGAAGGGGAAAAGGGAACTGACCAGAATGATTAGTTATAGGAAAGAGGAAAATGGAAATAAAGGTTATGTTTTGGGGAACCAGAAAAGTAGTTGCTCTTCTAATGACCAAACGGCCTTTGCAAATAGTACTGACATATGACAGTAATCAAGTAATACTGAAATCAAACTCCCTGAAATCTGAAGTAAAGAATGAACTCCGTGTGATTCTAGCTTAGGTCCAGTGAAAAGCAGGAAGCTGCCTTTCGTCAGACGAAGTATACCAGCAAAATATATGTTGTAATCTTTTATATTTTGTAGTGAAATATTGGAGTATGCGTATATAACGGTCATATTCAATTACTAAGTAACATGCAGGGAAACTACATGTGAAATTATACACTCGATTTCTGTTTCTGCTGATATCTGTTTCCACTGTGTGACAGAACAAAAGGCTGGGCCTTGGCCTTAGAATTGCTACGACAGGTAAGCGAAAAAGGCCTTGGGCTATGGGAATGTCATCCGTGAAGTTGTTGCTCACTCATCGGAGTTCACTTCCACTCATCGGAGTGCACTCGCCTTCAGGCGACGCGACTCGCCCAGGTCGCCTGAAGCGACTCCTTCATGGCCCAACAAAAAGCACAGCTCCTCTTCTTATTTAGCAGTATTAAAATCTATTCTCAAAAAAAAAAGCAGTATTAAAATATGTTTTTTCTTTATCTGAACAAATTTTAAAACTGAACGTCTTTCAAAATCTAAAACATTTTTTAAACTTGAACATTTTACAAATCTGAAGAAAAAAAATTGAGTTCGATTTTTTTTTCAAAATCTGACAGTTTTTTAATTGAATATTTTTCAGATTTGAACAAAATTTTAAATTCGAACATTTTTCAAAATGTAGAAAGTTTTTAAAATATGAACAATTTTCAAACTTGAACAATTTTTTAATTCGAACATTTTTTCAATTTTAGAAACTTTTTAAAAGCTGAACAAATTTCAAATTTGAACAACTTTCAAAAACCTGAACAATTTTCCAAATCTGAAATTTTTTCAGAATTCTAAATCTGAAAGTTTTTTTGAAAAAAAGAAATAAACAAAAAACAACAGAAAAAGAAAAGAAACAAAAACAGAGTAAAAAAAGCAGAAAAATCACGCCGAATGGGCCGGCCCATCAGCGCGATCCTTCAGGCGACGCGACCATTAAGCGTCGTCGCGGGGCGATGTATAGGGTTTGCCGAGTACATGGAGGCAAATTTCGTTTGAGAGGGAAGATGCTCTAACGTTGAAGCCCATAGACTTGCTTTGCTATGCTCTTTTGGTGAATATTGGCCGTCATTTTTCTTGTTGAAGTATAATACATTAATATCAAGATGATATTCATATCTGCATGCTAGGGTCTTATGATTAGTTTTGTATACCTATAAGTGCTATCCTTAATCAACAATAAAGAGCATATTTTTCTTAAAAAAATACCAGGATTCAACCCTTCGGCCTTGAGGGGAAGGACAGCAAGATGGTACCCCATTGCATTTTGTTTGTATCTTGGTCTTTTTATTTCTGGGGTTTTGTATCTTGTGTTTGGTGAACTAAGGAATGAATTTGCACAACAAAAATGTGTGGTGGATATAGGATTACATAACTGGGGGCAACACTTCACACAATTCAATATTACCCTACGAGGAGATCATTTCGTTCCGGTTTTAAACCCCATACCTGTATGCACGGAGGATCATGAGGACTCATATGGGACTAGAGGCTTAGGTCGGCGGCGGCGGACGGACGATACGGAGGAGGCAAGAACTGCTGGCCGGGTGGATAACCGGGCACACACGCATAGAAACCTTAACATATACAGGTGTAGAAGTTGCGAAGCGGTGCCCTCGAGAGCTCCCAGGCCTTTAGGTCTCCTCGTCTCCAGTCGACGCCTCCGCCACCGCCGCCGATCTGCCCTGCCTCTGTGGCCTTCAGACTATATATGGAGGCGCGGTGGATTTTGGCCCTCGTCGGTGGGAGGGCTCTGTTTTCTGATCTTCGTGTCAAGGTTTGTTGGAGCGGCGCTCTGATGGTGGCGGCGCATCTTTCAATAAGGTCTCTCGGCTTTAGTTCCATCTTGGCGACGAAGTCGAGAAGCTTATGGAAGTGGTGTGTTTCTCAACGATTTCTTATGGCGGTGGAGATCTTAGGATCGTCAAGGAACTTCATCGGCGGTTCATCCTTATTCTTCGACTTCGGGACGAATGTGGTCTTTTTGACCCGTTCGGTGACTTCCCACCCACAAGTAACAACGTCAGGCCGGCTTAGGGAGGAGCGGCGGCGGCGGCGCGCTGTCGGCACGGTCTGGAGGTTGCAGACGAAGGGCATCTCAAGGATCTCATTGTAATTTTCGTTTTGTTGATTTATTTTGTATTGTTTGATATTTCTTTTAATGTCAGGGTCCTTTTTGCAAAAAAACCCTTAACGTACACTTGGCAAGAGCAGTTACCACTGACGAAAGCTTATATGCAGATAAAAAGGATTGCAACGTTCTTCCGGCTACGTTGGTGCATAGAAACGGAGCGATCCAGAGTTCTACCGCCGACTCCCCTTTTTTTTGTTGACTCCTACTGTGACGTGAGCAACAGCTTGGAGATAAAAACCACCTGAGACTTTTTCTCCCAGCTTGTGACGTGCGCAACAGCTTGGAGATAAAAAACCACCTGAGACTTTTCTCTCCCAGCTATATATTCTGATGTCACAACAGATAGCACTACCGTTCAAAAACAACAGATAGCACTAGTCATCAGTTATTTGTTCTCTCCTACGGTATACGTTTGCAAAGTTTTGTAAGACTCTTTGACTTTCAAGTCTATAAATATTGCATATCCTCTCAGACATACCAGTACTCAGCTCCATAGCATAGCAAACTAATTAGGTAGAGGAAGAAAAGGAAGTATTGATCTTGAAGCTTCACCCAACATCGATCAACACTATCGAGTTTGGCGGGTGCGAGGATTGCTACTATGTGCTTCGTACTCATACTCGTGCTGTTCGCGAGCCATACGTTTGCAGGTCTGTACTCTCCTCGTTGTCTGTTTAACTGTGTTCAAACTGATCACTCACTAACTCATGCGGGATCTGTGCCGATTATCTTCTTCCACCCAGCAGTGTGAATTTCGGGATTATTTTTCTTCCACTATATATAAGTTCTTCACAGATATATAAATATATATTCTCATGTACGTTGTTATTCTCTTGCAGATGAGTGTTATGATAGTGCAGAAGCGAACTGCTGGGTAAATAAGTCTGGCAGCCCGCTCTGCGTAGGCTTTCTGTGCAACACGACATGCTGGATTGCGGGCAAAATGTTTAACGCCGTTGTCAAGGAACACAAGTGTGTGGGGCCAGCGCTCAGTAGCTCTTGTTGCTGCTATCTCTGCGACAAATAGGTTAGCTAGCTAACATGGGGACTGAAGATAGCCTCTCATGATTACAAAGGGCCACTGAAACCACGATGATCTATACGTGATTTCTTGGCTTCGCATATATAGAGAGGCTGCGAATGAATAATTTATTGTACTATTGCTTCATGGTGTTGCCCGCCTGTTAGGGATGGGTTGCTCAGTTAGTGGGTTACAAACTTTCTCTGTAATCTGTTGTGTTCTTTTCTTTCCCCTACTTTAATGAAAATAAGCATAGCTCCTGTTGTTCAGCTTAAAAAATACAAGTGCTTCATTAGTACATCCTCCGTTTAGATTTTAGGATGTTTTAGATATTTTAATGTGGACTATGTACGGACCAAACTGAGTGAAACTACACACTAAAATGCATCTAGATATATTTGTTATAGAAAATAGTTAAGACTACTTATAATTGTGAACCGAGGGTGTATTATGTTTACTGAACTATCGGATACTTCTTGTCAATATCGTAGATTCATTGGTGTTGTATGCATTGAATTATGATGAAACAAGAATCTTAAATATTAATCCACTTGATTTGCAAAATGAAACATTGTAATATCCGAAGCATAATAGAAGCAACTCTCATATTTTTAACACATGGTTGTACAATTTATTAGAGGGAAGGGTCTCATTTGATGTTTAGCTAGGGAAAGCATGTTAAAAGAGGCATTTACGACAAAGGTGTGGAATTGGTCGATGGAAAAGCCGTAAAGGGAACAACGTTGAATAACGTGAAACTCGGATACAACGTTCTTTGTGCAATGCCGCATTTTTCTTTATTCTCTGGGAACACGCAGATATTTAGTTTGACAATAAAGATCACTTGGGTATGTTGGCTAATTAAGGTACGTCGTACATAGGCCCCAATGGTACAGATTGTAAATCCGAACGCTCATCAAAGTATGAGAATCATAAAAAGTGGAAATCAAATTGGGTTGAGAAAAAAGACCATCGTACCCGCAAAGAGGTAGGTTTTAATCTCCACCATTGATTCACTAAACGGGGTATCCAAAGAAGAAGTCATAATAAAACTAAGAGCCCGGGTGTTGTTGTGTATCCCCGTACCTCTATCTCTCTCATTTTTTGCCTTCCACTATGTCTCTTCTCTAGTGGTTATGCCGTTGCAAACGAGTATTAACAAACATATATGAATGCTAAAAGACAAGGGTTGTTTCTCTCCTACCCTGATACTCCCTCCATATGATGTAAGGTGTATTATTTCTGTGATGAATACCTTGACAAGGATAAAATTACCCTTCTATAGATCGCCAGTCAGAACCTAAATTAACGTGTGGCATCTTCCTTGGAGAGCGAGATGATATCCCGTAACTCACCGGAGATCTTCTGCTCCCGAGTACTCCTAGAGATCTTGCTAGGAGGAAGCACGTCATAGTCATTTGGATAGCGATCTGATATATGGAAAGGAAACGTTACATGACTATTATCTAAAACTATCTACTCCCCCTGTTTCTAAATATAAGATGTTTTAGGTATATTTCACAAGTTAATTAGATGCGCACCAAAATAAGTGAACATGGCAATTAAAATGTGTCTAGATACATATAAATATGAAGAAAAAAAGGTAAAGCATATTATATTTAGAAACGGAGAGAGTAGTTGATTTCATCGTTCACGGTACCATGCGTGCTCCAAAGATTAGCCTGCCTACCATAGCTATATTTTTTCCACATGAAGCTAGCTTTGTACTAGCTTTCTACCTGGAGTTGATCCATAGTTTCGCATTGAATTGGATTTGTGGTTGCATGCGGTGGGATTTCGCCCTTTTAGTTAATTTTGCCTATTTAATTTCACTTTTATGATTTGTTTTTGGTTGCACGCGTGGGATTTGTTAGGAAACTACTCACTCTGTTCCAAATTACCCTTCGTTTTGGGTTAAGTCAAAGTCAAAGTTTGTAAACTTTGACCAAGCATACAAGAAAAACATACCAATTTTTATAATACAAAATAAATATTAGTGGAATCATCATAACATATATAATCGTATTATATCCATTTCGTATTATAGATGTTGGTATTTTTCTCTATATGTTTGACTTTGACCAATTCCAAAAGGCAGGGTAATTTGGGACAGAGGGAGTATGTTGTTTGGCCTATTTAAATTCACCTTTAATTGGATTTGTTTTAGTTGTATGTGCTAGGTTTAGATAGGTAATAAATTGATTCGGCCTATTTAGTTTCGCCTTCAAATTGAGTTTTTCGGTGCATGTATTGCGGTTAGTTAGGAAAGATATTAAGAAAACCTCGTTAATTGCATATCTAATCCCTATTTTGTGTGCGGTGGTTTTAGACCTCACTTTTTTTAGTTATGAAACTTGTGTGAAATTGGATGCAGATTGGATGGTCTCTATACGTATGACGATGAGCGCTGCGTGTTGACCAACATACTCCCTCCGTCCCAAAATACAAGTCATGCTATTTTTTGTGCTGGTATTCGATGCACAACTTTGACCATTCATATATAATAAATTATGTGGATCGAGAATGTGTAAATGGTATCGTTGAATTCGTCTTGCGTAATTCTTTCATTTCATATATTTTTATACTAATTTTGTGGTCATATTATAAGTATAAATCATGTTCAAAGTTGTATATTGTTAACAGCAAAATTAATTAAATGAGCCTTATATTTTAGGATGGAGGGAGTATCGTCACCAACTCACATTTAAGAATAAAGATAATTTCGTATTTAATTAGATTTCTTGGTTGCATGAGCTGAGATTTTGCCCGTTTAGTTAACTAGTCAGTGTGCACGTGCAACGCACGTCTATCAAATATAACACACGTTTTATAAAATATCATTCCTTTTTTTTTTACTTTGAAATCTCATTCCTCTATTTAAGTAGTCACTTTTAATGGAGTTTTTGGCTCATCTGTATCTTATTTTTAATCAAAAATGCTATATTTAGGTCATGACATAATTTCTGCAATGTGGATGCAATGAGTGCATCACTATATTTTCATGAATTTTATGCTGCAAAGACTACTGTGCACAATACTCCCTCCATTCCAATAAGACCTATAATTTTTTTCAAAAGTAAAAAATGAAAATTTTGAGCAAAATTTTAGAAAAAAACCAGCATTTGCAATACAAAATAGATACCTTTGAATAGTATAATGAAATATATTTTCAGATTATATCCATATAGTATTATAGTGGTTGACAATTTTCTAAAACCTCGGTCAAATTTTACATCTTTTGAGTTCTGAAAAAACTTTGCATCCCTGATGTCGCACTCCACAACACGTGCGTAAAACATGTCTGGAGTAGCTTATTTTAACATCCACAGATACACCTGCATACATGACATTTTGTTCCTAGCACTATTGGCACAAATAAGAATGCTGAACAAAATTTATTCTCAGGAGACGCTTTCTACACAGTTTTCTTGTATCGGGAAAATCTGAACTATGATGTATCTTCACACCTTTAGTCATTTAGTTGGTAACAATGGGAAGCAAATTATTTGTTGTATAAATCAGAAACCATATAATAAATAAAGATTGTTCGGAGTGTATTATTTGCTTGATAACAACTTAAGTGCAACAGTAAGGATGTAGACTATTCCATTAGATAAATGAAGATGCCTTCTTTTACTGTAAATTGGAAGGCAAGATGAATAGGACGATAACCTTGCAGGTTCACTATTGCTATGAGTGATACCCAGGCTGAAAGAATCATTCTGAAGTTACATTCGCAGAAATAGAGACTGTACCTAAATTGAATTGCCAAAAATCTTGTAGAAGTACTGACATAACTGTATCAACTCATAGCACCCTTTCGTTCCATATATCTCCATATTACAAGTGGTGAGAAGGTATATGACAGATCCTAGAAGTGAAACAGTGACTTCAAATTAGGTGACAAATATAAAAATAACAAGGTACATTGAATCGTCACAAGACATGTTATATGTTATCTTATTTCACACCTGATTCTGGCTGTAACATACCAGAAATTGGGAAAGAGGAAAAGGATCAGTATTCAAGGAGATGAGCATGTTTTCCACCTAAAAATGATCAGTATTATATACCCACCTCCTGTGATTGAAGTGATCTGCGCTCGGTGATACCAGGCTTTCCTAACTCCATATGTGCTCGGTGATGTCGGACTATAGTTTGAGAATGCTAGTCAAGGCATCACATAGAAAATAGCTGCTAAGAAGTCCCAAACCATAATTAAGAATGTTTCCCCTCAGTTTCCAAGGAGGAGGAATTTGGAGGCTGCAAACTTCTTCTCGGCTTATCATGCATGGTTCCTTCAAAGTAAATATTTAGGTAATTAACTTTAGCCATATGATTGAGCGTACAATGATAAGCAGACTGTTTTTCGGAGTAATGGAAAATATCATTAATTATTGGACAGGGAGACAATTCCAAGCATACCTAGACTTTCCTGCAATAAGAATTGCTTCAGATGATCTCATTTATCATATATCAGGTGCACTTTCTTTGCATTGCAAGAGTCAGCTAGCTCTATAAGTAAAAAAAAATCACTCTCATCATACAGAGCCAGCAACTCGCTTGTTTTAGCATATTCCATGCATTGATGCATGGCAAACCCCTCATTACTCATTAGCTCATCATTCAGTAATGAAAATCCGTGAAGACATCGTACACCTAGTCTATTAGCCAGATCATTACCAATACAATGATGCACAAAATGCTCTGAATTGGGGTTATCTATCCAGGGTGCATCATTATAGACAAGGTTCATCAAAGGTGTCACTACACCAAATGAATCTGGAATCACCAATGAATTCAGCAAAGCATCAGCTCCTTGACAATCAACAAAATTCAGTTGCTCTGCAGACAGTTTCTCTCCTTAGTATCACCCTGTAAGCAACGAAGTACAAAATTATTCCATCGTTGAGAAATTGGATAATTCCTAGGAAAATTCAACAATTAGATCCCCTTGGTAAATAGAAGTATCCGTGTAAGCAGTTGGCATGTATAAACATTTTAAGAGGTACCCGCGCTAGGAGAATAGAAGTACTCGTGTAATTGCTGAAGCAAAATCGATGCAGCAGGTGAGAAATAAGTGTCTTTCCTTACGGATGGGCGAAGTTCAGCTCTGGAAGTCTGGATGTGCTACGGCGACCACGATGGCGGGGAAGACAAACACCACACGCATCTACGGCGTTGGCAATCCTCCTGCACGATCCAGGTTACGACGTCGGTGGTCGTGTAGAGCGGCATACGGTGGCGGCCGGCCGGAGCAACTGCAACAGGGCGAAGATGTGACGTGACGTGCAGTGCAACAGGGGGGAGAGGAAGACGGGCTGGCTGCGGCGGCTCAGTCTCCGTCATCGGCCTGGTTCCGGCTCCTGGGCGGCGACGACGTGGAGCTCTGGTTCCGGAAGTGGAGATGGTCGACCTCGGCGGCGGCCTCCGTCAGCTAGCGACGATGGATCGATACGAAGGGATTCACCCGACCTGTGGTGCGCTGACGGCCACAGAGTAGACCGTCGGGAGTGAGGCGGCGGCGTGGGAGCGGATTTGCGTACGGTGGAGATTTGTTTTTCCTGTCAAGTTTGCTCTTTTATAAGTAGTGGAGATTAAGCCCATTTATTTTGGAACTAATTGGATTTTTTGGTTGGTGGGATTATTTTAAATTGGATTGTTTTCTGGTATCTAGTGGGATTAGTTTGGAAATTAATTAATTAGGCCTATTTAATTTCAACTTTAATAAGATTTTTTGGTTGCATGCGGTGGGCTTAGTTAGGAAAGGACTTACTTAGGCCCATTAATTGCATACATCTATATGGTGGTTTTTTATATCTTGCTATTTTATTTTCAAAAAACAAAAATCTTGCTATTTTTGGTTGTACAAGCTGTGTGAGATCGGATGCAATTCGGATGGTCTGAATATGTCCGATGATAAGCGTTGAATGTTGATATACCATTATCAATTCATTTAATAGTAAAGATTTTACGTGTGGTAGGTGGAAGATTCGATTTAGCCACACACCCATCATAGAACGCTGACTCACAGTGGCAAGAGCGGGCACTGCATCCGATGCCACTCACGCAAACTATCCGCAAATCCAACGAATTTCAGCGCTCTCTTGACACATGTACGGCCACGATCGGCTGTAGACCCCGAACGATCCACTTCGCCGCGCTGACTATATTCCACTGTTGTGCGCAACGGCTTGGTGAAAGAAACGGTCACCTCAGATTTTTCTCTCGCCAGCTATTCGGACGTCGCAACAGACTGTACATTCTTATCTGGTCATAATTATCATTTTTGTTGTTCTCTCCCACGTTTCCAAGTTTGTACTATAAATATTGCATATCCTCTCTGACATAATAGTACCTGCTCCACAGCAAACGAAAGTAAACTTGAAACTTCGCTCAGCATCAACACTATCGAGTATGGCGGGTGCGAGGAACGCTGCCATGTGCTTTGTATTGGTCCTCGTATTATTCGCGACTCGTGGTTCCGCCGGTTTGTGCTCCTCTCTCCCTGTTTACTTACTAAACTCATGAGGGGTCTGCATTCTCTTCTTCCACCTAGTGTGAATTTCTTGGTTCTTTTCATCGACTATATATAAGTTCTTCGGGCATATATAAATATTTGTACATTTTTAATCTCTGCAGAAGGCAACTGCTGGGAAAGTACCTCTGGCAGCCCACTCTGTGTAGGCTTTCTTTGCAAGTCGACTTGCTGGATTGCTGGGAAAATGTTTAAAGCCACCGTCAAGGAACACAAGTGTTTGGGGTCAGCATTCAACAGCGTTTGTTACTGCTATCTTTGCGACAAATAGCTTGTTTACATGAGCTGAAGTAGCCTCCTGATTACAGAAGGCCACATCAATCAAGATCATGACGTGATTTCTGGGCTAAATACTTGGTCTGTCAAGCTGTGTGTGTTTGCTCCTATGGTACTAGTAGTGAGTTATAGATACTATATATAAAGGCTGGCTAGATTCACCCCTCCTCCACCCTGTCCACGTCGCCTCAAATCGTGACCCTTGGATCGCTGTGATCGGACGGCCACGAAACATCCACGCTACCCCCAAACCGCGGTACTGTACATGCTACAGTACCGGCGATTTTCTTCCAATCACAAACGGCCACGTATACCGGTCACCGGCCGGTGGAACCGGTGGCCAGCCGGTCACCCATCCCGCACGAAATTTGACGCAACATTTTCCAGAAAACCCCCCGCAAAGGACTTTTTTGTAAATTGCGGAAACGACAGGGACCTCGCTGAAAAAGTGTGCACACTCACGTCTCTCTCCTTCCCTCTCCCCGTGCGGTGCCGGAGTTCGCCGCCGCCGCCGACGCGCCCCGCCGCCGCTCCGCTGCTCCCCGGACGAATCCAAGAGCACAGGAAGCACCGCCTCGCCGTCCTCTACCTCCTCCGCGAGTTACGCGAGCCGGGATGTCCGGAATAGCCGCCAAACCGCCGTCTTCCCCAAGTCCGGCCGCTGCCCCATCGAGCTCGATTCGGTCGCCCACGACCTCCTCCCGCCTCGCTGAGCCCTCCATCGTGTTCGTGGTGAGCTTCTGATCCCGAGAGACCTCCTTCCTGTCCTCCCCGCGCTCCGTGTTGCTGTGGCCGTGCTCGCCGGCTGCCGCCGTCGTTTCGGTCACCGCCGGCGGTCCGACGACCATTTGGTCACCAGCGCCGCCCAAACGGCTCCCCCGCGCCTCCCTCGCGCTGATCCGCGCGACCCCAGCCCCGGGGGCGTGCTGGGGCGGGCGTGGCCGTGCTCGCCCGAGCTCGGCCGAGCTGCGCATGGCCGACGCCGGGTGATGTCACGGGCCCGGCCTGTCAGGGTTTTTCCATTTTCGCAGATATTTTCCAGAAAATGCTAAATTCCTGACAAGTGGGCCCCAGCTTATTTAGACAATTTCCAGAAAATGAAAAATGCTATATAATCAATAACTTCAAATCCGTCCATCCGAAAAATATAAAAAATAACTCAAAATGATCACAAAAATAAATGGTAACTAATTATGGCAAAACGCAAACATATTTAAACATTTCATTTTGCTGAAATTTGGGAAAAATCCAAACGCACTTGCTCTAATTATATGGAGCTGAATTTAGTAAATTCCTCTAATTATGGAATTCAATTGAATAAATGTGCATTTCCACTCATTACGGACATAAATTAAATGTTAATAAAAAAAGAAACATTTTTGAACATTTCAATTTGCTTAAAATTGGAGATACTGTAAAATATATCAACATACTCACAAAAGCAAATGCTAACTATTTACATAAAAAACCAAACATATTTAAACATTTTGAATTAGTGAATATTTGGAGAAAATCCAAATGCACTTCCTCTAATTATATGGAGTTGAATTTAATAAATGTTCATACGATGCATTTCCTCTAATTATGGACTTACATTGAACATTTCAATTTGGTAAATATTTATATGCAATCTAAATGAACTTTCTCTAACTATGGAATTCAATTGAATATATGTGCATTTCCACTCATTAAGGACTTAAATTAAATGTTAATGAAAAAATGAAACATATTACGACATCAATTTGCTAAAAAATTTGAAATACTCAAACTTATATCAACATGCCCATAAAAATAAATGCTAACTATTTATGGCAAAATAGAATCATAATTTATGGCAAAAGACAAACATGTTTGAATATTTCGCATTGGTAAATATTTGGAGACAATCCAATGCACTTCCTCTAATTATGTGGAGTTGAGACAAACCTGTTTGAAATTTTCGAATTGGTAAATATTTGGAGAAAATCCAAATGCGCTTCCTCTAATTATGTGCATCTGAAATTTAATAAATGCTCACACAATGCATTTCCTCTAACTATGGACTTAAATTGAACATTTCAATTTGGCAAACATTTGGAACCAATCTAAATTAACTTCCTCTAAATATGGAATTCAACATTTTTAATTACAACGGGTGCGGCGTGCCGCCGCGCCAAATTGACTAGTTATGTTTCCAGCTGCCGGTTTCTGAGTTTTTGCTGTCCCCGATTCAGTGGTGTTGTGATTTTTATAAGCAGATGCAATGTTATCTCGACAAAAGATGCCTACTGTTTTTTTTTTGAAACAAGGCAAAAGATTTGCCATTTTCATTGATTAAAAAGAAGAGAGTTTTTCTTTAGAAAAGAGGCAGTCCCATCCTATGCATGGCCTTTATTAATTTATTATAAATCAGTCATTACAAGAGATTCATGGATCACACAAAGTAGATACATGTATCAACCATCTAAATAACAGAGACAAACATGAATGACACTGCATTAACATGTTAACCTAAGATCAGAACGTCAGCTGTACTGGTTGCATAAGTCCCGTGCCACCGTATCCAGTCGGTTGCACCCAGTAACCATCTCGTTGCGCTTCTCCGTTGATTGTAGGTAAGACCACGAACGGATCCAATGCGTAGCCATTGGTATAACCTGCATAAAGGAATAGAGTTTTACCTTATTAAAAATGTAATCATTTCGTATGTTCCATATGGCTCAAAGCAACGCACAAACTCCAACACGGATCGGTACTTTATCTGTTTTGGAGACACCCCTCAACCAGTTCCCAAAAAATGTGAAATATTATTTGGGGGAGTTAAATTAAAAGCCATATACACAATGCGCCAAACCATTTTCGCAAAAGGACACGTTATAAAACAAAAGTTGTATCGTTTCATCTTGATCATAAAAACAACATTTCTTACTACCATTCGAGTTCCGCTTTGCTAAATTATCTTTAGTGAGAAGTACTTTCCGTTTAAGAACTACATAAAAATCTTAATTTTCAGTGATATTTTCATCTTCCAAATATACTTACGTAAGTAACATGTGTGGTCATTAAATAAGTCAAGGTATAAGATTTGACCGTAAAAGATTTAGCTTTGGTCAAATTCAAACTAAACACATCCGGCTGATGAGAGAGCTGCACATCCATTAGCCGGTCGACCAAATGAAGCCAAGAATTCCATTTGTTTCCTATTAAGGCTCTCCTAAAACATATGTTTGGTGGAGGGGCCTGTCCCATAACCATAGCTACTGAAACTTGTTTTCGTTGAGCTATATTATTGGGAAAAGAAGAGAGTTGGACGGTTAATTAATGGGAAACCGGCCAAAAACCGCTACTAGCCCGATGTCGTCATGGGACACGACCACATTGGGCACCCCAGCCAACCTGGCCACCCACATGAAGAACACATGCGTCGACGAATTGAGAGACCGTCGAGATTGCCATGTAGCGTCATCGTCATCACTCCTCGAGCAAGCGACTCCGACTTCAACGTCGAAGACCACCGACGAAGCCCTCGTCGCGTTCAACACCAGGAGCCATGTCGGCCCATGCCAACAGTCGACCACACGCGCCAACAGCAGACAACTCCGACTTTGAAAACGAGCTCGGCAAGAGAAATATGTTGGGATTGCGCTGACTGAGTCCTCTGCAAAAGACCACCGACTGCTCGCCAAAAGATGCCTAGTGATTTTTAATCGTAAAAGTATATGCTATGCTAATTTGCTCTTGAACATTATCTTGACAAAAGATGCCTACCGATCACCGCCGAACATCAGGTGCACCGGCTGGTATGAACCGTCGGTTAAACAGATCCCTTGCTACAATTGTGGTGCCATTTTTTTAGGAGGCCTTGTTATAACCGCCAGATTCAAAACCTCTATTATCACATTGTTCCTTGATAGAATTCTTACAGTTCTGCAGGAGTTTTTTGTATATAAAAGGGATCTCTCCCCCATTTGGTTAACAAAACAACAGTGACATAGTGTACAAACAAATTGGAAGAAAAGGTTCAGAAACGCCCTTTACATCAGAAAAGTATGGCTTTTTAGAAACAGAAAATGATGGGTGAAAAAGGAACAGCTTCAAGAAAAACACTTAGCACCACGCCAGAGAAGGCTTCAGCAACAGTTATTGCAATTACCACCACATCATGAAGAAGGAGCAGCAGTTTTTTTAGAGAATGTCGCACTTTATTGATTAATTCACATCAGTACAAAGTTCAGCCCAGATGAACTTCGGGATAACACCTACAGAAATATTACAAGAAGAGCGCTCCGAAGAGCGAGCTAACAAGTGTGCTACGACATTCGACTTACGACTAACATGGTTGAAAAAACACGAAACAAAATCTTTTGCCAAGGTCTTGATATCGTTCACCACAATGCGGACCATAGATCGATCCTGAGTTGAGGAAGAAATGCACTGAATTAAAGATAGACAGTCTGAGACCAGGATCGTGTTCAGAACTCCATGGTCCTTTAGAACTGAAAGTACCGTCTAATATAGTTCTGCACTAGAGCCTCTGCTGCGCACTCATATCGTGCATCCATGACTCGAAAATGGACACACTAGAAGAAATCCGCCATATACCACGAATTTTTGTCGAGACCGTGGTGTGGCTTTCGGCCACGAAATTTCGCGATTTTTTTTTCGTGATCGATGATAGCAACGACCACAAATTTCCAAAAACATAATCTATGGCACCTATTGCCCATGACATTCCTGAATTTTCGTGGTTAAAAGCTATTTTTGGGAATGCGCGGCACCTATAGCACACGATCTTTCTGAATTTTCGTGGTTAGAAGCTACGATTTCGACTGCGCGTTCGATTTTATGACTGGGATCGACACCCTGCACGCTCATATAACGTAGAACGAGGCCATTTGCGCTCTTTAAACGTCGTACACACCCCGCGCTCATATCAAGTTCTGGGCTGCCTCTTTTTCGGTGCCTCCGTTACTCGATGGCTGGGTTCGATGTTGTTATTGACGCCGGCCCCACATGTCAGTGACCTATTATCATGTTGATCGATTCTTGCCCAGATTTTTATCCCGTTGCTCCGTTTCTTGCGATATTGTTCATGTCGCGGGCACCACCATGTTAGTGACTCATTCTTCTATTGATCGATTCTAGCCGACTTTATTCTCCCGTTGCTCCGTTAAGCATGCAGACCGGTCCACCTTAGCTTAACAGGCCGGCCCACCTACGATAATGGGCCGGTCCACCTTAGCTTAACATGCTGACCCACCTACGATAATGGTCCGGCCCACCTTACCTTGATGGGCCGGCCCGTCTAAGCTTAGTAGGCCGGTCCAACTAAGTTAATGGGTCGGCCCACCTAACCTTAACGGGCCGGCCCACCTAACGGCAGCAGTCCGTAGGTGGGCCTTGCATCTACCACGGTTCCCACGTCGTGGTAGAAGAGATAACGCCGTTTGTCACGTGTCTGTTAGATTCTTTTACCATGGCAGTCTGTTCGTGGTTGATGACGGAACCATCTACCACGAAATCCCGCCGCCGTGGTTAATACATAAGCCACACAGCATCCACCACGGTACCCCCCCTCGTTGTTAAAAACCTTTAGCCACGAAAACGGCCTTTCTACCACGAAGCTGCCTAGTGGTAAAAGGTCATATTTCTTTTAGTGACACCAGTAGATTCACCTGCACAGGTGGTACTACGTGGGTACAAATGAATGCAAGCAAGAGAACCTTCCTGTGGTAGAATGGTTAGGTGTTAAAACCCGAGGTTTGATACTGGTGTTTCTCATTTAGGCGAAATGTTGTTCAGTGGGAAGCGACGTTACCGTTAGCAGCGAGGCCCCATGGTGACTTCGTCAATCTCAACACTCGACCGCCGACTCAGTCTCTCGGAGGTGCTTATAGGGGTAGGAGCGCGTGCGTATATTCATATGGGTGAGTGTGTGCACGTGTATGTGAGCGTCTGCGTTTGTATTGTGTTTCGCAAAAAAAATGAATGTAACTCACAAGCATAGTTGAAAAACCGGACCGGACCGCCGGTTGAACCAGAAAAACCGGAACCAGAGCACTAGACCGTCCCGCCAACGAACCGGGAAAACATCGGCTGAACCGCGGTTAAACCGGCGGTCCGACCAAATAATGGCATACTCGCGAGAAAAATATATTGCGAGCACCAGGAATCGAACCGGGAAATATCGAACATGCGCCCTCGCGCAGCGCGCGGGAGCTGTAGAACTGCGCTGGCCAACTGGTGCGCACCATGTTCGTGACATATTGCTACACGTATGGAATAAATACATTAATCTTTTTGAACATATTATTAATATTTCTCCACACATTTTATGTTTAAAAAACTGGCAATCAAACCGAGGGAACCGGCGGTCCAACCGGTGAACCGCAAACCGAGGGCCTCGCCGGTTCGATTGCCGGTCCAGTTTTTTAAACTATGCTCACAAGGAGGTGTACAAATCCAAGTTCACTTTGCCCCATTGTTGGGAAATGATCAAGGGATTGGAACTTGCTACACTCGCATTGTATGTGCGACCACCTCTTGCTAAGAGAGCCCTCGTTGCGATCACTCTCGATCTTGTAGGGCGACAACTTTCTTTGCTCGTGATAATGCTTCCACAACCTCTTCCAAAACACAGTGCCTTTTTGTTCGGCACCATTGATTGTGCATTGCCCGCATGTCATCCAAGCCTCGCAACGAATTTGATCCTCCTTGTTCGTGTACAAGGCCGTCCTTTGGTTCTTCTTCTTGAGGTTGGCGGTGAGTGATACGTCTCAAACGTATCTATAATTTTTGATGTTCCATGCTGATATTATATCAATTGCTACATGTTTTGGCTACACTTTATATCATTTTTATGCATTTTCTGGGACTAACCTATTAACAAGATGCCACAGTGCCAGTTCCCTGTTTTCTGCTGTTTTTGGTTTCAGAAAATCTATTAAGGAAATATTCTCGGAATTGGACGAAACAAAAGACATCGTCAATAATATCACGAGGAGATCACGGAGTCCAAAGGGGAGTCGGAGCAGACCCACCAGGGGCCACACCACACTAGGGCACGGCCCAGGGTGGGCCCGCGCCCCCCTATGGCGTGGTGGCCCCCCTCGGCCACCGACGCCGCCTCTTCGCCTATATATTCTCCGCGACGTGAAAACCCTATTACGGTCGATCATATTCCACGAAAAGTTCCGTCGCGGCCGTCATCGTCAATCTCAGATCGGAGGAGTTCTGAAGCTCTTCCCGGCACCCTACCGGAGGGGAGATCATCACCGGAGGGCTCTTCATCACCATGCCTGCCTCCGGAGTGATGCGTGAGTAGTCCACCCCTGGACTACGGGTCCATAGCAGTAGCTAGATGGTTGTCTCTCTACCTTGTGCCTCCATGTTTAGATCTTGTGAGCTGCCTAACATGATCAAGATCATCTTATTGTAATGCTAGATGTTGTGTTTGCTGGGATCCGATGAATATTGATACCATGTTTATTCAAGTTGTTTATCTATGTGCTCTTGATCTTGCATGCTCTCCGTTGCTAGTAGATGCTTTGGCCAAGTAGATGCTTGTGACTCCAAGAGGGGGTATTTATGCTCGATAGTGGGTTCAGTCTCTAGATATCTGGATCAGTGACAGAAAGGTCTAAGATGGTAGATGTGTTGTTGCTACTAGGGATAAAACATTGGTGCAGTGTCCAAGGGCACTTGTATTGATTACAATACACATTTTACTTCATGCAATAATCTGTTGTTAGCAACTTAATACTGAATGGGATGCGGATGCTGCCTTGAAGGTGGATTATTTAGGCATAGATGCTGTTGGAATAACGGTCTATGTACTTTGTTGTAATGCCCAACTAGATTTCATAGTAGACATCTTAGCATGTATTGCATTGTTATGCCCTCTCTATTTGTCAATTGCCCAGCTGTAATTTGTTTACCCAACATGCTAGTTATCTGTTCTGAGAGAGACACCACTAGTGAACTGTGAACCCTGGTCCAATTTCCTCATACTGTTTACATAACCTGCTGCAATCATCTGTTTCCTGTTACTTGCTGTGTTTCCTGCTGTTTTCCACACCATACGTTTAACTCTTTGTTTCTGCAAGACCGGAGAGATTGACAACCTCTCTGTTTCGTGTTGGGCAAAGTTCTGGTTTGTGTCTGTGCAGATTCCACGTTGGTGCAAGCTCCCTACCGCCAGGGGGAGTTAACATCAACAACCTTCCGATAGATCGTCAAGTCCTACTGGATTGATAACCTTGGGTAGATTATTCAAGGGAAAACTTCTGCTGTCTACATCATAACCTTCCTCTTGGGGTTCACCAACACGTAGCCATCAAGCTGTTTTCTGGCGCCGTTGCCGGGGAAGTACTCATCATCACCATCATCATCATCCTCAAATACTCTCTGGTCAACCAGGCACCAGCTGTTTTCTGGCGCCGTTGCCGGGGACTTGGAGGCTATTGGAAAGGGGAGTCTCTCAGTTCCAATCTCTTTACTTTGTTTTTTGTCTTGTTTTATTTTTGCTTTGCTTGCTGTTAAAAATCAAAAATCCAAAAAAAATTTAAATTCCTGCTTCTAGTTTACTATTTCGGTTGTTACTTGCTTGTTACCATGTCTAGCTCCAGTCCTTTCACTACTGTTTCCCCTTTAGGAGAAATTATTGGGTTTGGACAGGAGAGTGGAGAAACTTTTAAAGGAGCTTGGGAAAGGATGTTAGAACTGCATAGGAAGATGCAACTTAAAATGGACTTAGACATTCTTATTAAACGTTTCTACTTTGGCTTGCTACCTTTATACCAAAATGCTCTAGATACTATGGTGGGGGAGACTTTCTATGAACATGATACAGAAAAAGCCTATAAAATTTTGAATGGACTTGCTCAATTTCCTCAAGAGGATAAGACAGGTGTGCTTACTAGGCTTGATAAAATAGAAGAGTCACTCAAGGACTTAACCTTAGACCACCACATTAAGGAACCACCTCATGTTGAGTTAAAAAATTATTGGGAACCCTTTATTGAAATAAGCATTGGTAGTGAGAAATTTCGTGCCTATTGTGATCTTGGTTCCACAATGTCCATCATGCCTAAGATAGTGTTTGACTTGTTAAAAATTGATGGTATGGTTGATTATCCTGTTTTTCATTTTCATGCTGATGGCACTATTATAAAAAGTGTAGGGATCATTAATGTTGAGATTACTATGCAAAATAAAAATATACCTACAACTTTTATGATCCTTACAAAATCTCCTAGTAATATAGTTTTGGGAAGATCTTTTTTGAAGAGTAATGGGGGATTTATCAATGCAAAATATGGGTTCATGAAGTTTGTTGCACCTATCAACCGAAAGTTTTTCTTCCCAATTAAGAAAGAGGATCCCACCGAAAGAGTGGAGGATTTCAACATTTTTGGCAATACTTGATGCATCTCTTCATGCCTAGCTCAAAGGCATTAAAGAAAAGCACTTCTGGGAGATAACCCATGTTTTTATTTGCTGTTTTATTTTTGTTTTCTTGAGTCAAGGATGCTTGATTACCTCTGTAGCAACTCCTTTGTATCTTTATTTTGCTGTTTTGTTGTGCCAAGGAGAGTTACTAATGCAAAGTTGGTATTTATTTTCGGGACTGCATTGGGACAGATTGCTGTTCGTCACCGTTTAATTCAGTAGAAAATCAGAAAAAATCAAAAAATGCTGAAATTTTTTGTGCATGTTCCTGATGATGTTACGCAACTTTCATTATTTCAAAAGTTTTTCATCTGAGCATCGTAAGTGCCTCAAAAAAATTCGTCATTACAGACTGTTCTGGTTTGACAGATTCTGTCTTTTATTTTGCATTCTCTCTTTTACAAGTTTTTAAGTGGTTTCTTTTCGTGTAAAAGTGCCCACTTGAGCCTAGTAACAGTAGCTAATGTTTAAAATAGTTGGCTTGTGAGTTTTGTCTTTGCTAGAACTTTGAAGTATTATCTTTTAGTGCACTAACCTGTTAATGAGAAAAGCTGTTAAGTTTTGGTGTGAAGGAAGTTTTCAAGTGTTGATAGAGGAGAATGATATTACATGATCAAGAAGAGTGAAGAGTGATAACCCACAAGTATAGGGGGTGTATCGTAGTACTTTCGATAAATAAGAGTGTCGAACCCAACGAGGAGCAGAAGGTGTTGACAAGCGGTTTTGATGAAGGATTCACTGTAAATGCTCTCAGACAAGTTTTTAGGAGTTTTTGATATGACAGATAAATAAAGTACAAGTAAATAAAATGCAGTAATAATAGTTGCAGCGAGTGGCCCAATCCTTTCTACAGCAAAGGACAAGCCGGTTGTTGTACTTATAATGACCAAACGTTCTTGAGGACACACGGGTATTGTCAAGTGCTTTCGCTTCATATAGTTGATTAATCTTCATTGTTTTGATAAGTGTTGTGTGGGTGAACCTATGCTAATGCACCGCCCTTCCTAGGACTAATACATACTTGTGATTATACCCCTTGCAAGCATCCGCAAATACAAGAAAGTAATTAAGTTAAACTAACCACAGCCTTAAACTTTGAGATCCTGCTATCCCTCATGCATCGATATACCAACGGGTGTTCAGGTTTCTGTCACTCCGGCAACCCCACAATTGGCAAACGAATACACAATGCATTCCCCTAGGCCCATAAAGGTGAAGTATCATGTAGTCGACGTTCACATGACACCACTAGAAGAATAACACCACAACTTAAGCATCAAACCATTAAATATTACTCAACATAGTTCACTACTAACATCAAGACTTCTCCCATGTCCTCAAGAACTAAACGAACTACTCACAAGACATCATACGGAACATGATCAGAGGTGATATGATGATGAATAACAATCTGAACATAAACCTTAGTCCAATGGTTTCACCCAATAGCATCAATAACAAGAGTAATCAACACCGGGAGAGTTTCCCCTATGAAATAGACAAGATTCAGCCCTAGATGTTATAGCGGAGACGGGTGCAGCGGCGGTGATGATGGTGTTGGCGGTGGAGATGATGATGATGATGATCCCGATGAAGTCCAGCTCGATGACGGTGATGATGGCGACGATTTCCCCCTCCGGGAGGGAATTTCCCCCGGCAGATTTCTTCCTGCAGGGGAGCTTTTCGCTCTCTGGTGTTTTCCGCCTCGTGGAGGCGGCGGAATATTTCGATGGCCCTCCTGTGTGTTAGGGTTCGAGGGGGTCAAGTACGCGAAGGGGGAACGGCTGAGGTGGGCCAGGGCCCCCAAACCACCTGTCGGCGCGGCAGGGGGCCCCACCGCGCCAAGGGTGAGGAGGGCCCACCATGGCCCATCTCAGCTCCCCTTTTGGCCTCCTCCATCTTCTGGTAAAATAGGAACTTCCATATGTCTCCTTCGATTTATTGATCTTCAGAAATAGTGCATCTCGACGGTGCTTTTTCCAGCAGAATCCTGACTCCGGTGTCCAATTCTCCATTATTCATCAAACATGCAAAATAGGTAAAATAACATAAGTAACACTTCTAAATATGAAATATATCGATGAATAGCAGTAAATTATGATATAAAATAGTGATGCAAAATGGACGTATCAACCCCCCCAAGCTTAGACCTCGCTTGTCCCCAAGCGAAAACTGAGCTCAGTAAACATGACCACAAGTTTATGGAGCAAAGTGTCGATAAATAAAATACGGACAAGAAGCATCACATTCATTGATACACAAGTCATTCTAGACAGCAACTTCCCTTCATATAATCTAACTTGAAATAAGTAAAGGGAACCACGATGAAGTGCATAAAGAGAACCATGATTGGTGAAGGCAAACTTAAACTCTTGGTCAGAGAACAATTAACAGATCATACTTATCTTTCGAGAAGAGTCTTTATATCAGAGCTTATATAGCAGAACTTACATGCCTTAATCATAACAGTCTCCTTACAGTCATTGATAACTTTCAAAGTTATATTCATTCGGATAAAAGCTATTGTGCGAAACAAGGAAATGAGAGATATGATTAGAAGTATCAACACATATAACTAATTGGATCTCAACAACTCAAATGCTTGCTTGAGATAGAGAGGAATGGGTTTACTGACTCAACAATAATGTAAAAGATAGGCCCTTCGCAGAGGGAAGCAGGGATTAAATCATGTGCTAGAGCTTTTAAGTTTTGCAAAGCATATAGAGAGTATGAAAATAGTTGTTTGAGCTATGTATGTCGTTGTCAACGAATCGTAGTAAAGTGAACACTAACCCCTTGTCAACCAGACTTTCAAGAGCGGCTCCCATGAAGGACGTTATCTCTACCAGCAAGGTAGATCATCCCTCTTCTCTTTTGTTTACACATGTATTTTAGTTTCTTTATAGTTGACACTCCTCCCAACCTTTTGCTTACACAAGCCATGGCTAACCGAATCCTCGGGTGCCTTCCAACATTCACATACCATGGAGGAGTGTCTATTTGCAAATTAAGTTGCTTACTGATAAATCAGGGCAAAACATGTGAAGAGAATTATTAATGAAAGTTGTAGTTAATTGGGACTGGGCACCCCATTTGCCAGCTCTTTTTGCAAATTGTTGGATAAGCGGTGTATATGCCACTAGTCCATTGGTGAAAGTCTGTTTGACAAAAGTGCTAGAGAAACTCTACAGAACCCTCATGAGCTAATAAACAGTGACACAAAACTAGGAGTAATAAGTTTTGAATAATTTAAAGGTAGCACATGAAGTATTTACTTGGAATGGCGCAAAATACCATATAGTAGGAAGTTATGGTGGACTCGAATGGCAATGGTTTGGCTCAAGGTTTGGATGTATGAGAAGCATTCCCTCTCGATACAGGTCTTTGGCTAGCAAGGTTATGTAGCAAGCATAAGAGTTGAGGGATACAAACAATTATACAAGTGATAAGAATAATCATGCAATCTTCCTTAGAAGCACAAATAGTTTAACTTAAGAATACTAAGCTTATGAGCTACAAAGAAAGAAAGATCATGGAATAATATATTTGCATGCACTCCCTCTCTCTACTTAAGTCTCAAAGTATTGTCTACTACTGACCAATGCTAAGTTTGCCAAAACCAAAAAGATTAACTTGGTGCTCTAAAAAGTGATCCCTATACTAACAACAAGGTTATCAATATGAAAGAGAATTGCAAGCTAAAATAAAGTATGCAGAAAGTAAATGATAAAACTTCTCATTAATATTTCATAACGGCAACTCACACCAAGGGATACATAGATAACCAACTAAAAGAGAGATACTTCCACATTGCAAACCATCATATAAGATAACTTCCCTACTCACGATATGACTTTATGGAAAAGTAAAAGGTAAAGATAATGATGTGATACCGCGGCACTCCCCCAAGCTTGGAACAAACCAAGGGGATGCCAATACTTATGATGAATTACTCCTTCGGTGGTGGTGGTGAATTGTCCTCATCATCAGACTTCCAGGGAAGGGGTTTCCCATCAACAAAGGACGACTTGGATTCGATTATCCTGAAACTAGCGCAGCGCTTATGTTTTTAAACCGAGTTTCATACTCACAGTTTTGATTCTGGACATCATAGAGTTGCGCCTGCAGTTTGTTGGTGGTGTTGATGAGGTGAAATATGTCTTCCCAGAGTTGTGCAGTCTCCTTCTTATGTTCAGCGACCAGCGCGGACACCATTGAGTGGAAGACTCCCACTTCACGTTCCGCCAGCTTTTTGTATGTGAAGACCTCTTGCTCCAGCTTCTCCATCCTGGCTTCCAGGCTCCCTTCTCCTTTGGGTCCTCGCACGTCTTCCGTCCGCAGCTTTCCATCAACCATCTGCGACTCCTTGGGATGCATCTTCAGCTCATCCATGTATGGGGTGACGACGTTCACAAAGAAACTGTCCTTTGGAGGCTTCGATGAAGACATGGCAGCTCTAGATCTGAAAACAATATCTGGACAGAAACAGCTCGAAACGAAACACGATGAAAAGGCGAGATACGAACCTCGGGGGTTCGGGTGAGTTATATAGCAAAAAGTTTTACAACATAAGGAAGGTACAGGAGGAAACCTGATCGGAGACGAGCTCCGGGGTGCTCAAACCACCAGGCGGCGCGGCTGGGGGGCCCACCGCGCCGACCTATGGTTTGGGCACCACGGGTGCCGTCTCCCATCCGGTTCGGTCTCTTATTTTTCCATATTTAATAAAAACGACGAAAATATCTTCTAGAAAGTTATTCGCGAAACTTTTCTTACCGAAACTGTTACCTATTCGAATCGAATTCTGCAGTCCCAGAAAAATGTTCTTCAATGAAAGTTTCCGGAGTCACCACTTTAATTGTATCAACCTCTTCATTAATAGAATCTCCAGAAATATAATGCTTGAGTCTTTGACCATTTACCACTTGTGTAGAGTTATCTTTCAATGAAGCAATTTTTATTGCACCTGAACGATACACCTCCACAATAACAAATGGTCCTTCCCATTTTGAGAGTAACTTTCCTGCAAAAAATCTGAGACGAGACCTATACAATAGAACTTTCTCACCAACATTAAATTCTCTTTTAAGAATTCTCCTATCATGCCATCTCTTAACTTTTTCTTTAAAGAGTCTAGCATTTTCATAAGCCTCACTTCTCCATTCATCTAAAGAACTTAAATGCAACAACCTTTTCTCACCGGCAAGTTTAAAATCTCTATTAAGTTCTCTCACTGCCCAATAAGCTTTGTGTTCTAATTCTAAAGGCAAGTGACAAGCTTTACCATAAACCATTTTATAAGGAGACATGCCCATGGGGTTCTTATAAGCAGTTCTATAAGCCCATAAAGCATCATTTAACTTACTAGCCCAATTTTTTCTAGATTTATTAACAGTCTTTTGCAAGATAGATTTAATCTCCCTATTTGACAATTCTACTTGTCCACTAGTTTGAGGATGATAGGCTGAAGCAATTCTATGATTAACACCATATTTAGCAAGAGTCTTTCTAAAACCACCATGGATAAAATGAGAACCTCCATCAGTCATAAGATATCTAGGTACACCAAACCTAGGAAAAATGACATCTTGAAGCATTTTTAAAGAGGTCTCACCATCAGCACTTTTAGTAGGTATAGCTTCTACCCATTTAGTGACATAATCAACAGCAACAAGTATATGAGTATTACCTTGTGAAGAAGGAAAAGGACCCATGAAGTCGAATCCCCAACAATCAAATGGTTCAATAACAAGAGAATAACTCATAGGCATTTCATTGCGTCTAGAGATATTACCAACCCTTTGACATTCATCACAAGATAAAATAAACTTTCTTGCATCCTTAAAGAGGGTAGGCCAATAAAAACCTGATTGTAGAACTTTCTGCGCAGTTCTATCTCCAGCGTGATGCCCTCCATAAGCACTTCCATGGCATTTCCTCAGTATTTCCTGTTGTTCATATTCAGGAACACATCTTCGCATAATACCATCGACTCCTTCTTTATATAAGTGTGGGTCATCCCAAAAGTAATGCCGCAAGTCATAAAAGAATTTCCTTCTTTGCTGAGCTGAAAAGGTTGGAGGCAAGTACTTGGAAACAATAAAGTTAGCATAATCAGCATACCAAGGACTATCTCGCGAACTTACACTTATTGCAGCCAATTGTTCATTTGGAAAGCTATCATTAACAGGAATAGGATCATAAGGAATGCTTTCCAATCTAGACAAATTATCAGCAACAGGATTTTCAGCACCTTTTCTATCTATGATATGCAAATCAAATTCTTGCAAAAGAAGTACCCATCTAATAAGCCTTGGCTTAGCATCTTTCTTTTCCATAAGGTATCTAATTGCAGCATGATCAGTATGAATAGTGACTTTCGAATCAACTATGTAGGGTCGAAATTTGTCACAAGCAAAAACTACAGCTAGAAATTCTTTTTCAGTAGTGGCATAATTCTTTTGAGCAGAATCAAGAGTTTTACTAGCATAATGAATAACATTTAACTTTTTATCTACTCGCTGCCCAAGAACAGCGCCTACAGCATAATCACTAGCATCACACATAATTTCAAAAGGTAAATTCCAATCAGGTGGTTCAACTACAGGAGCGGTGATTAAAGCCTTTTTCAAAGTTTCAAAAGCTTCCTTACAATCATCATCAAAAACAAAGGGTACATCTTTTTGAAGAAGATTAGTAAGAGGCTTGGAAATTTTAGAGAAATCTTTAATAAACCTCCTATAAAAACCAGCATGACCAAGAATACTACGAATACCTTTAACATCTTTGGGACAAGGCATCTTTTCAATTGCCTCCACTTTAGCTCGATCAACTTCAATACCTCTTTCAGAAATTTTATGTCCAAGAACAATTCCTTCATTAACCATAAAGTGGCATTTCTCCCAATTAAGAACAAGGCTAGTTTCTTCACATCTCTGCAAAACTTTGTCAAGGTTGTGCAAACAATTATCAAAGGAAGTTCCATAGACGGAGAAATCGTCCATGAAGACTTCCACAATTTCCTCACAAAAGCCATGAAAAATAGCAGACATGCATCTTTGAAAAGTAGCAGGAGCATTACATAAACCAAAAGGCATACGTCTATAAGCATAAGTTCCATAAGGACAAGTAAAAGTAGTTTTCTCTTGATCTTGCGCTCTCACAGCAATTTGAGAAAACCCAGAATACCCATCAAGGAAACAAAAGTGAGTTTTCTTGGACAACCTCTCAAGCATTTGATCAATAAAAGGCAAAGGATAATGATCTTTCTTAGTTACTTTGTTAACCTTTCTAAAATCAATGCACATCCTATAACCAACTACTACTCTTTGAGGAATTAGTTCATCATTTTCATTAGGAACAACGGTAATTCCTCCTTTCTTAGGAACACAATGCACAGGACTTACCCATCTACTATCAGCAATAGGATAAATAATACCAGCTTCAAGAAGTTTTAATACCTCATTTCTTACCACTTCTTTCATCTTGGGTATTAAACGACGCTGATGCTCAACAACAGGCTTTGCATCAGGTTCCATGTTGATGGCGTGCTGACATATAGTAGGAGAAATTCCCTTCAGGTCATCAAGAGTATATCCCATAGCTCCGCGGTGTTTCCTCAACACTCCCAATAACCTTTCCTCCTCTGTACCTGAAAGTTTAGAGCTGATAATAACAGGATATATTTTCTTATCATCAATATAAGCATATTTAAGATTATCAGGCAGAGGTTTCAAATCAAAAACAGGATCCTCCTTGGGTGGCATTGTGGTACCCAAATCTTCCACAGGTAAATTGTGTTTGAGCATAGGTTGACGAAGGAATACTTCATCAAGCTCATTCCTTTCTTCCCTGAAGTTCTCACTTTCATGATTCTCCATATGTTGCTGCAAAGCATTGTTAGGAGCAAGAACAATAGATGCAAGTTGAGCAATTTCAAAATCCTCACTAGGCAATTCAGTTTCATAAGGTGCTTTAGCAAATTTAGAGAAATTGAATTCATAAGATTCACCAGCAAATTTAGTAAAGATTTTCTCTTTCTTACAATCTATAACAGCACCACAAGTATTCAGAAAAGGTCTACCAAAAATAATAGGACAACTATCATTGGCAGCCGACCCAAGTACAAGAAAATCAGCAGGGTATTTAGTCTTACCACAAAGGACTTCGACATCTCTAATGATACCAATTGGAGAGATAGTTTCCCTATTAGCAAGCTGAATAACCACATCAATCTCTTCAAGTTTACAAGGAGCAATTTCGTGCATAATTTCCCTGTAAAGCTCATAAGGAATAGCACTAGAACTTGCACCAATATCACATAAACCATAATAGCAATGATCACCTATCCCAACAGAAAGCACAGGAACACTAGACTTCCTAGAACTTTTAGGATGTGAGACAATATTAGAAGCATCCTCACAAAAGATAATGTGTCTATCTTCTAAATTTTCAGTGACAAGATCTTTAACCAATGCTACAACAGGTTCAACAGTTATTTGCTCATCAGGTTTGGTAGTTTTCTTATTACTTTTACTAACAACACCAGTTATGATAGTATGTTCCTTAATCTTATTAGGAAAAGGAACTTTTTCAATATAAGGTTCTGGAATAATGCGATCAGCAACATTAACCTCAACACCTTTAGATATATGAGAAACAGATTCATCTTTATATGGTTCATGATAATTTTTAAAACCCTCCTTCGGCAAACCGAAATAGGAAGCAAAGGCTTTATAAAAGTTTGCAACAATTTGAGAGTCAAGACCATAAGTAGTGCTAATTTTGCGATAATCATCAGTATCCATAAAATTTTTAACACACTCAAAGTCATAGTTTATACCTGACTCCCTACCTTTGTCATTCTCCCATCCTTCAGTGTTCTCCTGAATCCGATCAAGAAGGTCCCACTTAAACTCTTCTTTATTACGAGTGAACGATCCAGCACAAGTGGTATCCAATAGAGTTTTATCTTGAAAGGAGAGTCTTGCATAAAAGTTATCAATAACAATATTACCAGGAAGCTCATGAATGGGACATTTGAGCATTAATGCCTTCAATCTCCCCCACGCTTGAGCGATACTCTCTCCATCATAGGGCCAGAAGTTATATATGAGGTTCCGATCCTTATGAATCTCACTTGGAGGATAGAATTTGGAGTAAAAGAGAGGTACAATTTCCTCCCATCCAAGAGAATACCCATTCTTCAGCAGTTTATACCAATGTGCAGCTTTACCAGACAGTGATAGAGAGAATAATTTCTTCTTAACTTCTCCCATCGAGATACCTGCACACTTAAATAACTCGCACAATTCATGCAGAAATAACAAATGATCTCCAGGATGGACAGTTCCATCTCCTGCATAGCGGTTATTTGTGACACGTTCAACAATTTTCATAGGAATTTTGAACGGTATTACCTGCTCATCTGGCGCCTCCTCTACTACCTTAGCAGTGGTAGTTGTTTTCCCAAATAGGAATTCAAGAGAAGACCCCTCCATAATGAGATATAGCAGCAGGCAAAAATAAAAACAGCACGTACAATAAATGTTTCCCTTACCAATTCCACTTACCAATAGCGCTACACTCCCCGGCAACGGCGCCAGAAAATAGTCTTGATAACCCACAAGTATAGGGGGTGTATCGTAGTACTTTCGATAAATAAGAGTGTCGAACCCAACGAGGAGCAGAAGGTGTTGACAAGCGGTTTTGATGAAGGATTCACTGTAAATGCTCTCAGACAAGTTTTTAGGAGTTTTTGATATGACAGATAAATAAAGTACAAGTAAATAAAATGCAGTAATAATAGTTGCAGCGAGTGGCCCAATCCTTTCTACAGCAAAGGACAAGCCGGTTGTTGTACTTATAATGACCAAACGTTCTTGAGGACACACGGGAATATTGTCAAGTGCTTTCGCTTCATATAGTTGATTAATCTTCATTGTTTTGATAAGTGTTGTGTGGGTGAACCTATGCTAATGCACCGCCCTTCCTAGGACTAATACATACTTGTGATTATACCCCTTGCAAGCATCCGCAAATACAAGAAAGTAATTAAGTAAACTAACCACAGCCTTAAACTTTGAGATCCTGCTATCCCTCATGCATCGATATACCAACGGGTGTTCAGGTTTCTGTCACTCCGGCAACCCCACAATTGGCAAACGAATACACAATGCATTCCCCTAGGCCCATAAAGGTGAAGTATCATGTAGTCGACGTTCACATGACACCACTAGAAGAATAACACCACAACTTAAGCATCAAACCATTAAATATTACTCAACATAGTTCACTACTAACATCAAGACTTCTCCCATGTCCTCAAGAACTAAACGAACTACTCACAAGACATCATACGGAACATGATCAGAGGTGATATGATGATGAATAACAATCTGAACATAAACCTTAGTCCAATGGTTTCACCCAATAGCATCAATAACAAGAGTAATCAACACCGGGAGAGTTTCCCCTATGAAATAGACAAGATTCAGCCCTAGATGTTATAGCGGAGACGGGTGCAGCGGCGGTGATGATGGTGTTGGCGGTGGAGATGATGATGATGATGATCCCGATGAAGTCCAGCTCGATGACGGTGATGATGGCGACGATTTCCCCCTCCGGGAGGGAATTTCCCCCGGCAGATTTCTTCCTGCAGGGGAGCTTTTCGCTCTCTGGTGTTTTCCGCCTCGTGGAGGCGGCGGAATATTTCGATGGCCGTCTCTGTGTGTTAGGGTTCGAGGGGGTCAAGTACGCGAAGGGGGAACGGCTGAGGTGGGCCAGGGCCCCCAAACCACCTGTCGGCGCGGCAGGGGGCCCCACCGCGCCAAGGGTGAGGAGGGCCCACCATGGCCCATCTCAGCTCCCCTTTTGGCCTCCTCCATCTTCTGGTAAAATAGGAACTTCCATATGTCTCCTTCGATTTATTGATCTTCAGAAATAGTGCATCTCGACGGTGCTTTTTCCAGCAGAATCCTGACTCCGGTGTCCAATTCTCCATTATTCATCAAACATGCAAAATAGGTAAAATAACATAAGTAACACTTCTAAATATGAAATATATCGATGAATAGCAGTAAATTATGATATAAAATAGTGATGCAAAATGGACGTATCAACCCCCCCAAGCTTAGACCTCACTTGTCCCCAAGCGAAAACTGAGCTCAGTAAACATGACCACAAGTTTATGGAGCAAAGTGTCGATAAATAAAATACGGACAAGAAGCATCACATTCATTGATACACAAGTCATTCTAGACAGCAACTTCCCTTCATATAATCTAACTTGAAATAAGTAAAGGGAACCACGATGAGTGCATAAAGAGAACCATGATTGGTGAAGGCAAACTTAAACTCTTGGTCAGAGAACAATTAACAGATCATACTTATCTTTCGAGAAGAGTCTTTATATCAGAGCTTATATAGCAGAACTTACATGCCTTAATCATAACAGTCTCCTTACAGTCATTGATAACTTTCAAAGTTATATTCATTCGGATAAAAGCTATTGTGCGAAACAAGGAAATGAGAGATATGATTAGAAGTATCAACACATATAACTAATTGGATCTCAACAACTCAAATGCTTGCTTGAGATAGAGAGGAATGGGTTTACTGACTCAACAATAATGTAAAAGATAGGCCCTTCGCAGAGGGAAGTAGGGATTAAATCATGTGCTAGAGCTTTTAAGTTTTGCAAAGCATATAGAGAGTATGAAAATAGTTGTTTGAGCTATGTATGTCGTTGTCAACGAATCGTAGTAAAGTGAACACTAACCCCTTGTCAACCAGACTTTCAAGAGCGGCTCCCATGAAGGACGTTATCTCTACCAGCAAGGTAGACCATCCCTCTTCTCTTTTGTTTACACATGTATTTTAGTTTCTTTTATAGTTGACACTCCTCCCAACCTTTTGCTTACACAAGCCATGGCTAACCGAATCATCGGGTGCCTTCCAACATTCACTTATGATTACTCTTTATTTACTTGCTTGCAAACTATAGACCATTGGCTTGGATCACTTCATTCAGATCATGTGCATTACATTGTTATTTGATCAAAGATTGTGTTGGTAGCATGTCACTTCAAAAATTATCTGTTTTTATCGTTTACCTACTCGAGGACGAGCAGGAACTAAGCTTGGGGATGCTTGATACGTCTCAAACGTATCTATAATTTTTGATGTTCCATGCTGATATTATATCAATTGCTACATGTTTTGGCTACACTTTATATCATTTTTATGCATTTTCTGGGACTAACCTATTAACAAGATGCCATAGTGCCAGTTCCCTGTTTTCTGCTGTTTTTGGTTTCAGAAAATCTATTAAGGAAATATTCTCGGAATTGGACGAAACAAAAGACATCGTCAATAATATCACGAGGAGATCACGGAGTCCAAAGGGGAGTCGGAGCAGACCCACCAGGGGGCCACGCCACACTAGGGCGCGGCCCAGGGTGGGCCCGCGCCCCCCTATGGTGTGGTGGCCCCCTCGGCCACCGACGCCGCCTCTTCGCCTATATATTCTCCGCGACGCGAAAACCCTATTACGGTCGATCATATTCCACGAAAAGTTCCGTCGCGGCCGTCATCGTCAATCTCAGATCGGAGGAGTTCTGAAGCTCTTCCCGGCACCCTGCCGGAGGGGAGATCATCACCGGAGGGCTCTTCATCACCATGCCTGCCTCCGGAGTGATGCGTGAGTAGTCCACCCCTGGACTACGGGTCTATAGCAGTAGCTAGATGGTTGTCTCTCTACCTTGTGCCTCCATGTTTAGATCTTGTGAGCTGCCTAACATGATCAAGATCATCTTATTGTAATGCTAGATGTTGTGTTTGCTGGGATCCGATGAATATTGATACCATGTTTATTCAAGTTGTTTATCTATGTGCTCTTGATCTTGCATGCTCTCCGTTGCTAGTAGATGCTTTGGCCAAGTAGATGCTTGTGACTCCAAGAGGGGGTATTTATGCTCGATAGTGGGTTTAGTCTCTAGATATCTGGATCAGTGAAAGAAAGGTCTAAGATGGTAGATGTGCTGTTGCTACTAGGGATAAAACATTGGTGCAGTGTCCAAGGGCACTTGTATTGATTACATTACACACTTTACTTCATGCAATAATCTGTTGTTAGCAACTTAATACTGAATGGGATGCGGATGATGCCTTGAAGGTGGATTATTTAGGCATAGATGCTGTTGGAATAACGGTCTATGTACTTTGTTGTAATGCCCAACTAGATTTCATAGTAGACATCTTGGCATGTATTGCATTGTTATGCCCTCTCTATTTGTCAATTGCCCAGCTGTAATTTGTTTACCCAACATGCTAGTTATCTGTTCTGAGAGAGACACCACTAGTGAACTATGGACCCTGGTCCAATTTCCTCATACTGTTTACACAACCTGCTGCAATCATCTGTTTCTGTTACTTGCTGTGTTTCCTGCTGTTTTCCACACCATACGTTTAACTCTTTGTTTCTGCAAGACCGGAGAGATTGACAACCTCTCTGTTTCATGTTGGGCAAAGTTCTGGTTTGTGTCTGTGCAGATTCCACGTTGGTGCAAGCTCCCTAGCGCCAGGGGGAGTCAACATCAACAACCTTCCGATAGATCGTCAAGTCCTACTTGATTGATAACCTTGGGTAGATTATTCAAGGGAAAACTTCTGCTGTCTACATCATAACCTTCCTCTTGGGGTTCACCAACACGTAGCCATCAAGCTGTTTTCTGGCGCCGTTGCCGGGGAAGTACTCATCATCACCATCATCATCATCCTCAAATACTCTCCCGTCAACCAGGCACCAGTGAGTCGGGTGATGCATCCAAAATGCATCTACTTTTCCAAGCACTTTGCCTCATAATTTGCTCCGGAATCTTCCCATATTTGAATAAAACTGCTGCATCTGACGCTGTTTTTAGCAAAGTCTCTTTTTTGGCTATTTCTGCAGGAAATAAAATCGGGGAAAATTACCACGTCAATTTTATGGAACAGAAGGACAATGGACAAAAGATGGACACGAGGAAGCGCTCGAGGGCCAAATGGGTGGGTCCCACGCGGCCCCTGTACCTGGCCGCGTGGGCCCAGCCCAAATGGGCCTCGGGCGCCGCCTCGCCTTCGGTCTTCGACGTACCCCCTCATATATACGAAAAAGTGCTTGCCCTAGGAGGGGAGGAGCTTTCGCGAAACACACCGCCGCCACCATCACGATCTTCGTTTCGGGGACAGATTGATCCAGGATTTCTCCTCCGGTGGAGGGATCCGGAGACCGTCTTCACCGCCATCTTCACCGCCTTCATCTCCATCGACCATGAGCTCCCTCTCCATCACCATGTGTGAGTAGTCCACTGTAGGCATGTGAGGTGGATGGGGATTGGATGAGATTGATCATGTAATGCTACCCGTTGTTCGGGCTTTTAGGGTTTTATCTTGAAGATACTTTTGTATTGTGTTGATGCACTCTTGCTATGTTTAATGCTTGCTACTAGGGCCCGAGTGGCATGATTTAAGTACTGAACTTATATTGCCCCATCATATATTTGAGTTTGGTATTTATCTGCAAAGTGTATCACCTGCTATTATGTTGAACCTGCGAACCCTAAACGTGACATATAGGGAAAACAAGGGGGAGATGTTTTAGTTTGAGGATTCTATGTGTTCATGAAGTGTTAATGCATTGTTCCGGTCTATTCGAAAGGGTAGACCTTAATTACCTGTAGTTCCAAGTTGGCCCCGGTGAAATGGGCAGGTTGGACAATAGATGTTGTGCAAATTCTCTTGGTTAGTACGCACAACTAAATATGGAACACATACCTACATATATCGGAGTTAGAGATAGGTCCCATTGTTATTTGTTTCTTATTATATGATCAATCTCATTCTTGCAACACCCCGCTATCACCTCATGCCTACGTTTTGAATCTCTGAGTTACACATTCACTTTTCGGTGAAAACTGGGAAACACTTGTTCACTGCTACTGTTCTGCTTGTTACTTGAATCATACCACTGCCATCACTATTACTGCTGCAAGTTATTGATATACAGGTGTGGTTGAGAGTGACGCCTCAATTGCCAAGGTCTTATTGATTTTCTTGTGTTCCCATCGAGTCGAACTATAAATTTGGGTAATACTTCCCAACGAAGACTTCAGCGATCCCCTATACTTGTGGGTATCAAGACGTTTTCTGGCGCCGTTGCCGGGGAACCTAGCTTTATTGGTAAGACAACTTGTTATCATCTATTTGCTGCTTTTGCTTGTTCCTAACCATGGGAAAGGAAAAGACTACTCTGAAGGAAATGAGGCCTTCAACTACTCGCGGAGGTACGGATTTGCCAAGTAGGCCAAACTTTTCACCTAATGTTGCTTCTGCTGTTGCTCCTAAGAAAAGAGGAAAGGTTTTATCTAGTTCACCATTGTCTAAAATGTCTACTAGTAATGAAAATGATTTATTATGTGGTAGCATAGACAAAGAAGTGACACCTGAAACATCTGAGATAACTGAAACACCTGAAAATGTGGAATCTGAGTTAGAAGATAACGAATACTGTGATGTGAGTTTGAAACTTCTTCTGAGGAAGAGGAGGCATTTACTATGGCTTTTATGAATTCTGACTTTGATAAATTGGATAAACTTGATAGCTATAAAAATTCTCCTCTTGATGGATATTTTCCTATTACTGAGAAAATGAATGCTCCTGCTATTAAAATTAAAGATAAAGATTATGAGTTTAGTGTTGATCCTGAAATAATTGAAAAAGCTGAAAAATATAAGTTTTATGGTAGAGAGGATGAGTTTCCTTTTGAACACATTGCTGTCTTGCATGACTTATCTGTGTTATTTGGTAAAGATGAAATCCATCAACGCTACTATTTCTTAAAGCTGTTTCCTTTTACTTTGGGAGGAAGTGCTAAAACTTGGTATAATCGTTTAGAACCTGGATGTATTACTAGCAAGGAAGAATGTTTGCAGGTATTCTATAATAAGTATTTCCCTGCTGATAAGATTCATGGTTTGACTGTTGAGATCAGCAACTTTTCACAGAAAGAGAAGGAGGATTTACCCCAAGCTTGGGGGAGGTATAGTAAGATGGTTAGGAAATGTCCTACCCATGGCTTCAAGAGTAATGAAATACTTGATATATTTTACAATGGTCTAACCGAAAACACCAGAGGCTATCTTGATGGTATTGCAGGTAATGTTTTCAGGGAAAGGACCGTTGATGAAGCAACTAAGCTATTGGAGACTATCTCTAGGAATTATGAAGACTGGAATATTGAAGAGATATTTCCGGAAAAGAAAAGAGGCATGCTCAAATTGGATAACGAAACAATGAAAGAAGCTTCCAAGGCTATTAAAGAGAAGGGAATTAAAACCTCTCATCTTAAGGAATTATCTGAAATGGGTGTTAAACTTCCTGATGATCAACCTGTTTTCCAATTCAAGTCAATGCTATTAGCTCCATAAAAGGTAATGAAAAGGTAACACCTCCTGTTGATGTATCCTATGTGAATGATTTTGCTTATCATCATAATCCTGAGGAGCATAATATTAGAATGACTATTATGGAGAACTCTCACAAAATTAAATCTCTTCGAGAAAGTTTACATGCTAGTGTGGGAGAGGTAAAAAGAATTGTTAAACATTGTGAGATGATGAATAATCAAGTTGAACAAATGGTTTCTCTTCAAAATCAATTGTATGAAAGTCTTATGGTGAAGAAACAGGTTTGTGGAGTTAACACTATGGGAGGTGCAAGTACTCAGGATCCTGATTTTCCTGAAGGCCATCCCAAGAGAAAAGAACAAGAAGCTCTCAAGAAGAAATCTTCTGCAGGAAAATCTCCCAATGAAAACAAGGACATTGATGACTCTGAAGAGCAAGATAAGGATATTTCTATTTCTGATGCTGAGACTGAAGATAATAATAATGAAGAAGAAGAATCACCTTCACCTGAAGAAGAGCCACAAGAGGATGAAAATATTGAAGAACCTGAACCTAATGATAAAGAAGACCCTCCACCATCTACTGAGAAGAATTAGAAGAAGAGCCATCCTAATCCACAAAGAGGTAAAGATAGGGATCCGTGGGTACAAAAACCCATACCATATCCCCAAGAGGTAATAAAAACTTTGGATAATGCTAGATTTGAGAAATTCTTTGAGTTGATTAAGTCTTTGTGTTTGCAAATTCCTCTTGTTGATGCTATTAAAATCCTTCCATATTCCAAATACATGAAAGACATTGTGACTAATAAAAGAAAGATTCCTACTGATGCAATAACTGCTATGCTTGCTGAATATTCCTTTAAAGGGAAAATGCCTGAAAAACGTGGTGATCCTGGTATTCCAACTATTCCTTGTCATATTAAAGAAACTTATGTGAAATATGCTCTATGTGACTTAGGAGCTGGTGTTAGTGTTATGCCTTTTTCTTTATATAAGAAACTTAACCTAAACAAATTGGTTCCAACTGAAGTATCATTACAAATGGCTGATAAATCAACTGCTGTGCCTATAGGAATATGTGAGGATGTCCCTATCTCTATTGCTAATGTGTTAATCCCTACAGACTTTGTTGTGTTAGAAATGTCTGAAGATGATAATTTGTCTATTATTCTTGGAAGACCCTTTTTAAACACTGCAGGGGCTATTATAAATTGCACTGAGAGCAAGGTAACATTCAATGTCAAGGGAAATGAGCACACTATCTATTTTCCTAAGAAGAAATCTGTTACTATGGTAAGCCAGAGTGTGAACTCCATTAAAAGGAATACTCTTATAATAGGAAGTTTTGAAATTCCATTACCACCTCTTGAACCAAAATATGCTGTCATGATGGTTGGAACTATTCCAATCAAATATGACGTGACTTGAAATTGCTCAGAATACATATAAAATAAAGAATCTTGTGTTATATCTTTTACATATTATTAATGAGACTTGATCAACCTCATTACTAATATGAAAATGATGCAAACTTGATTCCCATAAAAATTGCTTTGAATGTTTGATTTCGTTTATTCTAGAATTTTTAGATTATTTGCATGAGCATAATTATTTCAAAGTGCAGAAATTCCAGAAATGTAGTTTGAAAAATTCTGTTCAGAAAATGTTCTCGAAAAATTTCAGAAAAATTTGGAGGTAAGTTATTTTACCATAGGAACTAACAGCTAAAAGGGAGACACCAGAGGGCCACCAGGGCCCAAAAGGGGGTGTCCCACGCGGCCAGGTACTGTGGCCGCGTGGGACACCCCCTTTTGGGCCCTGGTGGCCCTCTGGTGTCTCCCTTTTGGCTGTTAAAAGGAATACTCCTTCCTTTTGGGCCCTGGTGGCCCTCTGGTGTCTCTGGTGGGACCCACTATTTTGGCCCACAGAGGGGGTTAGGTGAGTATCCAGTGCCCATCTCCTTCCCCTCGACAGGAAACCAGCCCCAGGTATTTTTCCCAAATTTTCTCGAGCTCTCTTCCTGCTATCCTTGGATCTCCAAGTTTAGGGCAGATTTTTCAAATCTGTTTGGTGGGATTGCTCATTGGTATGTGACTCCTCCACTCATCCAATTACTTTTTGTTATTATGCCTCATGCATGAAGTATTTTGCTGCACTAGGTGTCACCCTTTTATGCTTAGGAAATCCATAGATTCAAGTTTTCTAGTTGATATTGATGCATGATATTGTTGTGGAGACTATTTATGGATGGCTTAATGTTGTTTTAAGGTGTTACATCTTGATTTTCGTTGAATATTGTTTTTGAGCAGCAAGGTATCATGTTTAGCAAGGGCAAAGCTTTGGTTGGGATGAGCTCAAGACCAAGAAGAAGAGCATGCAAAGTCTCCCTCAATTATGATGATGACCACCTGTGGGAGGATGATGCATTCTTTGTAGGGGAGAAGCTGAAAATACATACAACAAGATGGCAAGATCCCTATGTTCTTGAACAGTGGGGGATCAAAGAGGACTTCGACACCTTCGTCACTACAACTGGCTTGCTTAGGTTCTCCCAGAACCCCCAAGATACATATGAAGAACTCTCGCGGGAATTCCTCTCTACCTTCAGATTTGAGGGCCCGGAGCCCCAAAAGCACAGGAAGAGAAGTAAGGCACCCCCTCTTACCTTTGTTTGCAAATTTACTATGAGAGGTGAGCGCCTTGTTATGTCTCTAGGGGAATTTTGCAATGCTATTGGTGTAGAAAATTCAGGGAGTTGGAGTGAAACTCGTGCTGATACCAACCATGAGCTTGTTGAGTTTTGGCACACTATATCTGTAAACTCCCGTGATAGATTAAATAGGGGTAAATTTACTCATATACAGCACCCAAGTTTGAGATATTTTGCGTTGTTTCTTGCAAGAGGATTTCTTGCTAGGGATAACAATTCTGCTTGCACTGGACCAATGGTTTATCTACTAAAATGTGCAAAAGAAAATACACCGTGTGAATATAACTTGGGAGTCATACTTGCTAGATCTTTGAATACTGCTGTGAGTAGAAATATTACTGATCAAACTCCTATTTATGCTGGTGCTATTGCTACTATGGTGTACAATTACATTAAAAACGAGAGAGGATATGGTGATAACATGGGTACTCTAGTGCAAGAGTCCAAATTACTTGATTTTGCTTTGACTACTCGCATGGATATAAGTACGTTGTATGGGGACATTATCTGTATAACTATTTGAGCACTAGTGGGCAGCGAGTGTCCATTAGGCTCCCCCGTACTGATCTTTTTGACAGGAGTACCGGAAAATGGATAGTGGAAGAGGCGCCGCCTCAGGAGGAGCCACAAGCTCCAGAGACACAGGGGTACATGCCTCAGGCGGAGCCCCTGTACCCAAGCATGCAAGGCTACCCATATAGTTACTACCCTGGAAGTGGAAGTGGATACGGCTACTACCCAGGATACTAGCTTGATCGCAAGCTTGGGGGAGTACCTCTCTTACTCTCCATTCATTGTTTTATATCACCGTTATATTGCTATGATAAGTTTCTTGAAAACAAAAAAACACAAAAAGATTTTATTTGTTTCTTTTACTTCTGGTTGTTTGTTTTTTGTTTCTTAGAACGAAAAATAACAAAAACATTTTCGTTTTCTTGAAACAAACGCAAAAACGGAGGTGCAGAAATTGCTGAAATCTGCTCGCTGTTTTATTTTTCATTTTTTCTCTGTAACTCCGATTGAGCTGAAATTTTAACCACTGCTGAAACACATCATAACCTTCACACACGTAAAATATGAGATTTTTCTGAGGTGTCTAGGTAGGGTAAAAACAGTACTGTATGCAGTGACATTTTCTGGCAGATTTGAGTTTTTATTGTGCAGTTCAAGTTGGGAGAGGAGAACAACGATGATGAGTTGAGGGTGCATGAAGTGGATAAAAGGTATGACACCTTTGCCGTGTTTATGTGGACTCTTTAATAACAGCAAGTGAGCATATAGTTTCTTCAACATCTAGAGAAATGGTAGCAAATGTTTATCTTCTCCATGTTCTAGTATGTTATATGATGATGCAAGTGAAATTTTATTTAGTGACAATACTTGGCTGTGGATTGAATAATTGTAGCTCTAAACAAAGGTCTACACATCCCATTGTGCTTACTAAACTTGCCAACCAATAGAAAGTAAAATAATCTTTCAAATAATAAACATGAAGTTGTATGCTTGACAGGTTTAGTGGTTGGGAGTTAGCTGAACTGTGCTGACACATGTAAAGCTTTCAACATTGCACTAAAATATATTCAGTTGATATCATGTACTTTTGTTTATGGATGCTTATCATGTGCGAAATGAAAGCGGAAACTTAGCAAGTTTGATGAGTAAGAATAATTGGCTAGAGAGACGCCTGGGCCGCCAACTTAAGCCATGCATCATTCATGGTGGAAATTTACAGCGCACCATGGTGGACATTCAGTGATGCACTTCATAATAAAAAGCTATGCAAATGGTAAATAAAAGAGTGCTGAGATTGTTCATTGTCTGTTTGTCTTGTTGTTTGGACATGGGCTTGTCCATGTCCTGGGACAAGAGGTACCCCAGTTGACGCTCTTGATGACGCTATTATTACTTGCAATGACTGAAAATTTCGAACTTGCTTAGTGACCCAAGTTGAGTAGCCATGGTGTAGGTACTCGTATTCACGGGGCATGAGGTTTTCAACCATTAGAAAGTCAAGCATATGAGTCATGTCAGTAATATCAAATGGTTTGCTAAAACTAAGAGCAAGGTTGTAAGCACAATGATTTCACCAGGTAACAAAAGAAAGAATCAAAAGACCTCAAAAGTCTTGTCATGATTCAATCATTAGCGATGCAAGAACCTTTGTTTATTTCTACAGTTGAGCAAACTCATCCAAGTATTGACTCTACATAATATCTCTCTTGCAACAAATATAAATGCTTTAACATTGATTAGATATACCTTTGCTAACATCTTATCATTTGTTGTTGAAGCTATGCTTTGAATGCTTGTTGATATTAAATTGTGTTACATATGCAATGCAAAGTTCTTGTCAAAATCTTTTATCGCTTCTGCACTACGTTTGAGTTGTTCGAGGACAAACAACGAGCTAAGCTTGGGGGAGCTGATGCATCCAAAATGCATCTACTTTTCCAAGCACTTTGCCTCATAATTTGCTCCGGAATCTTCCCATATTTGAATAAAACTGCTGAATCTGACGCTGTTTTTAGCAAAGTCTCTTTTCTGGCTATTTCTGCAGGAAATAAAATCGGGGAAAATTACCACGTCAATTTTTATGGAAAAGAAGGACAATGGACAAAAGATGGACACGAGGAAGCGCTTGAGGGCCAAATGGGTGGGTCCCACGTGGCCCCTGTACCTGGCCGCGTGGGCCCAGCCCAAATGGGCCTCGGGCGCCGCCTCGCCTTCGGTCTTCGACGTACCCCCTCATATATACGAAAAAGTGCTTGCCCTAGAAGGGAGGAGCTTTCGCGAAACACAACCCGCCACCATCACGATTTTCGTTTCGGGGACAGATTGATCCAGGATTTCTCCTCCGGTGGAGGGATCCGGAGACCGTCTTCACCGCCATCTTCACCGCCTTCATCTCCATCGACCATGAGCTCCCTCTCCATCACCATGTGTGAGTAGTCCACTGTAGGCATGTGAGGTGGATGGGGATTGGATGAGATTGATCATGTAATGCTACCCGTTGTTCGGGATTTTAGGGTTTTATCTTGAAGATATTTTTGTATTGTGTTGATGCACTCTTGCTATGTTTAATGCTTGCTACTAGGGCCCGAGTGGCATGATTTCAGTACTGAACTTATATTGCCCCATCATATATTTGAGTTTGGTATTTATCTGCAAAGTGTATCACCTGCTATTATGTTGAACCTGCGAACCCTAAACGTGACATATAGGGAAAACAAGGGGGAGATGTTTTAGTTTGAGGATTCTATGTGTTCATGAAGTGTTAATGCATTGTTCCGGTCTATTCGAAAGGGTAGACCTTAATTACCTGTAGTTCCAAGTTGGCCCCGGTGAAATGGGCAGGTTGGACAATAGATGTTGTGCAAATTCTCTTGGTTAGTACGCACAACTAAATATGGAACACATGCCTACATATATCGGAGTTAGAGATAGGTCCCATTGTTATTTGTTTCTTATTATATGATCAATCTCATTCTTGCAACACCCCGCTATCACCTCATGCCTACGTTTTGAATCTCTGAGTTACACATTCACATTTCCGGTGAAAACTGGGAAACACTTGTTCACTGCTACTGTTCTGCTTGTTACTTGAATCATACCACTGCCATCACTATTACTGCTGCAAGTTATTGATATACAGGTGTGGTTGAGAGTGACGCCTCAATTGCCAAGATCTTATTGATATTCTTGTGTTCCCATCGAGTCGAACTATAAATTTGGGTAATACTTCCCAACGAAGACTTCAGCGATCCCCTATACTTGTGGGTATCATCGGGCGAGCTCTTCGTCGTACTCTAGTGGCTTTTCATCAATAGAGACCACCTCGGCTTGAGTCCCGGGTTGAGTCTCATCCGCGGCCATGCCCCGGCCTCTTCTTGAGTCTCGGTGTCATGGTTGTCGTAGGCGCCTCCACCAAATATTATGTCCTCCGTGAGAGTATCTATGTCAAAGTAGGCCGGCTTGGTCGGCGTCGTGGTTGGCATCTCCTCGAAATCGAGTTTACGGGGTTGGGGCATGCTCGCCGAGGCCGACATCGTCCGTGCCCTGGCCTTGCCATGCACCGGGGTGTTGCCGGCACTCAGAGTCATGTTGAGGTCGATGGGTGGCAACGTCGGGACCGAAGAAATCTCCGATGACGCCTCTCGAGACCCAAGACGCGAGGGTGAGCCCGATATAAGATCTAAGCTGCAGCAGGTCCCCAATTTGTACTAAACTTCGGGTGGAGGAGGATCCCACAGGTTACGCCGCCGTAGCACCATAGGAACTGCAGAAGAACTAGCCGCCGCCGGTCCTGGCACTGCACCGCCGTCTTTGTCGCCCCTCCTAGTTCACCCTCCTCCTACATGCGCCCGGAGCTCATCGCCTGCATGTTTCTCTCCCCTCGCGTGTGAACCAAAACGTCAGGACCTGTGTATGCAGTAGCAACCATGGCAAGGACCTATCTGCGAAATTACACTCGGCCCCCGTTCGCTCCAGGAGCCACATAGATGGCCACGTTGACAATAAAACTGCCACAGAGGCGGTTTGTGACCAAAATACTCATCAAAGGAGAGATCAGTGCTAGTTTCTTCACATTTTGCGACTTATGTGACCAAATCACTCATCTCATTTAAGTTCTGTGACCAACCGTGTGTTTCTCTCTTTTAGTTGCCTTTCGGCATGCTGAACGAGCAAAGGAGTCCAAGTCGGCCACCCATGGGCGTGTGCTCTGAGCGGAGTCCGGGTTGGATATTACTTGCTGACAAGCTGCGGGGCTGCGTGTAAGATATTCTCTTTACTGGGCTGGCCCATGCTCAACGATCCACGCGATGTACGAATGCTAAAAAAGGCAGGGATAGGGCAGAAATCCATTTCGGCTTGTGGTACTAGATGCTCCTATTATGAAAAAACATATTTGGCAATGTCAAAAATTTCCAGAAAAAACATTAAAGTGTACATATAGACATTTATGAAGGCACACAAAATATCGTGAGAAAAAGACATTTTTTGTGCCATGTGTAAAAAAATTGAGCACTGAGTTTGTCTTTTTATACAGAACACAAAAAACATTATTTTTTCGTGAAACTTTGTCTATCAACATAAAATGTTCTGAGGTACACTCGAGATTTATTTCATAATTTTTAGAAATTTTAAAATGTTTTTAAAATGAAGTTCACATAATGGGACTAGATGGTCCTATGTTCCGAAACACCATGTCCAGGGATAGAGATCATGTCTTACTGATCGCGACCGAGCGCGTGCAAGCGGACGTACAACGTATGACATACACGTACCATGTTGTTAAGACATACAGAGTATTATATAGCAGAAGAGAAGAGATATTATATAGTGGATATATTAGATAGAAGATAGATATAAAAAATGTTGACCAAGGGGGACGGATCCTCCTTGGCTGTCCTTTGTTAGGTAAAAGATGAGACCTCTCCACAAACAGATTATACGCGCTGGATAGCACCCCATTTTAATCCGATCCCGCTGGGACTCAAAACCAGGTGGGCTTGGGCGCGCACTCGCAGCCTCTGCCGCTAAGCTAGCACTCAGTTCTTGACAGAAAGATAGATACAAAATAGTACAACCACCAAACTCACGTGCGTAGTAATTTATTTGCAACAAACTGGATGGTTCACTCACACCGTACAAGAAATTGTTCTATCACCGAGACTGAGACTGCTACTGCTACCTGACGACCCTAGAATTATGTGCCACCTGTTGTACGACCGCGGCACGACCGGTGGAGCGGCGTTGTGTCCCAGAATTGACAGAATCTGCTGCATGGTCGGCCGTTCCTCTAGGGTAAGGTTAGTACAAACTAACCCACAAGCAGGAGCTGCTCCACGTCTTCATTATTGAAGTATCCGGCGAGCTTCGCATCGACCGCGTCGAGGATGCGGCCTTAACGGTGGAGCCTTCAGACATCCACCGTCACGTTGGTGCTGCCGCATACAATTTCGAGGACGACCACGCCAAAGCTGAATATATCTGTCTCTCGCGTACAAGTGAGGGTACTCAAGCACTCAGGTGCCATACAGAGGTAGCGATCCGAGTTGTCCAAGGAGGTGTAGCTGAACTATACTCCGTCTTCATCTCATCCATGGAGGACGTGATAGAAGCAAGCAGTGGTGGAGCAGCTCAGGGGGCCACCGCCCCCCCCCCCCCCCCCCCCCCCCAGCCCAAGAAAATTTTGCCTAAAAGCTAATACTTTTTGGCCTTTTCGCCTCCAAAATCTGTGAAATTTGGCCATGTGTCTATAAGTCAAAATACGGGGTAAAACTAGAATTTACTCAAGAAAAAAAGGCAAACAACAAGGGAAAAAAGAAAAAAAAAAGGAAAAATGCAAGAAAGAAGAACAACATACTTGGACAAACATTACAAAAATTGAACGCCTCTTCCACGCATTTGCATTCATGACAGTGGGCGTGGGATATGCCATCTTAGCATGTTAAACACCCCTGTTCCGCGAAGGTGCGCGTGTAGATGACCAGTCCGCGCTGGGCCATACAATGTCAGTCTGTTGCAGCAACTACGACCTGCCGGCAAGTCATATTGTGAAGATCGGGTAAGTACGCATTATCTCATACATGCACGCTCATCCCCACCCCGCAGAGAAAGGTAGAGAGATCAGGGTCAGAAGAGCCGATCGGTAGACTTTCACTTCTGAGTCCTGACCATGAAAAAAATAGCACGCTATTTCTGCGCTAATAGTGTGTTATAGAATATTCAGAGAGTGCACGATAAAATTTACTATTTTTGCTCGCTATAGTGCTATTGGTGTAATAGCACGCTATACCGCGCTAAAATGTCATAGCGTTATAGCATGATATTTTTCCCCGTCAAAGGACCGAATTTTCCACCTTAGGAAGAATAAGATGGTGCCAGTTTGTAGTGGTGATAAACTAAAATTTGTCGTTTCATCTTTTGAATCGAAAAATACATCACTAATGTTGAGTTTCTAAATACATAATTTATACTATGTTCTTGGCCCTTAGCATGTTGGTATTAGGCTTGTAAACAGTTGGAGAACAATTTTATATGTGGGCATGCATATATTGTTTTGCAACTTTTATACTAAATCCTTTATCTATATTTTTGGGCTATATCTGTTAATTTTTCAGAACGCTATTTCAAATATAGCATGCTATAGCATGTATAGCATCTGGAGGAGGGCTCCACTATTTCTTTTAACACGCTATTTTTAGCTTGATCCTGACCAGTAGCCAGCCAAGGTAGAGAGATCTGCCACATCCTCATAAATGCTCTCACCTGTAATTGCTACGTATTACCCTTGTCATGTTCATTAGCCCTTTCCATTTCTTTGATGGTTACTGAAGCCGAGTACTCCAAAATGAAGCCGTAGAAAAAATCGTGGGTAAATGATGACTCCAACGGGCCAACGCAAATGGATACAAATTTCGCGTTTATCTGTTTGGGTTGCCAAACGGACAGGCGTCCAGCCCACGTCCGCCCTTAACTTGCCACTGCACTCAACGGACCGACGCATCAAATCCACGCGATAAGGATTTTGATCATCTTTTGACTCTGTCGGTCAGGGTTTTGTGATCATTTTATCATTTTAACTTGGCCGTTCCATAAAACATAAATTTAAGCAAATAATACAAATAGTTTATTACAATCCAAATAGTTCAGCAAATAATACAAATTATTACACAAATAGTTTACAAACCAAACAAATAATAAATTGTAGCAAATGGAACAACTGGTTCCCGTAGTGTTGCCACACAAGCTCCACCAAATCATTTTGGAGCTGAATATGAGTCTCTTTTTCACGAATATCACGGTGGAAGTCGAGGAACTGAGCAAAAGATGACAGTCCCTTTGGCTCAACCAACTCACACTGAAACTGCCATGCCTGATCATACATATTGTCATCACGCTCATCCTCCACGATCATGTTGTGCGTGATCACATAGGCTGTAATCACCTCCTAAATGGTTCTCATTGCTCCCTGTTCTAGCAGGGTGCCGAACAATAGCCCATCGTGATTGGAGGGCACCGAAAGCATGCTCCACATCCTTTCTAGCACTCTCTTTTGAAAACCTTTTCTTCTTCTCATTATTTGGATTGGAGATTGTCTTCACAAATGTAGTCCATGTAGGGTAGATGTCATCAGCTAGATAGTATGGCTTCTTGTACGCGTGGCCATTGATTTCATAGGTCACCTCGAGGGCATTGCCATCGGAGAGCCTATTGAATCACCGGAGACCGCTAAAGCACATTGATTTCATTGGTAGAACCTGCCATGCCGAAAAAAGAGTGCCAAATCCACAGATCATGTGATGCCACGGCTTCAAGGATGACCGTGCACTCTCCAACATGTTCCTTGTACTACCCCTGCCAAGCAAATGAACAGTTTCTCCACTCCTAGTGCATGCAATCTATGCTGCCAATCATCCCAGGAAAGGATCTGGACTCGTTGATCGACAAGAGCCGGGCAGTGTCCTCAACATTGGGTTCCCTCAAGCACTTCGGGCCAAAGACCTGAACCACAGATTTGCAAAACTTGTACATTGCTTCTAGCCACGTGGACTCACTCATCCGCACGTACTCATCCACAAGATCACCGGCAACTCCATATGCAAGCATGCGAATAGCTAGGGTGCATTTTTAGTACGAGGAGAAGCCGAGGGTACCAACAGCATCTCTCTTGCATATGAAATAATCATCAAAATGCATCACCCCCTACCGGATACGGTTGAACAACGATCTTCTCATCCGGAAGCGGCGCCGAAAAATCTTGGGAGGATATGTTGGTTTGACCCGATGAAAGTAGTCCCCATAGAGCTGAACGTGGCCAGCTTATATATCTGTTGCGGTCCAAGGCAGCAGAACGACCTGGCAACAACACTCTGAACAGTGGCTGCATCCTCTCTGTGTACCCATTGACGATGAGGGTGGCAACAAGGGCATCGGACGAATCATCGGAGAAGGACTAATACATGATGTAGTTCTTGTAAAAATACTCATCGGAGTTATCCATGGCATAGTCGTACCTAAGTTGTTGCCTGGGGCAAACGGCCGAACACCTTGTGGGCAGCGTCGGGTCGCGGGCGCTCCGAGCTGCAGGGCCGCAAGATTCACTGGCCGCGGTGGAGAGGAAGCTGCTCCGGTAACGGTGGGGAAGAGGAATAGGCAGCGGTCGCCCGGGAATAGCCTAGAGCGCCAAATTGGGGGTGGCGACGGTGGGGTGGCGGCGGGAGGGGCGAGGGAGGCAGAGAAGATTGGAGTCGGGAATGATCTGTTGGGCGGGCCAGAGACGAAGAAGAGGAGGACAGAAGAGCTGTCCGCGTGTGTCCGGGGCCGACCAAACCTGGCCCAAATTTAGGCCGAGAATGGGTCGCGGCGGACTAGACAAACGGAGAACGCTCCGTTTGCGTCGTCGTGTTGGGCCTTTATTTTCGGTCGCATGGATAGAAATGGACGTCCGCGGACTCGATGCGTCGGCCCGTTAGATTCCTCCTTAGTTCGGACAAGATAACTGTAGCCGGATTCAGATAAAGGCCACCCACGACCCATACGTCTGAGGCCAGCAGTGTGAGCTTCCAGTAATTGTTTGCAGCATCGTGTTGGCTACTCTGATGTTGGCTCAACTGTCTGATTCTGCTGTTTCCTAGTCAAAATCACCACGTCCCAGAGATCCAAAGCTTATCATGAAATCACCTACCCCGGTCGAATGCTCGATCGTCTGAAAGTGATTTATGTCGCTGGAATGCTGGATGAGCAAACCTTTTCTGTTCTAGAACACTATGTGTCGTTCAGCTAACCTAGAAATACGCCGAAAGCTGGAAACTTCTTACAGCCTCGATTCGTCAATATAACTATGCACCTTAGCTAGCAGTCTTGTCAAGTTGTGAGGCCCAAAACTAGACATAATTCCCATGGGAAATTCCCAATAGTGTCGTCTGTCGTGATAAACATGGAGAAGCCAAGCTACACTTTGGGCGCCAAGAGGCAAGAGCACCCTTGATCGAGACTGCAGTCACTGCACACCGTGCACTATCACCAATCAATAATTCCACGCTACAAAGCTCCAAATTCAAAAGGACCTGAAGAATCAGCACATATATGCTTGGCGCCCGAGGCAGACAGACAGGTAGGCATATGCACGCATGGACCTGGACCCAACCATTTGCATCGATCGGGAGCTACGTAGGCGTCTGCGTGCGCGCGCTTGCGCTGCATATATAGTGGCCGAATCCAGAGGCCGGCTGCGCGTGCCTCGTCACTTTCGTCCCGAACAGGGCCCCTCCTAGCTTATCCTCCATTATTGATCGATCATGGATGCTCGCCTCCATTATTTCGATGCCCAGATTTGATCCTTGCCTTTCTCGGTTCTCTTCTCTTCCTTCGATCTCTCTCCCTGGCCGACCATGACATATATATGGACGTCTTGGCCGGTTTCTCTTAGCCAGCACGTTGATCGTACGTGCCCACTCCGTCGGTTAGTTCTTTAATTAAGTAGTGGTGTGCCGAAGGTATTAAGGTAGTGGCTCGTTTTCGGCGGGAGCAATGAAGATCTCAAGCTTTCAGAGCACGAGCAGCGGCGGCGCCAGCGGCTCCGGCTCCGGCTATGCCACCTCCCGCTCCTTCAACCGCTCGTTCAACCTCCGGAACCTGTCAAAGCTCATGCTGCCGCCCCTCGGCTACAGCCAGTCCCCTGCCGGCCCCGACAAGTGGGTCGTATCGCCTCTCGACTCCAGATACAGGTGAGCGAGACCCGCCGCCATGGCTGCTGCTGCTTAAGCTTCCACTCGATCGGCGTGGTATGATCGATAATGCATATGTTGCTTAGGTGCTGGGAGACGTTCATGGTGCTCCTGGTGGCGTACTCGGCGTGGGTGTACCCGTTCGAGGTGGCCTTCATGAACGCCTCTCCCAAGGGCGGCCTGGAGGTGGCCGACATGGTCGTCGATCTCTTCTTCGCCGTCGACATCGTTCTCACCTTCTTCGTCGCCTACATCGACTCCAGGACGCAGCTCCTCGTCCGAGACAGGAAGAGGATTACCGTCAGGTACGTAGCACGATTCCACGACGTACATCATTCTTCTTCTTCTTTTTTGGGTTGCATGACAACATATTATTTCTCGTCACGATTTGCTGCATTTGAGTTGCAACTTGCAAACCAAACGTTGGTTGTGCGTGTTCCGTAAAAAGCATTTCCCTACTTTTTTTCCTATCCCTTTGTTCGAAAATGGGTATATAAGATATGGCAACATATATGTTTTCGTGCAGATAAAGCTCCTTTCTAGAAAAAAAAAGAGAGATGTTGTCACGCAAAGTCATGGATGGTATATTTGTCGAAAAAATTCCACTCAGAACAACCATGTCTTGTATCCACACTTGACGCTTCTCAGAACATCCAAACTTTATGACTTTTTTAGAAATTTAAATTCTGTGGGGATCCATGTTAATTTTTCTTTGAAGATTCAAAAATTTCCCAGCACAAGAGAATTGCTCTTCGGATATATACAAGCGTCCCCCTCTTTCTCTGCTCTACTTTTCTTCTGGTGGCAAGAAACAAAATGCCAAAATTTTCAATTTGTGACCCCGAACTGCCTGATATATGCCTCATCGGTGATTTATATAAGCTGTTTAGTGTATGCACACTTTGCACTTGTCATGTTTATGACCTATCCTACGGAGACTTACACGAAATACCTTACGTGGCGACACTTTACTCAAGCCAGAAAACTAACTATAAAAGTACATAACATATCAAGAAATGGCAACTGATCGAGAAAGAAAGTAGAAATATGACTTCTAATCACTACATGCATGACCCATACCAAACCGCACCATTGTGACGTTACGTTACCAATTATGCAGCCAGGGACTACAGCGTAGACATGTGTGATTATGAATTATTGGAGCAAAAACACGAGAGCTACATACCGCGGTGTGTGAAGTTTCTCGACATGCCATTGGACCCCATCTTGTCACCAAATAATAGCATAGCTTTTGGTTTTTTTTGCTGGATTAGAGATTCAAGCTATGGCGCCATCTTTACAGATCGGGGCAGGGTCCACAAGGGTTACATCAAATAATTTAGTTTCATTGTCATGTCAAAGATTTCAGGATATGCTTCTGATAACACTAAATCACGTACTACCTCCGATCCATATTAATGGGCATAGCTTTGTCTAAATTCATATGTATCTAGTTAAGTATTTAGACTATATACATGTGTATCTAGACAAAGTTGTGCCCACTAATATTTAGAGTAATTGTATGGTGTCATCTATGCAACCAGGGCCATTTTCTCGGCCTATAACCTATACAAATTTTCGATTTGGCCCGAAGCGCGGCCTAGTACTGGCCCATGAGATAGAAACGAGCCATATCGACCGAACGGCTCGAACCTTTTCTTCCTGGCTCCCTCCGCTTGCAGTTGCCGGAACACGCGCGCCGCCGCCACGCCATTCCGTTTTCGCCGACCCCGGCAAGAAGGCTCGCCGGACCCCATCCCAGTAGTCTCGCTGTCTTTCTCCTCCGGTCGTCGCCCACCCCATCTCCCTTCCCCACGTTACGCTTCTCGCCATGGCTGCTTTGCTGCCGGCCCGCCGGCGCTGGCCCACTCTGCTTGGCCGCCTCCTATCCTCTTCCGTACGAGCGCGACCATCGGCCGGCGCAGGACTGAACTGGCGCCGTTCGAGTGCTATGCTCCCAGTCCTGGCCTCTCAACTCGACAACTCCCCGGCTTGGCTGTGGCTCCCCTCCGATGTAATAATTTCTATTCAAATCTCACTGACTTCAACTGAATTTGATCTATGGATTGTCCAGAATCGAACTGATTCATTATTTTATCAGTTTTGCCTTATGGTTTTCATGTGTTTAGGAACAAGATAATCTCGACATCCAACCGATCAGCAAGATACTTTGATGGAACGAACACAATGGATTTAAATTTATATGTTCCTCTTTGCAATCCTGGCTCCGCCATTGATTGGCAGAACACTTTGTTAATTACTACTACTCCGGCACAAAATGGTGTTTGCTTCTCTATTCTATTCGATACACTGGTCTCTATGGATTGTAGTAACATTGTTGGTGTGCATACATGCATAGGTATCTGTCCACATTTTTCATCATGGACGTTGCGTCGACGATTCCTTTCCAAGGGCTGGCCTACCTCGTCACCGGCCGGGCCAGGGAAAGCGCGGCGATCGGCCTGCTCGGCGTCCTCCGGCTCTGGCGTCTCAGGAAGGTCAAACAGTTCTTCACAAGGTAAATTAACCAACGACGATACCTTCTGTAAGCACTGGATAAACAAACCGGTTAAATGCAGAGCGGTCTGAGCATACCTACACGTAGCTGATTCATTCAATCGATCGTCAGGCTCGAGAAGGACATCCGGTTCAGCTACTTCTGGATACGCTGCGCTCGTCTCATCGCGGTAAGATTCGTGTCGATCAACGAGGTCCCATTGCAAACGTACGAATTGGTCTGAACTTTGGAGTGCATCATTCAGGTAACTCTGTTCCTGGTGCATTGCGCGGGGTGCCTGTACTACATGATCGCGGACCAGTATCCGGACCGGGACAAGACGTGGATCGGCGCGGTGACCCCCAACTTCCGGCAGGAGAGCTTGTGGATGCGCTACATCTCCTCCATCTACTGGTCCATCACCACCATGACCACCGTCGGCTACGGCGACCTGCACGCGCAGAACAACGTTGAGATGATCTTCAACATCTTCTATATGCTCTTCAACCTCGGCCTCACCGCCTACCTCATCGGCAACATGACCAACCTCGTCGTCGAGGGCACCCGCCGCACCATGGAGTTCGTAAGTTTCGATTAATCCCACGACAGATCGAAGCAGTAACTCTTGCCTGAATTTTTCCATGTGTACCGAACTCCTGTTTTGTTGGTTGGCAGAGGAACAGCATTCGGGCGGCGTCCAACTTCGTGAGCCGGAACCGGCTGCCGCCGCGGCAGCAGCAGCAGATCCTGGCCTACATGTGCCTCAAGTTCAGGGCGGAGAGCCTGAACCAGCAGCAGCTCATGGACCAGCTGCCCAAGTCCATCTGCAAGAGCATCTGCGAGCACCTCTTCCTCCCCGTCGTCAAGGACGTGTACCTCTTCAAGGACGTCTCCAGGGACACGCTCCTGCTCCTCGTCACCAGGACCAAGCCGGAGTACATACCGCCCAAGGAGGACGTGATCGTGCAGAACGAGGCCGCCGACGACGTCTACATCGTCGTCTCCGGTGAGGTGGAGATCATACACTTCGACGGCGACCGGGAGCAAGTGGTGGGCGCGCTGGGCACCAGGGACATCTTCGGCGAGGTGAGCGCGCTGAGCGACCGCGCACAGTGCTTCACGTTCCGGACCAGGACGCTGAGCCAGCTGCTGAGGCTGAAGCAGGCCACGCTCAAGGAGGCAATGCAGAGCAAGCCCGACGACAGCGTCATCATCATTAAGAACTTCCTCAGGGTGATGCATCTTTTTGTCTCTGTGTCAGCCGTGACAAGATTGGAATTCAGTACACTCTGGGTCGATGTTTTCTGAAAGATAGTACCATTGTCTGCTGCGTTGCTGTTGCAGCGTCAGATAGAGGTGCATGACATGAAGGACTTCCTGGGTGAGAACGCCGGAGAAGACGGCGCTGGCGGGAACATCCCTTGCAATCTGCTCACGGTCGCCGCCACGGGGAACAGCAGCTTCCTCGAGGACCTCCTCAGGGTTGGGATGGACCCTGACGTCGGTGACTCCAAGGGAAGAACCGCGTTGGTAAGTACTGTATCTTTTTTAATTTCCTGTTCGAACTTTTTGTTTTGCGAGACAGTATAGATGATCCGTGCCCTGTTCTTACAAATAATACCACTTGTTCGCAGCACATCGCGGCATCAAAGGGGTACGAGGAGTGCGTGCTCGTTCTACTCCGGCACGGCTGCAACGTCAACATCAAAGGTAATAACAAATCACTTCCGCTGATCATTTTTCGCGATCACGTTACGTTTCGGCCTGAGAAAATACAATGTTTTGCGATTGATGTTGAGCGCAGACGCGCAGGGCAACACGGCGCTGTGGCAGGCCATCGCGGCGCTGTGGCAGGCCATCGCGGCGCGGCACCACAAGGTGTTCAGCATCCTGTACCACCTCGCGCGCGTCTCGACCCCGCACGCCGGCGGCGACCTCCTCTGCCTCGCCGCGCGGCGGGGCGACCTCGACACGCTCCGCGAGCTTCTGAAGCACGGCCTGGACGTCGACTCCGAGGATCACAACGGCGACACCGCGCTGCGAGTCGCGCTGACCGAGGGCCAGACCGAGGTGGCCAGGTTCCTCGTCACGAACGGGGCCAACGTGGACAAGGCCAAACTCTACGACGGCGGCAACACTACGGTGTCCGTGGCAGAGCTGCGCGAGCTCGTGAAGCGGCGGGACGTCGGTCACCCGATAACGATATACGACTCGCCGGTGGACAGCGTCACCGTGGTCGGCTCGTCGTCCGGCGAGCTTGGCAAGAAGAGGTTCCCAAGCACGAGATCGGACAGCGGGCACTGGCCTCGTGTGAGCATATACAAGGGCCATCCGTTCGTCAGGAACCACAGCTCTGAAGCCGGGAAGCTCATCAATCTGCCCGCCACGATGGAGGAGTTCAGAACCATTATTGGTACAGTAGACGTCACGAAACTGAAACATATAGCAGCATACTGTATCTTTCTTGCGCACATGGGCAAATGAATTAGCAACTGAAACATTTATGTTTATTTTCTTACAGGAGAGAAACTGAAAGTCGACGCGGACAAGGCGCTGCTCCTTAACAACGAAGCAGCGGAGATCGACGCGGTGGACGTGATTCGGGACAACGACAAGCTGTTCATCGTCACTGAAGAGCACATGAGGATGTTGGCGGATTCCGTGGCTGCTTCGCAGAACCTTGTCTCTGTAGGTTCAGGTGTTTCAGTAACACATCTCATATAATTCTTGTCCTAACTGCCTGGATTGCCTATCTTTTCTTGCTCTGAATAATCCAGTCATCTCGATATGTGGCAACAATTCAAGGAACCTGAGAACTACCACGCGAGTGACGCGTGATGATATCCATTTATACATGGATCGACTACCTAGTAGCTACTCCAGTAGAGTACAGATACTGGTTCCCGAAAAAATGTACCGATAATGCAAATGCATGGATGATGTAGAGACATTCTGGAACTGGGAAATAGGCTACGCCTGTTGTTTTGATCATGAGTCACAAAACTTCAGCTGCAATATATTAACATATGCAACTGTGTCATAGCCGTTTTGCGATATGCGGGGCGATCCCCTTTTAGAAGAAAAAAAGGTACTGTTTTGCTTGAGACAGTGCTTATGCAGATGTTCAGCACTTCAGCCACTGCTTTTATCATGCAGGTTATAATCACCACGGAACTGTGAAACATAAATGTTGAACAATTTTGTTGTTCAAAGAAAGAAGGAGGAATGCCGATCAATTACATCACATATAGAGTATACGGGCTCCTTTGATTCAAAGTAATTATGTCAAAAAATTGGAGGATTTGGATTTGTAGGAACTTTTTTCTAGAAAGGTCGTCAGATTCACAAGATAACAAAGGATTTCTTTGCACTGTATTTTGGAGAGAAAAATCTCTCCAATTCAATCTTTTTTTATAATGCTTTTCGTTTTGTGCACAAATAGACACTTCTGTATCTATTAATCTTACCCGAAGTACCCGAAGTACCAGTCGAAGTACCAGTCGATATTAAGGATAATAACAAAATTTGGAAGATGAAGATCCCGCTAAAAACTAAGTTATTTGCGTGGTATCTTCGTCCAGGAGTAATTCTTACAAAAGATAACCTTGCCAAACGCAATTGGCACGGAAGTAAAAAGTGTGTCTTCTGTCAACACGACGAGACTATTACACACTTATTTTTCCAGTGTGAGTTCGCCAGGTCTATATGGTCAGCCATCCAGATAGGTTCTACCTTACATCCCCGCGCACCGTTGCAAACATTTTTGGCAACTGGTTAAACGGTGTGGATCCTAGGTTTAAACTCTTCAGTAGGGTGGGAGCGATTGCCGTTATTTGATCGCTGTGGCTATATAGAAATGACAAGGTTTTTAATGATAAAAATGCTTCTGTTATGCAGGTTATCTACCGGTGTACAGCAACGCTACGAGCATGGTCGGCCCTGCAGCGTGTGGAGCACAGAGACTTGTTTTTGGAGGTGGCGTTGCGTTTGGAGGCTGCGGCCAGAGAGTTATTCTCCCGGCATGGATGGCAACATAGTCTCCGGATCGACCTACCACCATCTTAGGCGGCTTTACAATTTCTCATAATGATATGTAATTCGCCTTTTATTTGTTTCTGAATTGGGTACTGGTGAACTTGTGGCTGTGTGCATCCTTGCTATGCAGAGGCCGGGTGTAATGCTTAAAACTTTTAAGTAATAAAATCCCTTTATCAAAAAAAAAAGACACTTCTGTATCCAAAATCGTATAGTTTTAAATCATGGTATGGCCCCCCAATATAACACGTTTTGGTGGGTTCCCACCAAAAAAAAAATATTTGGGGAGGGAGGTAGTAGAATTGAAAAGGACATGTCATTCCAATCAAGTGTTTTATCTATTCCTGCGAACGAAAGGGGCCCTACGAAGATAGAAAGTACCGTCGTGTTTAGAAAGAAGTAAAACCATAAAAGTTTGGGAGGATATGGTTCTTGTCGTGGTGGGATCACGCAGATGCCTAGGGGTAGGCTTAATCTGGGGCTGAACGTACGCTTGAGGATTCGGGGAGGGATTGCGCGATGGAGTCGCACACGAAGAACACTGCAAACACAAAGATCTACCCTGCTTCGGGGCCCTCGTGAGGAGGTAAAACCCCTACTGCAGCATCTATCCTACTTTGGTGTATTTCTTTCTGTATATGCAGTGTGTACAAATGCTCCTCGAGCTGGATACCACTCAATGCCTCTAAGTGTGCCTCTAATCACTGCTAACTAAGCTGCTAATCACTGCTAATCTCCAGAGAGGAGAGCTCCCGCGGGGGAAAATGAACCCAGGGGCCTCTTGTGCCCGTGAGTGGCCATCCCCTCCTCCTCTTCCCCTGGTGCTCTTTATATAGAGAGAGCCCAGGGGACATGCAGGGGACAAGGGGACAAACAACACTATGCATGGGTCCCACTTGTACTCTAGTCACATCACATGTCACGTCAGTCCACTATACTTGTCTTCTAGTGCTTGTCCTGGGAATCTCCTAGTCAGCACCCTTATCCTCTCGTAGATATTTCTCCTGAGCTGGCAGGCAGTATCCAATGCCTTGTATCGGTGAAGTATTGGGTGATCCCGGCAGCAAGTCTCGGTCACGATTATTGTCACAATCGTTAACATGTCGAGCGATGGAGCAGCTTCGGTGGTGTCGGTCGATGGATGTCTCGGTCTGGTGTCGTATATCCCGGTCTGGAGGCCTTGCCTGGCCCGAAGCTGTCCTGTAGATCTCGGCCCAGCCGAGCTGGAGCCTGGAGAAGTCTCGGCCCAACCGAGACAGGCTGAGCCCCGGCCCAACCGAGGCAGACGAGGCCGAGGTCGAGGAGGTGCCTGAGGTAGGAGGCGATGGCGCATGTCGGAGGCGCGGTGAAGAGGAGCACGGCCTTGTCGAGGAGAACTCGGGGTTGGAGACGGCAAGGCAGAGGGCGCGGAGGTGAGGACGACCGGGGTCGAGGGAGATCGCCGAGGCAGAGGCGTAGCGTGCGGTTGCGGCCGAGGTTGAAGTGGCCGGAGGCGGCTGAGCCGCTGCCGGGGTAGGGGATGCCGGGGAGGCGATGATGCGCGGGCCTGGAGCGGTGGAGACCGAGGCTGGGATGCCGGAATCGGAGGCGGCCGGGATACCGAGATCCCGGAGGTGTGGGGCGCGAGAGGATGACGACCGTCCGAGGTGGGAGACGACCGAGTCGTGGCGGAGCCGGGGTATCGATGCGCTGGCCCAGGCCCAACCGGGGTGGGAAGATGGCGGCCTGCTAACGCTGGGCACCTCGGCCCACCGGGACTGGACATCTCGGTCCACCGGGGTTGGCTAACTCGGCCCACTCCGGGTTAATCTGATGTCGGCCGCCCGGGGTGCGGCAGATAACTCGGCCCTGCCGAGGTAATTGTATGCCGTCAATGACCAATCTCGGCCCAGGAAGTGATATACCGGTCCGGGCCATGCCGAACTCGGCCCAGACTGCTTTTCTCTGTATTTTCCTTATCTCCTTTCACCTTTTACTTATTTCATTGCTGCCTCCTCTAATAGCTCCATAACACCAACAACTCTGGGGTACCCGGGGTTACATCCCCGACATTAGTCCCCGAGGCTGCGGGGGACTCACAGAGTCGCGCGCAGACTTACAAAAATAAATGCCACCGTCGAAACCTCCATGTACACGACCTCCTGCGTGTATGGGCGCCATTGTAATTCGGTCGTCTTTGCCATGCCTTCCAGGCCAATTGCGACATCCGGTTGACCGAGCTCACCCGAATCAACAACGAGATGGACAGTTTGTACTGGAAATGTGCTGCCTGCATGGTCACCATTATATGCCGGTTCTTAGCCCTCCTGGCTTTTACCGAACTCGGATGCCACCAGCGTCGGCTAGCCCTCCTGGCTTTTACCGAATTGGGATGCCGCCAGCGTCGGTTAGCCCTCCTGGCTTTTACCGAATTGGGATGCCGCCAGCGTCGGTTAGCCCTCCTGGCTTTTACCGAATTGGGATGCCGCCAGCGTAGGCTGGACCGACACAAACTTGCAAGTATGTATCTCATACGTCTCGGTATCTCGGCCCCTCTGGGCATTTCACATATGTCTCGGTACCTCGGCCCCTCTGGGCATTTCACATATTTCTCGGTATCTCGGCCACTCTGGGCATATCACATATTTCTCGGTATCTCGGCCCCTCTGGGCATTTCACATATTTCTCGGTACCTCGGGTGTCTGGTAGCCACTCTGGGCGCTTACCGACATAGATGTCTCCAGCCACTGCTGGTTTGACATAAGCATATCTCGAATGCCGGTTTTAGCCACTCCGGGCGTATACCGACATAGATGTCTCCAGCCACTGCTGGTTTGACATAAGCATATCTTGAATGCCGGTTTTAGCCACTCCGGCCGTATACCGACATAGATGTCTCCAGCCACTGCTGGTTTGACATATAACCTGCAAAAACATATCTCAAAGGTTGCCTCTGATTAACCAACATAGACACTGATCTGGTACACAGGTAATGCCATGATACACTGGCAAACAGAATAAACGATGATTTGGGATATGGAATGATGCCAGGATATTGTGACAAACCGGAATAAACAGTGATTGGGGATATGAAATGATGCCGTGATACTATGGCAAACCGAAACAAACGGCGATCTAGAGAATACTGATAATGCCAGGGTACCTTGGGTAATTTGAGATAACCAACATAACCATGATACCTCAGATTTCCATTATACCTCGGATTTCCACTATACCTCGGATTTCCACCATACCTCGGAATTCCATTACACCTCGGAATTCCGCCATACCCCGGAATTCCAATATACCTCGGATTACCAATATGACCCGGATTTCCAATATACCTCGGATTACCAATATGACCCGGATTTCCAATATACCTCGGAACTATATTATACCTCGGGCTTCCACCATACCGCGGAATTCCAATATACCTCGGATTTCTGGAATACCTCGGATTTCCAGGATACCTCAGTAACGAACATTCTCAACAAAACCGATGTCACCTTTCAACGTTAGTTCAACATACATATCATGAAGAATATTTGACGGGAATAACAATTATACTAACCGAGGCAAACCAGCTATAGCACTTAATAGAAAACGAATCTAACAGCAGATACTATGCTAAAAAAACTAGACTCGGTTTCAACCGAGTCCTTGAGTTACTTTTCTTATCTAGGAGAAGGTGCAAAACAGACTGGCTATCCAGTCCCCGGGTCAAGACATCTTGTCTCGGGTAGAACAACTAATCAAAGCAAGGTAGAGACGAGGGGCCAGTCCCCGAGTACTGTTTGAGACTATCTAGAAGCATGAGCAGACATATAAATGATACTTACACGGTCAGGTTGTAGGAGAAGTCTTAACTCGGATTTCCAAGTCTTAACTCGGATTCTCCCAGGATACCTCGGACTTCAGAACACCTCGGATTCAGAACACCTCAGATTCCAGAACACCTCGGATTCCAGAATCAGCTCGGATTCCAAAACACCTCGGATTCCAGAATCAGCTCGGATTCCAGAACACCTCGGATTCTAGAATCAGCTCAGATTCCCGAACACCTCAGATTCCAGAATCAGCTCGGATTCCAGAACACCTCGGATTCCAGAATAAGCTCGGATTCGCACTGTAGCCAACTCGTAAAATGAGTCAACACACGGGGACGATGTCGAAGTTGAGTCCCCGCGTTGATGACGAAGGTCCCATCCGAATTAATCCAGCAAGCGCCACAAGAGGCCCCACGGTGGGCGCCAACTGTCGTGGTGGGATCACGCAAATGCCTAGGGGTAGGCTTAATCTGGGGCCGAACGTACGCTTGAGGATTCGGGGAGGGATTGCGCGATGGAGTCGCACACGAAGAACACTGCAAACACAAAGATCTACCCTGCTTCGGGGCCCTCGTGAGGAGGTAAAACCCCTACTGCAGCATCTATCCTACTTTGGTGTATTTCCTTCTGTATATGCAGTGTGTACAAATGCTCCTCGAGCTGGATACCACTCAATGCCTCTAAGTGTGCCTCTAATCACTGCTAACTAAGCTGCTAATCACTGCTAATCTCCAGAGAGGAGAGCTCCCGCGGGGGAAAATGAACCCAGGGGCCTCTTGTGCCCGTGAGTGGCCGTCCCCTCCTCCTCTTCCCCTGGTGCTCTTTATATAGAGAGAGCCCAGGGGACATGCAGGGGACAAGGGGATAAACAACACTATGCATGGGTCCCACTTGTACTCTAGTCACATCACATGTCACGTCAGTCCACTATACTTGTCTTCTAGTGCTTGTCCTGGGAATCTCCTAGTCAGCACCCTTATCCTCTCGTAGATATTTCTCCTGAGCTGGCAGGCAGTATCCAATGCCTTGTATCGGTGAAGTATTGGGTGATCCCGGCAGCAAGTCTCGGTCACGATTATTGTCACAATCGTTAACATGTCGAGCGATGGAGCAGCTTCGGTGGTGTCGGTCGATGGATGTCTCGGTCTGGTGTCGTATATCCCGGTCTGGAGGCCTTGCCTGGCCCGAAGCTGGCCTGTAGATCTCGGCCCAGCCGAGCTGGAGCCTGGAGGAGTCTCGGCCCAACCGAGACAGGCTGAGCCCCGGCCCAACCGAGGCAGACGAGGCCGAGGTCGAGGAGGTGCCTGAGGTGGGAGGCGATGGCGCATGTCGGAGGCGCGGTGAAGAGGAGCACAGCCTTGTCGAGGAGAACTCGGGGTTGGAGACGGCAAGGCAGAGGGCGCGGAGGTGAGGACGACCGGGGTCGGGGGAGATCGCCGAGGCAGAGGCGTAGCGTGCGGTTGCGGCCGAGGTTGAAGTGGCCGGAGGCGGCTGAGCCGCTGCCGGGGTAGGGGATGCCGGGGAGGCGATGATGCGCGGGCCTGGAGCGGTGGAGACCGAGGCTGGGATGCCGGAATCGGAGGCGGCCGGGATACCGAGATCCCGGAGGTGTGGGGCGCGAGAGGATGACGACCGTCCGAGGTGGGAGACGACCGAGTCGTGGCAGAGCCGGGGTATCGATGCGCTAGCCCAGGCCCAACCGGGGTGGGAAGATGGCGGCCTGCTAACGCTGGGCACCTCGGCCCACCGGGACTGGACATCTCGGTCCACCGGGGTTGGCTAACTCGGCCCACTCCGGGTTAATCTGATGTCGGCCGCCCGGGGTGCGGCAGATAACTCGGCCCTGCCGAGGTAATTGTATGCCGGCAATGACCAATCTCGGCCCAGGAAGTGATATACCGGTCCGGGCCATGCCGAACTCGGGCCAGACTGCTTTTCTCTGTATTTTCCTTATCTCCTTTCACCTTTTACTTATTTCATTGCTGCCTCCTCTAATAGCTCCATAACACCAACAACTCTGGGGTACCCGGGGTTACATCCCCGACAGTTCCTATAGGAAAATTCCGATGTTACCGTTTGTAACAAATGAATATTGAATTCTTATCGAATAGGATATTCCATAGGGATTTTAGAGAAGAACCAACATGTGATTTGATGTATGTAGAAATCCAGGGTACATGAACATCTAAGTTTTTTTTTTATCCTATATTTTCTAACGTATCAAACAGGGCTAAGTGGTGTCGGTTAAGTCGATTCTCTATTTTCTCACCTCTGAGGTGATCTTTCATCTCACTCCGCTACAAATCCCAGTCGACGTCCTAAAGATTCAGAGGATCTTTCTTTGGGCAGGTTGCCATAATCTTTCCATTGTGCGATGGTATTACTATCTTGCATATCTATAAATTCGTGAATGTCTACACTTGAGTTGGTTATGCCTTGAGTGGACGAATCGTCATAAGGCATGTGATGGACTGGTAACACCTTGTGACAATGTGGACAAGAAAAATTCTATGCGCCAACGATGGTTACCATTGGGGGTGGTAATAAGGTGAAATTTTGGAATGCGCCATGGCTCAATGGGTGGTTGCGCAAGCTGCTGTCTCCCCTCATTATTTTTTTTGAACCGAGGCAAAAGACTTGTCATTTTCATTAATTAAGAAGAAGTGGGAATTGGCCGATTAATTAGCGGGAAACCGGCCTAAAACCGAATCTCCCCTCATTATCTCCAAGAGGAAAAAATAGACGGTGAAATAGGCTAGTCATGTAACTGTTTTGGATAAATCATGTTGACATCTCCCTTGTCAGCTTCCCGGCAATGGCCCGGGCTCAGTTTGTTGGAAACTCATGGCTAGTGGTGAGTGTTTGGCAAAGTTGATATATAGAATGCAAAATTTGAGAGCTAGACGACCACTGACATGCCTTCTATTATTTGGAAGAAATGAGCTCCTCCCAAATGTAAGTTGTGTTGATCATCATTCAAAATAAAAAGGTGGGGGGACTAATCGAGTAGGAGACGTGGATGGCCAAATTGTGGCACTTGAAAGTGTGTAAAGGAGAGTAGGAGATGGCGCCCCACTTGGTCTTTCAGTGCCACTACACTGATGATTTGGAACCTGGTAAGGATGGGCCGATCTCCATCCTTAACGACGGAGTCATTTTCAGTTCGTCAAACATTGGTGCTCCAACGTCGTATTGATGAGAAGCGCTCACAGGAAGACAGATTACTTTATCATCAAGCTTGTTACTTTGGAGTTTTAAAGATCCCGGAAAAAATTCTTTGGCTCTCGATCGAGATATAGTGTCCAAAAATTAAAAATCATCTTTACAAGTTTAAAAGTACGAAAAGAAATCTGGATGTAATAAACGATGGGTCCTACTAGTATGTATAATCGTATTACAATTTTTAAAAAAAATTTAGGCTAATGATAAAATTAGAGTTTAATTAAATTGGCTAATGATAAAAATGAAATCAGTATGCGCCAAAACAAGCCTGCAGAATACCAAGGACGTCTGAGATTTATATAGGAAACTCAAATCACATCCATCGCACGGTTCTCAGGCCTTGGAATCATTTGAAATCAGTATGCTCCTAAACAAGCCTGCAGACTACAAGGACGCTTGAGATTTATAGGAAACTTAAATCACATCCGTCGGACGGTTCTGAGGGCCTTGGAATCTGGTGTGTTCAAGTTGGCGCAGCAAGTCGGCGACATTTGCAGAGCTTGGCAAAGTAAGCAGTCAGTACAGCAGGCTAAATACCCGGGGAGCATTCAAGTTCCGCTGTCATCTGTTATCTCAGGCTCTGAAAGTCTGAATCCCCTTCCATCACCATTGCATTGTGTGGTCTATTTTCCCCTCACACGCTTGTCCCGATGAACTGGCTGATGTACGGACGTCTGGCCAACGCGAAACTACAATGCACCGACGAGTTACAGTTTTTACGCTGTATGTGTCTTACTTGCCTTGAGTTCTCAACTCCCAACGAAACTCCGCGAATACTAGCCGAAAAATGATCAGATTCCTCATTGGTTTGGTACGTGCAAATCAATAGCGAGTGAGGAGGAAACTAAACGGGATTCAGAATGATGTTTGGGTGCTCTGGCTCGACGGCGGCACTGCTACTGCTACTAGAGCTTGGAGCACAGACAACTAGACGTTGTAGCTGTAGGGCCGCGCTATCAAAATGTGAGATGCTAGTTGGGGTTTAGGCAAGAGGGGGCAGAGCTAATCGGGTCGTCTACAGGCCGTCAGCAGACTCCTCATTTGAATCTTTGGAATATCATATAATTTTTAAAATTTATTCCTTTGATCCAAAAAGAACATATGTTCTATGGCCAAATCTAAAGGCTTGATTCTCGTAAAAAATGGTGGCTTAACATTGGACCTATATTACAGCTTGAAAATTTTATATAGCAAAACAAGTCCATTTTCCTATTTATGGATTTTAGTAAATCTTTGTCATTGTATATGCTTTTGGGGAAAACACCAACGGTTATTGAAGGATTCAAACGAGAATTGGCGATCAAACTAGCGACCGCCATCCAATTATGAAATTTTTATGCCTCAGGAGTACGGACAGAGATCAGGTGACATGCAAACGACATGTCACCGTGTGCCTCGCGGCCTCCCATCCACCGCCCAGCCTGCATCCAACGGATGAGATTGTCCAAAAAAGTGAACTCGAAATTCAAATATTTTAGAAAAAATCGAAAAAATTCCAGCAAGTTATATATGGTCCGTTATGTGTTCTGTGAAATTTATTTGTCATTTTTTTTTTAGAATTCCTGGTCTTTTACAGTACAGCTGTAGTATCTGAACTCACGCACAACTCACTCCACACACACTCAACACCACACGCACGTCACCTGTGCGCAAGCTAGACCTAACCAGACTATACTAAGCTTCTGAGCCTCCGTGAGTCTAGACCTAATGGGAAACCCCTGCGGTGGTGGGCACACCACAATACCACTAACTGAACCACGGTGGAATCGGCCCAGAAGCTGGAACTGGGGCAGACTGATTAAGGGCTCAGTCTTCTGCGTAAACGCAGCCCAGAGGCCCTCCACAAATTTGCTACAGCGCGGACACTGTTCAAGAGAACAGTGCAGCGCTGGACACTGTTCACGTGAACAGTGTCGCGCAGGTGAGACAACCGGAAATTCGCTCCCGCAGGAGTCGAACCCCGGGCGGGCTGGTGAGCCACTGCTCACACAACCACCACGCCACTGCGTGGTCCTCTTTATTTGTCATTTGGATATCTCATTTATGATTTATTAGCGTTTTAAGTTTAAAACATGAAAAGCTATTTAATGATAAACCAATTATCCAAATGACAAATAAATTTCACAGAACACATAACGGACCATATATGACTTGCTGGAATTTTTTCGATTTTTTCTAAAATATTTGAATTTCGAGTTCACTTTTTTGGGATGCAGGCTGGACGGTGGATGGGAAGCCGCGAGGCACACGGTGACATGCCGTTTGCATGTCACCCGATCTCTGTCCCAGGAGTACGGCAGTGCCACCGGCAAAGACAACGTCAACTCACGCGTTGGCTAAGAAACTCCAGAAAAAATATTACCACGTCTTCAGTATCGAGCTACAGTCAGTAGTACTGCATCACTGCATGGTCCTTCCTTAAACAACAGCTGACTTGAAATCATTATCACCACAAAGTACGACCCCTTGCTTTAGAGGTACAGCCTACAGCTCACCACCAATGCAGAAAGCACAGAGGGGTACGGTCACGACCAGGACCAAACACTAGTGTTTATTCCTACAGGTGGATTAGACCACGACTAGTACTGATACTTTTTTGTAAAGGTGGATTAATTAGTAAACCATCGTTATAATATCGGAACGAGAATCTTGCAGGTGTTTATTAATTCGAGCTGAGACGAGGAGCGCTCTGGGGCTCTCTTTTTTTTAACGAACGACCAGAGCCATTTCTATTAATTAAGGAAGAGAAGTTAGCTGTTACAATTTGTTAGTAGAGTGATCTAAGACGAGGAGCGCTCTGGGGCTCTGACATGCATGATGTTAGGTCATTGGACATTTGGGCATGGCTGAGCTGACTGAACCTTCACAGGTCCCTTGAAAGCCATGTTCGATTCAGCCTTTCGCCACCCGGATGCGATGATGTTATTCGATCTTTTCGTAAAAAGAATCCATTCTTTTTCCACATGTTTTTCTGCGGTCACGGGGCCGTATAAGAAACTGTAGTACCTCTATATTAGTCGTGCTAGAAACAGAACGAAAGATAAATCGACATTTTAATCATGACATATGACATATTCTCTCGAAACAGGTTTTCAACCAGCTTTATAAATACCCTCTTATAAAACAAATCAAAGGTAAAGTAAAAGGATAAGGAGAACCGAACTTGCCATCAAAGGCACCAGAACGAACCTGAGGGTGGCCAGAGCTCCATGACGCCCCCAAGAGGTTAACGACGCGACGCGCCGTCGTCGTCAAGACCGAGACGGTTAAGAGTTTTCGCCCAGAGGCCTATCACGGCGAAGTTGCCCACAGCTGCTCCCCAAGAGGGTTACGACACCCACATGCATCACCACCGTTGGCTCGCAAGCGCTGGTCTTTCACCTGGACAAACCTTCGAACAGCTCCTGGTATCTCGGATGCCACACGATTTGGGAGCTGTCAAAGCCGAAGCGCCGCCAAAAATAGGATCCGCTGCCGTCCGCTCCCCGCCAGCCACCTGGCCAAGGAAAGAGACCATCACCACCCCACGACGCTGGTCGTAGAACGCTCGCGCAGTCCCCTTTCCGAGGCCACTGCCCCGACATCCAAGACCTCCTTTGAGTGGCAGGAATGAGCATCGCAAGACAACGAGATCATACTCTGGACGGATGACCGGATCTCGGACCCCAGCCACTCATGGCCAGGGGGTGACCACGAACCCCTGAAACCAATGGCCAATGGGACAACAAAGACCGTCCCACCTAGACCGGCCCGAGATTGGCCTAGATCTGGTTGAAGCCCTCGCCGTCTTTGGCCAGCACCACCACCACCGACTTCGGCCTTGCCGTCCCTACCCCCAGCAGCTCGGTCGAGATCTTCGGTCCCAATTCTAAGTCCGCCCGTCGCCCGCGTCGCCTTTGCCATCCGCTGCCTCCATGGACGTGTGGAGGCACTGTTGGAACCGCCACAAGCTCGCCCCTCCACCGCAAGATAGCCACATCACACCCCTCCCCTTCCACACACACCCAACATTGCGCCCAAGTCGATTCCCTCGGGCGATGGAGGAGCCTCGCTGTCCGGCAAAAGCGAGGAGGGGGAGGACCGGAGGAGGTGAGGGGAGGTGCCGGCAATTGGAGGCTGCTAGGGCTCCTAGCCATCGCCCACCAGATCGACGAGGGAGAGTACCGTTTGTTCAGACATATGACATATCCTGTGTAGGGTAGAGCTGGTGGTTGAGAACAAATGTGTAGTCCAAGCTGATGGTACCGGAAAAAAGTTAAGAAACCACGAAATATAAGCGGCCACGCTGCATATTTTTCTTCCTCTCTTGGTTATGTACCAGTCGTACGTGTCGCGAAAGCTGCGTACGTGTCGCGAAAGCTGCGGACGCTCTGCGGAGGTGCGCCGACAGCCCCGTTGTGATGCATCGCATTGCCCGTGCTGAGCTACTTTCACGTACGGATCCGTCGGTCCATCCCGGCCGTGCTGCAGCCCTTGGCATCACACGTCGCGTCACCTTGCTGCGACGAAGTTTTCAGGAAATGGCAAGTTCCTCCTCCTCTGTCTCCAGTGCTGCCTGCCACCATGCATGCAGGGACGTGCCGTGCGTGCCGCACTCTGAGATGAGCCCGAGAGTGAAAATTCCGCAACTAGTTGTACCTACACCCCTTTATCGGATGTTCTATTTTTAAGTTTTCAAAAAATACGAAATAAATCATGGACATTGATTATGTTGTTTCTATTGTATCCACAAATTTTTATCGCAAAATATGAACATATGTGTCATGTGCAAAAAAGAGAAGACACATGTGAATAGTATCATGTACTATTCACACATCATTTGTCTTTTTTATGCAGGCCACATATTGTCAAATTTTTGAGTGATATTTTGTGGATGCAAGATAAACATCATAACCAATGTCCACAATTTATTTCACATTTTTTAAAAACTTGAAAGTGCGACATGCGAAATAGGGTGCGGGCGCAACTAGTTGCAAACTTTAGTTTCCCGATGAGCCCACAATCTTCGGCGTCCACTCCGCCGGCCCAGCCTCGCTACCATCCAAACCAAATATACATCAATTTCCTCGCTGATGTGCTAGCTTTAATCTGGAAATTTTCTGCGAGACATTGCGTTTACACTGTGTTTGGTTGCATAGAATTGGGGCTCGGAATTGAATTGGGGTTGAATTCCAAATCCGAGTTGGAAATGAATTGGCCTCAATTCCAAATCAGTTAAATTCTTGTTTGGATGCACAACATCGTGGAATCGTGGAATTCTTGTTTTGATGCCGGCCGGAACTGAGGAGGGACAGGGTGGCGGCCGGCGGGGACGGAGAGGAGGTTGGGCGCCATCGCGGTGGCGGACACGGGAGCGGAGTCGTCGGAGTCCCAGGGACGCTCGAGGTGGAGGACGGCGTCGCGGAGCTCGGCGCGCTTGCGCATCTCGTAGAGCTGGCGCTCGCGGGCGAGGCGGGCGGCCGGCGGAGGAGGGGAACGAGAGGAAGGGGTGGCCGAGGCGGTTGGAGGAGAGCGGCAACGGCGGCGGAGGGAGGAGCGGGGGAGGAGGCGCCATGGTGCGGCGGCGGAGGGAGGAGCGGCGGCCGGCGGGGAGGTGCGGCGGCGGAGGGAGGTGCGGCGGCCGACGGGGAGGTGTGGCGGCCGGCGGGGCGGGGCGGCGGCGGAGGGAGGAGCGGCGGCCGGCGGGGAGGTGCGGCGGCGGAGGGAGGAGCGGCGGCCGGCGGAGAGGTGCGGCGGCGGAGGGAGGTGCGGCGGGGAGGTGCGGCGGCCGACGGGGAGGTGCGGCGGCCGGCGGGGCGGGGCGGTGGCCGGCGTCCGAATTCCGAGCGTTTCCGACCTCCGAGGCTCGGAATTGCTCCCTTCACAAAACGGTAGCTACGGAATTGGCTCGGAATTGGTCTGCAATTCCAGGTCCAAATTCTGAGCGCAGTCCAAACGCCGGAATTCAGAATTGGGGCTCCAATTCCAATTCCAAGCCCCAATTCCGTGCAACCAAACAGGGTGTTAGGGAAAGTGGTTACTACTATACTATGGACCTGTGTACTGAAGAAACCCGTGCCTCTCATTTCTTTTCTCATCAGAAAACGAAAACAGAGATCCGTGCTTCTCTCTGCTTGCGTAAAAAGCAGACGTACAATCGTCTGTGCCCGGACATGCAGTGGTACAATCTATCTAGAACCGCCAAGTTTCAAACTGTTGATGGCCGATTCATTGATCTGGCGCGATCAATCAGTTCGAATAAACACCGACGCTTCTTTCCTGTACCCGGAAACACCAAGGGACATCATCGATCTAAAAAAAAAAGAAGGGACATCATCGGTGCTCACGCGAAGGCGAGTTGCACCAGATTCAAGGAAATTAATTGTAATGTACCGGGCTACAATTCGTACAAAAAAAAAAAACAGTACCAACCAGTATTAGTGTCTGAACCGACATAACAACCGAATTAACAGAGCACTACATTAAATCTAGCGTTTCTCAATGCCGTCACGTTGACTGGTACAGTAGCAGCAGCGACAGTGTTTCATCAAAAGCACTCCAATTGCTTAAAATCAAATCAATTCTTCGTTTTCTTTACTAGCTGAAGTATACTGCTGCCGACGGCTGGGCTTTGTGAAACATGGAAAAGTTACCGATCTTTTGGGCGTTTAATTTCCGGATTCACCCGTGCGACTTCCCTCTGTCCTTTTCCGAGCGCACCCTATCCTTTGCGTTTCAGTACATTAACATTGTCATTTTTTTTTTTGCGCCAGTGCCTGTCTCCGCTTTAAAGCAAGAACCAACGCTCCACACACACACCGCGCACTCCCAAAGCACACCACCACCACCGCACCAAAGCGCTCGCACCGAAGAGCCGACCGCCGGGGAGGAGATCGATGGGGAGCAGCGGGGGAAGCAGCGAGTACTTCCTGCGCCAGCTGAGCTCGAGCGACGGCGGCAGCGCGCCGGCGGCGCACGTGCACCGGCAGCCGGAGGAGTGGGAGTGTGGCGGTGGCGGAGGCAGGCGCGGGTCGAGGCGGTGGTCTAGCAGGAAGAAGGCGAGGGCCAGAGGGCACCGGCGCGGAGGGTTCTGCGGGGCCACGGAGGAGGCCGCGGGGAGGAAGCGGGTGATGGTGGTGGTGGACCAGAGCTCCGGGGCCAAGCACGCCATGATGTGGGCGCTCACCCACGTCGCCAACAGGGGCGACTTCCTCACGCTGCTCCACGTCCTGCCCCGCGGCGGCGGCGGCGGGGAGGAGGCCTCCGCGCTCGCCAACTCCCTCGGCTCACTCTGCAAGGCCTGCAAGCCTGAGGTATGGATGTGTGCTCAGCCATGCATTGCTTCATTTGCAGTTTGTAGAGTGCAGCAATATAAGATGCTTTGCGTTTCAGTACATTAACACTGTCATTTTTTTTTTGCGCTGAACGTTAACATTTTCTTTAACCGGTAGATTTTTGACAGTCTTTGCGACCTTAGGTGGCACGGATAAGCATACTAGCTTGTGTTTAGGCTGTTCTACCCATACTCGTCACGTGTTTTAGAGTCTGCATTATGGCCTTAAGTTTCCTTAAAGATAGACCTTACGGCTATACTCTGTTGATTAAGACATTACAGCACAGTAATTGTCATTAAATTTGTTTCAGGAGCATTGTCTTTATAGATATACTCCCTCCGTTCGGATTTAATTGACTCACACTTGGTTATACATGGATGTATCTAGTCACCTAACAAGTATAGATACATCTATATTTGGACAAAAGCAAATCAATTAATATGGAACGGAGGGAGTAGTAGTGAAGGAGAAAGATGTTTTGCCGAGTTATTTTTAGGCGACTCTGTTTTTGGCCTCTTCAAGCATTCATGAAAGTACAGTGCACTAAAATTTCTCCATAGAGTAACCTATGCTAGCTTAGCTTGGTTGGTTTTGTGTCTTTTCTTTCTCAGATCAAGTGTTTTTGGGGTCGTTGGCCCACCAGGCGGCAAGAGTTACGCCGCTAGGTAGAGATAGCTCAGATCAGAACATTCATGAAAAGTAAAAGTGAGGGAATCATAGCCAACTTTCTATTGATGGATCATGGCAGGCCTAATGCTAGAAAGGCCCCTCCTCAACTTCGTGGCAAAAAAAGCTAGGTTAGGAAAGAAAGAAATTGTGGGGTTCCCATCTAGATGCTCAGAATCATGGCAAAATCTCTCAAATTATGTGGGCCCTTGGTAAAAGTTTTGAAGAGTTTGTGTCCCTCGCTCGTTGGGGCTAAGGATAAAAATGGAGAGAGAAAAGAAAAGAACTGTTGTGACTAGTCATTTTGAATAAGAAACTAGCATCTGAGCGTACTTCGATAGCTGAATGTTAGCAGTGTATTATGCAATGCACTATTCCTCGTCGTTTAGCCCGTGAAATGGGGAGGGCCTTCAGTGTCCCATGCTAGTACTACCACAGTGTTACTAATTACAACGTTGGTTTTGGATGATTGTTAGGTGGAGGTGGAAGCGCTTGTGATCCAAGGGCCCATGCTGAGCACCGTCCTGAGCCAGGTGAAGAAGCTGGAGGCGTCCGTGCTCGTGCTCAGCCAACGCAAGCCCTCCCCTTTCTGCTGGTAAGCATGCAGCCCGTACTATGCTTTCCTTTACACAAGATGCATTTGCCTGCACATGTACCCCTTGTCACAGAATCGATCCTCTGGAAAGTTGAAAGAATCTACCGTAGCTGGCATAGCCCATCGCACTCTTGTGAACTTGTGAAGTCCATTGGCCTTTATAATCTAAAATCTGCCTTTTGTGAAAAACAAACGAGAGAGCCATGTGCCCATCCATAAATAAAGAGATGCTTTACCTGTCCTTCCAGCTTAAGCTCTAGACTAGTTAGATGAATCAAGTAGCAAGGACCATGATGGGAGTACTGTGGGGCTACTGTATACTGACCACTGCAGCGTTGCTGACTTGCTGTTGCAATGTACTCATTCAGAGTTTAAAACCCCACGGAAACATATGTCTGAAAAGTTACCACGAGAAAGTTACCTTTTCACGACACAATTAAACTCCTTGCTGACAAGTTTCTGTGTGCGCTTGCAAATTCGACAGCTTCTTTCGGAGCAGCAGCGAGGAGTTCGTGGAGGAGTGCATCGCCCGGGCGGAGTGCCTGACGCTGGCGGTGCGGCGGCAGAGCAAGGGCGTCGGCGGCTACCTCATCAGCACCCGGTGGCAGAAGAACTTCTGGCTCCTCGCTTGACGATATTCACAGTCAAGAGCCTCCCTGGAATTTTTTTCACTACCGATCGGAGGCTGCTACTGCAACACCGAGACTACTGAGAATAAGCGATCACTGCATCCATGACCCTCCGGTACTTCTTCAAGTCCATGTGTGTTTATTTGTGTGTTGTAATTCCTTTGGTTATTTAGCAATAGATCCCACTTTGCTGATGTATGTAAAGCCAAATGCTGACCCCGCTTCATGTAAACCTTGTGTGCGTGTTTGTTTGTTTGTTTGTTTGTTTGTTTGTGTTGAGGTTGAGGTTGAGCAGGACATACAGTGTATAAAGTACCATTCTGTGACTGTTTATTGGTGTGCTAAGGGAGTGTCTCAGTATCATCTGAGGGGTTTGACCAACTGTCTGTTCTTCTACCAACGGTTTGGAGATAGAACCAACACTGCTAACACTAGTCATTAGCCGTTCAGGTTCCCAGGCAGCATGATGGTTACTTCCAGTAAGACTGAAAGAGCCCTTGATTCCATGAACCTCCTTGGCTCGTACTAAATCGGAGAGCCGGTGCGGTTCAACAGAATCATTGCGGTGCTGGAAATAGTAAAGCCGAAGAGCTCTGACTCGGTGCTACTGCTATCATGAGGCGTACTATGCTGAGCTGAGGATAGGGAAGGCTGTGCTCTACCACACGAGTAATAACTCATTTGCTCCGCAGCGGGGCAGGCTTTTGCTCCTACGGGTGCAGGCCCATCATGAACCATGATTCCTGCCCGTTCAACGGTTCAAGGCTAGCTCAACAACCGCTCCACTGATATGTCGTTCTGTGGAACAATTCAATCCACCCTGATTTCCGCTCCACTGTGGAGCTGGAACAATTCAATCCTGCCTGATTTCTGCTCCACTTGGAATTGGATTACGTGTCCGAAAGGTGGAGTTTTATAGACACTAGTAAAATTGCACGTGCCACACACGTGTAATATTGGAAGATATATTGTTTCTAATCCATGTAGAGCATACAACATGTTTGCCGGTATGTTCGTACCAGCTTGATGTTTTCTTGTACCATCAATGATGATCCGGCACTCACAACAACAAGCAAGCAACTGAAGTTTCTATCACCAGTGTAATCTAACTGACAGATAAAATATGACGAGCAAAAAGAATCTACGACAAGTTTGGGAGAAAAGGGACAGGATAATTAATTATTAACTCTTAAAACAAATGATGTTTTTCAATCACTGATGGCCACAGTTTTAACAAAATAGATCATGTAGAAATATGCATGCATACAATCCTTTTAACCATATTTTACTTCACCAACGGGATGAGAAAACATAAAGAAAAAAGGTGAAAAATAAATTATGTAGCTTGCCCAGCCATGTGTGATCTCTTCCTCCCTCATGCGGACCATAAAGTGTCAATGGACCAAGATTTGCAGCATTCCAAGTCTCGAAATGTTCTCCAACATTCTTTAATAGAGGGAGGAATACAAATGAATATATGAAAGCTCAAATAGCAGATGATCAAGAGTTCTCAGATTTTGTCAAAATTCTGCCTGCACTGTACTAGCTGCATCCGGTGGTAGACCTTGCTTGTGTAAATTTTTCAATATTTTCCGATATCTCGTATGTAAGTCAAGTTACTGTGTAGCCAATCATTATCATCTTCGTCAAGCAAACCTGACTCGCTGCATCCGGTGGTAACATCTATGGTCATGGTAGAATATGCAGGTCCATTCTCCTCAGTACCTAAAGTATACAGGTTGAAAAACATAGCTTGACCTGCCAGCTTATTCCAATTGCCAAAAAAAAAATATTGAGTGTGAATCTTTGAGGTCCTTACCAGGTGTACAAGGATAGGTGTACACACCATCTGAATGAGTGTTGGTTACGCTGCACAATGTGGCACGTTGTGATACTTTTAGTGGTGTCGCCGATGCTTGAGGCACTTCTGCAGAATTAACACCAATTGGAAATGCAGCCTTCTTTTGCTGGCGGGCTATACGCTGCTTCTGTAGATACTCCGCTCTTTTATCGTCAGACAATCGAGAATACCAACTTTGACCACCTTGTTTTTTATTACCTTGACTAATCTGATTGACATGACCGGAGCCCAAAACACCTGAACACCTCAAACATTATTACCTTGTAGAGCTATATATAAATATTAGTAAAAATTTATGATGTCAAATATTATCCTACCCCCTATATTGGTGAGTGAACCTGTTGCACTCAGTTGTGATGGATCTTGTTGAGTAACCTGAGATGCATAGTTTTGTTGAACAGATGGAGCCACACCTACAAATTAATTGCGCATGGAAAATCAGCATTTCATTCATAAATTTGCAATCAATAAACATGCAACTTATATTTAGAACACATCACCTTGTTCAGGCGTTCTGTATTGTTGTTGGGTGAGCCCGATTGCTCAGTAGCTGGTGTATGACATATTGTGTTATCGCCATTAACAGAGGTTATTGACTGTTTTTTAAGCTCTCGTGCTTGGCGCTTTAAAATGTCATCGCTATTTCTTGCATACCTCTCTCTATCCCTCTGCCTCTTTCGCTCCTTAGGATCTGCATATATGGCACAATTTACTATTTAATCACATAAGAAAAATGACACTGGGTCTCATGTGTTGTTAATCACCTTGGTTTTGCCCGTTGGTTATGTCCTGAAATGGGATGCGCTTGGAGGATGACATGTGTATTTTTTCTTCCCCTGTCCGTAAGAAGAAAATGATATTGAAGAATACGTTTGCAAATGACAGTACCATGTCCAACGTAGCATCTGAACCATTGTGGTTTAGATGTAGAGAAATTGGCAATTGTTGAACCATAGTACAACCTGGATTTATGCAGATGAATATGACATTTCGGAGTGGATCAATGCAATCCTAACTCATTTTCTCCACCACAAGCGAACCAAGCAGGGATTTTCAAATAAAATGATCTGAAATATGCAGGTGTGTAGTATCTTTTACTGCATATACTAATCCAGTTTACATATGAGCTACAAAATGCATTTGATCAGACATACAAAATGCATTTTATACATGAGCTTCAAAAAACATTACAGTGGTCAGTACTGTTTACTCCTTAAATTAGTACATAACAGCGCTGATAGTTGTAGCAGAGAATGTAGATGATTTTCGACAACAGAACGAAGAGGTCGAGACAGATTTTGCATTGACAATCAAAGTTGAGAATAACAACGCTGATAGTTGTAGCAGAAAACTGAAATTTTTCTGAAAACATAGACATTCGCACTACGAATTTCTGATACCTTCGTCGGCTGCGGCCAGGGCAGTGCCAACGGCGACGGCGGCGGCGGCCGGTGGGGCAGTGCGGAGGCGGCGTCCTATCCCAGCAGTGCGACAGCGGCGGCGGTGGGCTGGCGGGCGGGGCGTCCTATTGCAAGAAACGATCGGCGGCGGTGGCGTCGTCCTCCGCCCGGAGGAGTCCAGGCGGAAGACGGTGGGCGGCGGACGTCAGACGGCGGACGGCGCTGGCAGTTTGAGGAGTGTGTCGGCGTGGGGAGAGATTACAGGCGGCGTCGGGTGGTTTTTTTTTGGGATTGGAAATAATTGATTAGCATTTCACTGCGCTCCCCTCCGCCTTCGTTTAACGCAAATCACGGTCGCGGTTTAGGTCGTTGGATTAGATGGTTGGATGGTCCTGATGATTTGGATCTGCCACCTCTCTCTCTTTTTATATTAGTGGTGATGTAATTTACAAGTTGAAACTCGAAATTATTTAGAAGCAATAAAAATGACAAATTCAACAATGAATAGTAACGTTTACATCTACAATTCTTTGGCAACTATTTATTGTTGAATTGGTCATTCTCATAGATCCTAAACAATTTTAATTTACAACTTGCAAATTTACACGTCAATAGAGCTCAACCTTCCCAACGTAATGCATTATTTTTGAGAATATTTTTAAACTTTTACACATGATTTTTTGGTGGTTTCCATCGGCTAGATATTTTCCCAGAGTACTCGGTATCTTTTTCTGTTCTGTTCAGAAAAGACACCCCTTCGAATGACAGCACCACCGGCCCGTCGGCCTTTTTATCATCACAAGTTTTTTTTTTATTAAAAGGGATCATCCCCCAGCCTCATATAAAGAAACTTAACGGACTACATCATTCAGTTTTTTACAACGCAAAGCAGAGATAAAGTAAACGACAGCAAGCCAACGCAGCTGGGTCCAAGGCGTGAAACAATGGTCACTCCCTTATTACAACACAAAGACACCAGACATAGACTCCATACGCAATCGTTCCTGACGAAGGCTATCCACTGCAAATTCTTGGACATATTGGCGACCACCCTTTTGCTCGGTTGAAGACCTCCGTTGAAACGATCTTCAGCTTCTCAGTTCCTTGCCGCAGCATTTTTCGCACCTTTTCCATCTGCAATTCACTCCATAAGTCAATCCAATAACATATATAGAAAATGATATCACATGGGTCTTTAGGCATAATCTGATCAAAACATGCACGGTTTCTCGTCTTCCAGATTGCCCAGAAGATGGCAGCCAAACAAATTTTGATCGCACTGCGCTCAGGCCCTTGAAACGACAAAATCCATTGTCCCAGTTCGACTACCGAACTAGGTGGATCATGCACATCAGAGCTACAGCAAAAAACACCCCAAACCAACCTTGCAATAGGGCAAGTAAAGAAGAGATGATCAATGCTTTCATCAGCTGCACAAAACATACACTGACTACTCCCCTCCCATCCCCGTTTTCTCAGGTTATCTTTAGTCAAGGTTCTCCCCACATGATTAACCAAATAAAGGTTTTAATCTTAACAGGAAGTTTCATTGGCCAAAGATGTTTGAAATTCTTAGCAGGTGCTCTAGTTTGTAGGGCATTGTACAAGGTTTTAACCGTAAAACCTTTCTGTCCTAGCCTCCAGGTCACCGTATCCTCCCCTTCTTTTACCTCAACATTGTTAATAATGTTGAACATTTCTTCTTTTTGAATCGCCAAATCTCCCCACAGACACCTTCTAAACACAAGGCATCCACCCTTGGACGCAACAACTTTATCAACTTTAACATTTTTGCTAAAGGTGAGGTTGTACAACCTAGGGAACATCGTTGCCATACTTTTTCCATTGTACCACTTGTCATCCCAGAAACTCGTTTTACTTCCAGAGACTAAGTTCCTATCACAAAAAGAATAAAAAATATTCTTCACCTTCATTAGTCCGGACCAAAACTGGGACACCCCATCTCTCTCTGTAACCTGTGACAGTGTTTCTTTTTGAAGATATTTTTTCTTCAAAATTTCCTGCCACGCCCCATTTTCGTTCTCGAGTTTCCATAACCATTTACACAAAAGGCTAATATTCATTATATCCAGGTTTAGCACACCCAAACCCCCTAAATCTTTAGGAGAGCAAACCGTCTCCCAGTTCATTAGGTGGTACTTTCTGATCCCTTGGTCCTCTTGCCACAGTAATCTACTTCTATAACCATCACAAGTCTTCCTAACTCCCACAGGCACTCTATAAAAAGAGAGCATGTAGAAAATAATAGAAGTAATGCAGGAATTCAGCAGAATAGTCCGTGAGCCAATATCTAACCATTTTCCTTGATAACACCCAGTTTTCTTCCCCATTTTAGTTTCCACAGGTTTCCAGTGTTTGTTAAGGAGTCTATCCTTATCAACCGGAAGACCTAGGTAAATCAGGGGAAGAACCCCAGATTTGCAAGTAAAAATTTCCTCGTATACATCCCTCTGTTCTATGCACGAGCCAAAACAAAAGACCTCACTCTTGAGGAAATTTATTTTCAGCCCTGACATCTGTTCAAATAAACAAAGCAGGAATTTGAGATTTCTAGCATTTTCGAACCCCTCGTCTAATAAGAAGATTGTATCGTTGCCATTCTCCTGCAGATGGGACGCAAGACCAGTAATAATTTTACTTTCCTGGGCATTTTTAACCATCACACTTAAAGAATCTACCGCCATATTAAAAAGGATGGGTGAAATGGGGTCGCCCTGTCTCACCCCCCTATAAGTACTAAAAAAATCCCCAATCTGATCATTCATTTTAATGTTAACTTTACCGCTTGACATAATGCTAAAGATCAGGTCGTTCCATTTATCTGAAAGACCTTTCTTAACCATTATGTTATACAGAAACGCCCAATTTACATTATCATAGGCCTTTTCAAATCAATTATGAAAAGGACCCCTAACAATTTCTTCCTTTTAACCTCATGCATCAGCTCGTGTAAAATGACTACCCCTTCCATTATGAACCTATTTTTCATAAAGGCAGTTTGGGTTTTGTCGATGAGTTTATCACTAAATTCATTGATCCTATTATTTAAACCTTTTGTGATAATTTTAGACTTCCATTCATAAGACAGATTGGTCTGAATTTAGTGATAACCATCGCATCGTCGCACTTCGGAAGCAAAGTGATTGTACCAAAGTTCAATCGACCCACATCCAAACTCCCCCTCATGAAATCATCAAAAAGTTTTTTAAGAGGATTTTTAACACAGTCCCAAAAGAATTGATAAAATTCGATTGGGAATCCATCCGGCCCGGTACTCTTGTTGTGAGCCATGGAGAAGACTATTTCCTTGACTTCCTCCATCGAGAATTCTCTAGTTAGTATCTCATTTTCCTCAGCGTTCATCACATAAGGAAAATGCATATTAGGTTTCACAGTAGCCCGCTCAGACTGTCCAAAGAGTTTTTTATAAAACTCAGTTGCATGCTCCAACAAATCATGATCTCCCTGGATCACCCTATCGTTATCATGGAGTTGGAAGATTTTATTTTTCTTCCTTCTACCGCTGGCTTTATTCATAAAATACCTAGTACAACTCTGTCCCATTTTCAGGTCTTTACTTTTCGCTCTTTGGAACCACTTAATATTGTCTTCCTGTACAACTTCATTAAACTGAAGATTCAGGTCGATTTGCAATTTCCTATCATCCGCTGTTAAACCACAGGTCTCGGCGATTGTGTCGAGGTTGTCTAACAACCTGGTTAGCCTCGCTTTTTCCATTTTGTAGAAAGCATCCCCGTTCCTCGCCCAACCTTTTAAAGCTTTCCTAGTTAACGCCAACTTCCAATTCCATTCTGCAATGGAATCTCTCCTACCAGCCGGCTTATCCCAGATAGGCTTAACTACATCAATGATATCCTCACGAAGAAGCCAACTCAATTCAAATCTGAAATGATATGTTTTTGATTCCCCACATCCGTATCCAAGGAGAGGGGAGTGTGGTCAGACCACGACCCTCTCGGCAAGGCAGTCACAAATGCCATAGGAAATTTGTCAAGCCAATTTGTGGTCACCAAAACCCTATCTAATTTTTTGTATAAGGGGATTTCATGGTCATTACACCATGTAAACTTCCTGTTATTGATGGGTAGGTCTACAAGATTATTGTTTTCAATAATGCTATTGAAAATGTCAGTCCATTTATCACAGGCTCCTCCAGCACTACTTTCGCCACTATGTCTTATGATGTTAAAGTCTCCCCCAAAAATCGAAGGTTCTTTAACATCATGACAAATCCTAGCTAGCTCGGTCAGAAAAGCCTCCTTTCCTGACGCCTGCGCAGCACCATAAATGGAAACAAGATTCCACTTAAATTTATCTTTCCTAGTCATAATATGGAACTGAACAAAGTAAGCCCCTTTCGTGATTTCCAACACCACATAATAAGCAGTTTTAATGCCAACCAACATGCCCCAGATCTTCCATTCGAAGCCAGGGCATGCCAGGTAAAAATGTTTCTAGGACCAATCTATTCGATCCAAGCGTCTCTAAAGTCTTCGAGTTGTGTTTCCTGGATGGCCAGAAAATCCAGCCCGAATTCATGAGACATCTCCCTCGTGTGTTTCCTTTTATCAGAGGATCCCATCCCCCTACCATTCCAAAAAGCGCCTCTCATTTCTTCCCTCCTTTTCTTTTAATTTAACCTTTGACTTGACGCTAATCGGTTCTATGGATTTCCTAGAACCCAGGTCATTGCGAGGTGACAACAAATGGACATGAATGTCCACTGAATCATCCATATCGCCTAATCCAACATCCTCATCTGTCAGAATGGGTTTCAGAGAGTTTATGTCAAGGGGTGCTTGACAGTTCTCTTCACCCAGTTCTACACTTTTTTTAGCATTTTTAATTGTCTCGTTATAAATGCTATATCTAGCATTTTCGAGTTGTTTAACAATGTCAATAGTTTGCATTTTGTTCTCAATCGTATCTCCCATTGAAACTTGCATGCAATCAGCTAAATTGCAAAGAATTTCAACAGAGGAATTAAGTACAGTAGGGATGGAAGTACCTTTCTGTTCCAAGTTCCTCTTGATGGTAAGATCCTGTGCCTTTCCAAGAATAGTCCCATTGCTTTGAGGCCGCAGTCTTGTCCTGATATTCTCCTCCTCTTTCTTTTTTTGCTCCTTCTCTATTCTGATTTCCTCTTCAACCTCTTCATAGATCTTCTTCTCTAACTCTTGCATCGCCCGAGATGGTGAGACATCATCTTCATCAGTCACTTTGTCAATCGACATCCTAGTTTCTTGTGAGAGTGGGGCATTGGTACCATCGCCGTAGTCCACGAAGTCATTGTAGTTGTCACCACTCTTCTCTTCAAGGTCCATCTTCCTTTCTAATTGTCTTCTAGCACGATCCTTCAACTGAGACCTCAGTACTCTCTCTTCCATCTTTTGAATTTCAATTGCTACTCTCTTGTCAGTCTCCTCTTGAATTATTTTCAGCAACTCTCCTCTTGATACAGTAACAGCATCATCTGACATTCTCTTGTCTTCACTATCTTCGCCAGATTTGCTACAATTGGCACAAGTTTTCAGCTTCTTTCTGGCTGAGTCATTCATGTCAACCTCAGTTGTATCTTGGCTAAGTTCAATCAGCAGTCCATTTTCATCAAACAATCCTCCCTTTTCCACCACAGATTCTAACTCATAGAAAGCATCATACACATAGGGGTCAGTCGTGATTTCCGCAGACGGAGGAATGAGACCTGGATCTCGGACTCCAATCCTAGCCCTCACAATCTGAAACTTGATAAGAGATGCAATATCCACCTCTTGCAGAACTCCAAGTGGGGAACTAGCTTCACATATCCCCTTGTAGTGCATGAGTTCCTCTGGCACTCCATTGATTTTCACCCAAACAGAGAACAGTTTTGCCTTGGCCATCAAAGCAGAACTCCATTTTAACACAGAGATGGAGATCCCTGTGCCCTTAAGAGTACAGTCATCGAAGCCCATGGCTCTTTCCAGCAGCTCATTGGTCGGAAATCTCACCAAAAATCTGTTGTTCTCAATCTCCTTCGTCTTCCATTGCCAATCAGCTTGAAAGGATCTGCCCAAACCTGCCTCCAATTCAAAAACTGATGGGTTCCCTCTCTTCACCGTCACCAATACCAAGATGTTTGTTGAGGTGTTTGAGTTCACCTTCTTAGTGCTTTGGGCAAAGAAACACCCCAGACCTTTTGCTGCGAAGCCCATGATGAAGGACAGTAGAGAAACTAAAATAAAAATAAAGTTGGAGTCAAATTCATTATGGCTTCTACACACTTCTACTATATTCTACATAATTTGGCACTATAGCCATACGTTGTGTAGTGGTTTCTAGAGTGTTCCAGCCATGAGTAGTAACTAGGTTGTTTGTATTTGCTTTCCTAGCTTTAAGTAGTGTACTCTAGAACCTTCTAGCTTTAAGTAGAGCTAAGTAGTGAAAGCTCATGGAGCCTATAAATAGAGGTCCTCACCTCTACATATGTAACCAGCCTATGTACACTCTACCTATCAATAATAAGAACTTGTGTTCTGTCCTAAAGATCTTGGATTAGATCTTGTGTGTTAAAGAGTTTGGATTGAACTCTTGGCAGCCCACGCCTCTAGAGCGATATCTAGCGCAGCACGTTGAAGTGGTTCCTTCAACATTTGTGCTGTCCACGTTGTAGCAGCAAGGTGGAGCTGTTCCTCCACAGCCTTGTGCTGCTTCAGGTGGTATCAGAGCCTTGCTGATCCGTTCCAGCTCTTGGTGTACTCTTTGAAAGTAAGCTGCAGCAAGCAATGGAGGAATTGGGAAAGAGAATAGATGCTGCAGAACAACAAATCCAAGCGCTACGTGAAGATCTTAACCGGAGATTCGATCAGCTGGTTGAGATGATAAGAAAGGGTGTTCCTCCTACTGCCAATGAAGGTGATTCATCAAAGGAGGAAGAAGATATTCGGCAGCGAAGGAAGGGAGGTCATCTTGAAGTAAAAACACCTCAACGACATGTTGTTCAGGTACCTCAAGAAGGCCAACTTATGCTGAAGCTTCTGGAGATGAGGAATATGATGAGACCCTTGAAGAACCTGATCTCTATGCATATCCAAGAGTACCCAACCCTACATATGCAAGGGATACATACAAGGTGAAAGCTGAGATCCCAACTTTTAATGGAAATGTTGATATTGAAGGGTGCCTTGATTGGTTATATGAAGTGGAGACTTTCTTTGAGGTCATGAATATTCCAGAAGACCGTAGAGTTTCTTGGTCGCATACAAGTTGAAAGGAGGAGCTGGTGCATGGTGGCATCGCCTTCAAGAAGACCGCAGACTAAGAGGAGAACCTCGTGTGAGATCTTGGCGGCAGATGAAGAGTCTTTTAAAAGGGAGATTCTTGCCTGCAGATTATGATCAGATCCTATTTATTCAGTTTCAAAACTGTGCTCAAGGAAAGAGGACGTTTCAGAATACAGAAGAGTTTCTAAGGCTACAAGTGAGGTGCAACCTTGCTGAAACTGAAGATCAACAAGTTGCAAGGTACATCAATGGTCTCAATGATACTATTCAGGATCGTTTGATGATGCAACAAATTTGGTCCATTGACCAAGCACAAGCTCTTGCATTAAAGGCTGAAAGGTTGGCAAGGACAAGAAAGGCAAGTAAGGCTCCATTTCCTCATACTGAAGGTTCATCTAGGAGTCACTCCCATATAGTGGAAGAGAAGTCCGCTCAACCCAAGGCAAAACAACCTGCCCCAAGGCAAGCTGGCAAGAGTAGGACAAAGCCGGTGGTAAAATGCTATAAATGTGGTGAAGAGGGACATGTGTCTAGCAATTGCCCATTGAGGAAATTCGCCAACACAACTATCCATGATGATGGAGATGACGAAGAGTATGAATCTGAGGATGTAGAAGGACAAGATGTTTGTGAAGAAGAGGTGAAGAGGTGGTGTGTGTGATTCAACGTCTCTTGTGCTCGACACCACAACCCGACAACACACAACGGAAGAAAATATTTGAGAGCAAATGTACCGTGAATGGCAAGGTATGCAAATTAGTGATTGACAGTTGCAGCTGTGAGAATCTTATCTCTCAGAATTTGGTGAACCATTTAAAGCTTGAGACTCATGATCACCCAAATCCCTACAATATTGGATGGATCAAGAAAGGGGTGAATATGAGGATCACCAAACAATGCAACCTGCCACTCTCGTTGGGTAAGTACTATCGCTCCAATGTGTTGTGTGATGTTGTTGATATGGATGCCAGCCATGTTCTTCTTGGAAGACCTTGGCAGTTTGATGTGGATTCTACACACAAAGGGAAGGAAAATTCTTACTCTTTCACTTGGAATAAGCGAAAGATCATTATAGTACCAAACCAATCAGATGCCAAAACCTCTAAGGAGGAGGAGAAGAACATGTTAACTATTTCTCACACCTCTAGCGAGTTTATGGAAGACTTAAAGGAGGCAAATGTGTGTGCTGCACTTATTGTGAAAGGTGAAGAGCAACCGGTGGTTGAAATTCCAGCAAAGGTACATGGCCTACTAGCTGAATTCCAGAGCATACTTGGAGAGCCACAAGGCCTACCGCCGATGAGAGGAATTCAACATCGAATTGACCTAATTCCGGGAGCAAGTCTTCCTAATCTTCCACACTACCGGATGAGCCCAAAAGAGCATGCTATACTGAAGGAAAAGGTGGAGGAATTGCTGCAAAAGGGGCACATTCGAGAAAGTATCAGTCCATGCGCCGTACCAGCTTTGATCACGCCAAAGAAGGATGGGTCTTGGCGCATGTGTACGGATAGTAGAGCCATCAACAAGATCACCGTAAGGTATAGATTCCCTATTCCCCGTTTGGATGACATGTTAGATCAGCTTAGTGGGCAAGAGTGTTCACAAAGCTCGATTTGAAGAGCGGATATCATCAAATTCGCATTAGACCCGGGGATGAATGGAAAACAGCGTTCAAGACAAAGGAAGGGTTGTTTGAATGGATGGTCATGCCATTTGGACTCTCAAATGCACCAAGTACCTTCATGCACTTGATGAACCAGGTACTTCGACCCTTCTTATCCCACTTTGTTGTGGTTTATTTTGATGATATCTTGATATATAGCAAGGATGAAGATGAACACTTGGATCACATCCGTAAGGTTTATGGGTACTAAAGGAAAACGAACTTTATCTAACTTGAAGAAATGTGTTTTCCTTCAAACACAACTTCTTTTCTTGGGGTTTGTCATAACAAGTGAGGGCATTCATGTTGATCACTCTAAAGTTGAAGCAATCAGAGAATGGCCAACTCCAAAGACTATCTCAGAGGTGAGAAGTTCCATGGTCTTGCAACGTTCTATAGGCGGTTTGTGAAGAATTTCAGTACGATCATGGCACCAATCACTGAATGTCTAAAGAAAGGGAAATTTCAATGGAACGAATTAGCTGAAGCTAGTTTCAAGGAAATAAAGGAAAAATTGTCACAAGCACCAGTCTTGGCGCTACCTGATTTCAGTAAGACTTTGAGCTGGAGTGCGACGCTAGTGGAGTAGGCATTGGGGCTGTTCTATCTCAAGAACGAAAACCCATTGCTTTCTTCAGTGAGAAGCTAAGCGAAGCAAGACAAAAGTGGAGCACCTATCAGCAAGAATTATATGCTGTTTTAGGGCTTTAAAGACTTGGGAAGTCTATCTGTTGCCTAAGGAGTTTATTGTCTACACTGACCATCAATCCTTGAAGCATTTTAGGAATCAAAAGCATGTGGATCGCATGTAGCAAGATGGGCAGCATATTTGGAGAGGTTTAATTATCTCATTGTGCACAAATCTGGAGCCACCAACAAGTAGCCGATGCTTTGAGTCGCGTGCATGCCTCTTGACTTCTTTTGAGGCTGAACTTCCCGGCATGGATCAACTAAAGGAGTTGTATGAGGAGGACGAAGACTTTGGCCATGTTTGGGTAAAGCACATGAGAGGCCAACCATTAGGTGACGACTATTTGGTGCAAGATGGCTATCTCTTCAAGAATGATCGCTTGTGCATCCCGAGAAGTTCTCTACGTGACAAGTTAATTAGAGAGCTCCATTCAAGTGATCTTAGTGGCCATGTTGGACGCGACAAGACTATCGCTAACCTTGAGATCGATACTTTTGGCCACAACTAAAGAGAGATGCTGGAAAGTTTGTTCACGATGCCCCGTATGTCAAACCTGCAAAGGTCAAGTCACGAACACAGGGTTGTACATGCCTTTGCCTGTTCCTGAAGCTCCATGGGAGGATCTCTCTATGGACTTTGTCTTGGGTTTGCCAAGAACAAGGCGCGGGAATGATGCAGTGTTTGTGTGGTGGACAGTTTCTAAAATGGCTCATTTCATTCCATGCCGCAAGACAACAGATGCGCATCATGTGGCAAATTTGTTCTTTCGAGAAGTGGTCAGACTTCATGGGGTCCCAAGGTCCATCGTCTCGGACCGTGATAGCAAGTTTCTAGCTGCATTTTGGCTCACTTTGTGGAAGCAGTTCAACACTGAATTAAAATTTTCTAGTACTGCGCACCCACAAACAGATGGGCAACGGAAGTTGTGAACAAGTTTTTGGGTAATCTGATCCGTTGCATTTGTGGAGATAGAAAGGGACAATGGGATTTAGCTTTATCCCTTGCTGAATTCTCCTACAACAACTCCAAGCATAGATCAACAGGCAGGAGTCCTTTCTCTATTGTCTACACTAAAGTTCCAACACATGTGGTGGATCTAGTGAAGCTACCATCAAAGGGAAACTCAAAAGCAGCATTGTCCTTTGCTGATAACTACACCGAACTATTTGAAGAAATTCGCCATGTGTTGGAGGCGCAAAATCAGAAGTACAAACAGCTAGCTGATTGCAAACGGAGGTTGAAGACATTCCAAGTTGGTGACAAGGTAATGGTATACCTTCGTAAAGAAAGACTGCCTTTAGGCATCAAAGGGAAGCTTAGGCAGCGGAAATATGGACCCTTCTCAATTCTGAGGAAGATAAATGACAATGCCTATGTGATAGATCTTCCAAATGACATGGGAATCTCCAACACATTCAATGTGGCAGACCTGACTCTTTATCATCCAGAACAAGCACTTTATGAGGATAACTCGAGGTCGAGTTCTAAACAACCAGGGGAGGATGATGAGGGACAGTAGAGAAACTAAAAATAAAAATAAAGTTGGAGTCAAATTCATTATGGCTTCTACACACTTCTACTATATTCTACATAATTTGGCACTATAGCCATACGTTGTGTAGTGGTTTCTAGAGTGTTCCAGCCATGAGTAGTAACTAGGTTGTTTGTATTTGCTTTCCTAGCTTTAAGTAGTGTACTCTAGAACCTTCTAGCTTTAAGTAGAGCTAAGTAGTGAAAGCTCATGGAGCCTATAAATAGAGGTCCTCACCTCTACATATGTAACCAGCCTATGTACACTCTACCTATCAATAATAAGAACTTGTGTTCTGTCCTAAAGATCTTGGATTAGATCTTGTGTGTTAAAGAGTTTGGATTGAACTCTTGGCAGCCCACGCCTCTAGAGCGATATCTAGCGCAGCACGTTGAAGTGGTTCCTTCAACATTTGTGCTGTCCACGTTGTAGCAGCAAGGTGGAGCTGTTCCTCCACAGCCTTGTGCTGCTTCAGCCCACCAACTGAATCACAGGTTTAGGCTGCGATGGCCAAACACAATTATCAGTAATGTGAGAGACTTTCTGACAGATGTCGCATAGCATCTTTTCTTTGCATCCCTGGGAAGTATGCATCGTGCTATTGCATTTCTGACACTTCATGCTTTTCTTCCCACTCGAAATCTGCACCTCCTTGTTCCCATCAGTATTGCCAGTGGGTTTAGCCGGTACAGAAGGAGAAGTAGCCGTGGCAGAGATCGTCGGCTTGTCAGGAGCGCTGGTACCGCTCCCTCCGGATGCCGCCGGCCCTGAATTCCTATGCACCACCTTCCCAGGATCGCTAGCAGTGGCTTTGTTAACCGTCAGACGCCAGTCTTGCTTCCCCTTGATGAAGTTGTTGCGGTTCCAGTTGTTGTTGAAATTACCTTGACCACCGCTGTTGTTGAAGGTGCCCGGATTGTTGTTGTTGCTGTTGAAACTTCCAGGCCCAGCTCCATTGAAGTTCCTTGATTCCCATTACCGAAGCTCCCTTGACCGTTGTTGTTGTAGCCGAAAACGTCGCCATCTCCACGGCCGCCCCCCTGCCATGGACGGCCCTGACCTCCACCTCGATTGTGCATGGCGCCGCCACACACCGAAGGGGATGGAACGCCTACTCCAACCCTAGGCCACTCCTCGATGATTTTAGGCCCAGCTCGCGTCGCCACCCAGATATGTCCGAACATGTGGTCGAGGTGCGAATTCTCAAAAAAAATATGTGGTCGAGGTGCGAGGTATCTAGGGTTGGGACAGCCCTGTGCCCCCCATCAGATGCACGCCACGTGTACGGCTGAGGATCTTTGGCGTATCTGCTCTGATTTTGAACACCATCTGCCCGTTTCTGTTGATCGTTCAATCGCCTTTCAAGTTCTCTCTGAATTCATCCGCAGGAAAACCAGCTTTAGTCTTGGCTTTCAACATTGCATCCCCTTGGACAGAGATCGGGGGTGGACGATGATCACGACGAGCAGAACCTAAATTGATCCATCTTCTCGCGAACCTGACCATCTTCCCATCTACTGTCAGAGTTCTCTTCTGTTTTGTTCTTCCAGATGGAATTCGTTTCCTGCAAATAGGAGCACTCCATCCTTCAAGGTCAGGGCGCTGGATTGAGTGCATCTCCACCGGCGAGGATGCCGGTAAGGAGGTAGAACAAGGAGCCTCATCCTCGGATTCGTCATCAGAAGCTAAACACCAAAATCTGCCCCCAAATCGACCTCGCTGCTTAACATCCTCACCTCTGATCCTGTGCAGAGTGTCACCTCCTAGAGCTGGATTCGCATCTGTAAGAACCGGTTCAACATGCTCAGCCCTCCTCTCTGCATCAATCACCTGGTTGTGTCCAGTCAAAACATCACTAGCAGCAGTCCCAATTAGAGCCTCCCTCCTACTTGACTCAGGATAAGCGTCGCCCAACCCATCCAAATTGCAAGGGAGCACATATTGGGAAGGATCGATTCTCAACCTGGAGATAGTGTGAGCTCTGGTAGGAGCAGCAGGACTCGGGATTTCACCTACGAAGGAGATTGGAGTGCCCGCTCTGGCCCCGAGCCGCTGTTGCCTGCAACTCCTGAATGGAAATCTGACGGAGAGCCTGAACCTGCAGGTCGTTGATCTCTGCCGACACCGGTAGCCGTACCGGAGGTACCGCCCTTGCCTGCGTCACCATGGCGCTCGCCTGCTCCCGTCCGGTGGACCTCCTCAGTGACTCGAGCACCGCGGGCCGCACCGCAATCCCTCTCTGGACCTCCCCGTGACTGTCGCGAAGGAGTAGCAGAGTCCATCCCTTGCTCCTGCAGCGCTCGATGAGCTCCGCCATCGATGCGTGGCGCTGCAGCAGGGATTCCGCTAGAATCGCCGGCGCAGCCGCCGATAAATCCCAGAAATACTCTGCCGACGCCACTGGATCCTCGCCGGGGATCATCTCCGGCGTGCTCGGACCTCTCCGCTACTGTAGTTGTGGGGCAGCTGATCACAAGTTTTGTTAACTGGCTATACATCAGAGGATATGGATAGCTAGTTTTAAGGTGGCTCCCATGTGTTTGTTGCAAGCACGAGATGGATAAAATCAATCAAATTCGAAGATATTCCCTACAAAAACTCATTGGAGTCATCCGGTAAAACATGTTATATGAGGGCAACCACCCTATCATCGCTACGGTCGCCTTCCCGAATGTTTTTTCGCTTGCTCTCACCCCTACTATGAAATACCACCCTCCCCCAAGAAAATCTATCATATTTTACCTCCTTCCTCTCACGTGGTGGCCGCGTAGATCGTTGATGTGATGGCTGGTACAAAGGGCGAAGGTGGCTACGAACGGACCATGGTACGGCGCACGCATCTCCTTCCCTATCACTAGCCTTCTCTCTCTAGACGATGTGCAGTAGTCGAGGCCTACTGACGAGGAATTTAGATTTTAATTTGAGTTGCAAATATTAATTAGTACTCCATTTATAGAATTAATGTTCTCGCTCTGAAGTACCCGCTCGGTACTACTTTCGGCCTCCTTTTTGTTCGCCATGGACGAGGGTCAGAGAGGAGGGGATCTGGAGCAGTGAGAAAAAGAACCCGGGGCGAGAGATGCTCCCTCTCCGGCAAGGGGATTTATGTTTAGTCTGCATCTGGAGCGGCACCATGGCATTAACGTTGTCGTGCGTCAGTGGCCAATCCACTGGCGCGGGGACTTGACTCGGCGAAGGAGAAGAATGGCCGCCTAGAAACTCGCGTGGAAAAGACTGCCGTCTCCTCGGGTTCTGCACACGGGGTGAGTGCGCGGGGATATTAATGGCATGAGGAGAGGCTGCCAGGTGGGCCATCCATGTGCATGTGTATCCACGCACCAGCTGGGTGGTAAAAGTGTTGGCGTGCATTGGAAGCACGCGCCACCACTCGCCAACTACGTGTGGCATGTTGGATGGATGCGCCAGCGACATACGATTCATAGTGGCGTGTCACGTACACCACGCGACACCGACACTTTTCGCTCAGATGGTCACGCGGGTCCCACGTACCAGTGGTGTGACTTCTCTATTCGTACGTCGCTGGTATACGAACAGCAGCGACGCACTAAAAATCTACGGGCTACTGATAATATCAGTGGCATGCATAAAAACAAGACGCCACTTATACTAGGACTAGTATAAGTGTTTTCCTACTACTGTAAACTTTTACGCTGGTCGCTCTAAGGACACGAGCACGAGATCCTAGGGTGGGTGGGGGTGGGCGTCATGGGGATGATCTGACCATTGCGAGAGTGCTCAACTCGCAGAAGCCGTTGCAGGAATTCAGCAGCCTAGCCACACATGTAGGAGCTGAATCCTAGTTAATTTTTCTAAGCGAAAAAATGCCGACGCCCCTGCACACGGATGTCGGCATACAACAAAAGCTGGAGTATACCAACGGCCGCACAAAAAATACCGTCGGCGTAGCTGCTATATGGGACGGTTTTGGTTTGCCGACGGCCTTTATAAAAGCGCTCGGCATATGCCCTATATGCCGACGACTCCAATAAAAGGCCGTCGGCAATAAAAAGGCGTCGGGAACTATGATTTTTCATGTAGTGAAAGCATTGTGCAACTCTGATATATAAGTTGCCTAATCTTAAATTAAGATTGCAAATTTATTTTAATCTTTTCAACATTGTTGCTCACAGCCTTTATGTGGCCTCTTTTTAAGAAACAATTCCGCTAACGGCAGTTGATGTGCACATTGCTTTTGAAAAAGATCCAAAATCATTTTGGACAGGTCTATACCATTTTGATCAGTTGCACATTATGAAGGCCATATTTCCACAAAATTATGTCGTCGGTGACGTCGTTTCAATGGTGGTGATAGCACCGCACAGACGAATAAAAGTCACACACTCTACTCCCATCCTGATGTGAACGTTGTGGTCGAGGCAGTCGACACCTGGGAGCATGTACAGTTTGTAGTTTTCGTGTTCCGTTGTCTTGCGCTCGCTTCAGACCGAAAGGAAAGGCTAAGAGCCTAAGAGGTGACTAATATTTGACTCAAGCACTAAAATCCGCGCCTAGTCAGACAAATTTCTTACGTCCGGCTAAGTTTCAAGGTGCACATCACGCTGGGAATTCTTCGGTTGCTAGTCGCACCTACATGTACACAGACTGTGCCGTTCCTCCCCCAGTTGCATTTTTGACCAGAATCTCTTCCATTCCCGGCGACGGCATGGGTGCTATTCCGGCCGACGAGAAGCCCCACGTGGTGTGCGTGCCGTTGCCGGCGCAGGGGCACGTCACGCCGATGATGAAGCTGGCCAAGATCCTTCACTGCAAGGGCTTCCACGTCACCTTCGTCAACACCGAGTACAACCACCGCCGCCTCGTCCGCTCCCGCGGCCCCGCCGCCGTGGCGGGCCTCCACGACTTCCGCTTCGCCACCATTCCCGACGGTCTCCCTCCGTCCGACGCGGACGCCACGCAGGACCCGGCGTCCCTCTGCTACTCCACCATGACCACCTGCCTTCCCCACTTGAAGAAGCTGCTCCAGGACCTCAACAGCACGGCCGGGTACCACCGGTGACTTTCGTCCTGGGGGACAACGTTATGAGCTTCACCGTGGACGCCGCGGCGGAGGTCGGCGTGCCATGTGCGTTGTTCTGGACAGCCAGCGCATGCGGCTACATGGGCTACCGCAACTTCCGGTTTCTCATGGATGAGGACCTTTCTCCTCTCAAAGGTACATATGTATGCATGCGCTCCTACGTCCTTGATAGAATTGACTTCTTGCTTGGCCCCGGGATGATCAAGAACGGGTACTTGGACACGCCGGTGACGAACGGGTACTTGGACACGCCGGTGACGCACGCTCCCGGGATGATCAAGAACATGCGTCTCCGAGACTTCCCCTCCTTCATCTGCACCACGGACCCGAGCGGCATCCTGCTCAACTTCCTTATGCACGAAGTAGAGCAGTCGGACAGAGCGGCCGCCATCATCCTCAACACCATGGACGAGCTCGAGCAGCCGGCGCTCGACGCCATGCGCGCCATCCTCCCGGCCAAGATCTACACCATCGGCCCGCTCAACTTCCTGGCCGAGAAGCTCCTCCCCGACGACGGCGGCCCGCTCGCCGCCATACGCCCCAGCCTCTGGAGAGAAGACCGCTCCTGCCTCGAGTGGCTCCAAGTCACGAACCTAGGTCACTGGGATACAGGGGAAGGGGGATTCGAGAGGGAAGCTAGGGTTTGGGAGTTAGACGGAAGCAGTCTCACAGCAGGATGCAGAGAGACAGGGGATTCGGGAGGTAGACGAAGGGGATGAGGGAAAGCAGAGTTCATACGTCTGTACTGTTCGATCGTTCTCTGTTCCAGCTCGTCCTCTTTTGTAGCAACACCCAGCGTCATCTTGGCCCAAACACCAGCCCACAGTCCACCACGGCCCACCCTGGAGGCCCAGTCCGTGACATTCCCCTCTCCTTAAATTTCGGCTTGCCCCCAAGCCGAGTGTTGGTTTCAATCCACCAGGATCCCACAACCATAGAACATTGAGCTGAAGACTTGCCCAAATATCTGGAACTGGTTGGGACGGAACAACATCTGGAGTTGTTTGAAGAAGAACCGAACCACCATGCTTCTGCTGCAATTGCATGAGAAGGTGTAGAAACAGAGTAATCTGAACATCAATTGGCTTCACCTTTTGTAACTCGGTTCGCTGTTCTGCAGTCTCAGGAAGTAACCAAAAGCAACACGTCACACTAGGACCTGTACCAAAACTTCTTGACTGGCCAACCGAGAATTTCTCTACTGATTTCTGACATTGACGTTGCAGCTCCTTGAGTAGGTTGCCTAGTGCCCTCTCGTACAGAACCCAATAGCTCCAATGGTGGTTGGCACTACGGCATATAATTCTTGCATTGAAAACATAGGTAATATACTTATGCTGAGCTCCATGACGCTTGCCAAGATGATCCTGGTAATGAGAAAAATAATCACACGAAGAAGCCATCGTCAATAGCTCACCACTAGTATGCTGGTCCACCAACCCAGATTGTAAAACCTGTGTACTTAGCTGAGTGCAAACATCATTAGCGTTGTGGCCAGAACTACTGCTGTATCCGGGCAGAGAAGATGGATGGCAGCGACACTCACTGAAGGTAACCACACTGGTGCCTAAGACCCAGCTGTACGCAGACCAGTCAAGCAAGAGCATCGCACTAGACACAGAGAATACCATGATAGCTGTACTAGAAAAGATGAGTGTACCACCGAGTCCATCAATCTGACACAACAAATGATCTGCAAGCATCCAGTCAGTTTGATCACTGCAGCGGATGAAGACTACCAACATGATTCCTGTCGCATTGTTGATGTCTCTCGCAGGGAAGATGATATAGCCACACACAACTGCTGATGCCGAAACAACTGTTTCTGATAATTGTACATGGGAACATGTTGAGGTGTGCGGAAGTGCAATAGATGGAGATGTGTATACCCTCTTCACCTCTCTCAGAAATTCGGCTTGCCCACAAGCCGATGGTGATAGCACCCAAAGAATAGGACGTTGGTCATGTTGACCACTGCGATCACCACAAAATTCCACAGAAGAAGCACCACCAGCTGCACTCAGGTCACTAGTAGGTTGTTGCACCAACTCAAATTGCAACTCCGTTATACTCAGTTCGTTGAAAACACCTAGATCGCAAGGTACACTGACAGACAACATGACAAGATTGCCAATACAATTACCAGCTGCACTCAAGCGTTGAAGCATAATCTCTTCGGTGGAATGATCAGCTTGAACAATCATAGATAGCAAACTATGTGGTGAAATAGAATCTGCACATCTGATGACACAAGCAACTGATGTGTGAGCTGTGGATAATTTTGGTGTAAGTGAGACCATCATGTGCACATGCCCCTGACTCTCCTGCCAACCAGAGAACATCCCATCATGTGCCACTGTAGTAACAACTGAGACATGCTGCACTGAGAAACTATCCAAGTTGTCCAAGTGATAGCTCCTATTGTCAACTTGCAATACCCTGCCATGTCTCTTTTCTTTGAAATCAAACTGCATGCCCTTGCCATTTAACTGGGTGTAGGCACACTCCTGACAACAGACACAAGAGTACAGCCAAGGTAAATTGGTCCATTGTTGGGCAGCCCCAATATTCATGCTAACGTACCAGGTTGCACGAGGATCCCGTGTCCAGTATACCAAGAAAAAATGATGATTGTGCACCTGATATACTACTGCAGACCAGTCAAGCAAGAGCATCATACTAGGTACAGAAAATACCATGATAGCCTCATTGATTTTCTGCTGCCAATTCCGTTCCAGTATGTTCACCTTACCCCAAGGGCAACAGTGCATTATAACCTGCTCACCCGGATCCCACGGAGTGGTGACCCACACGACAACATGAGACTCCGTCAGATCAATCAGCCCATGAGCCATCCTGCACGGTCATCCTGCCCATTGCCACGAGTAATGATGACATGATCCACAACATGGGTGTACCTGATGGTTGAAAACATTGTCAAGGGCGCCGATGTCATCCACACAGGCCATGGCGGTGGTCGAGCCAGAAGTAATCCGGGCTGATCTGGAGGGTGTGGTGGTGTGGTTGCAGGGAACGGTACAGCAACAGCACGGATGGACGCCAAGCCTTCCTGTAGGGTGCAGTCTCGCTTGGCGCTCTTGGCGTAGATGTCGAGGACACCTGTCGAACAGGTGGTGGGCGTGTGCTCGCCCGGCTTGAGGATGCCGAACTGCTGCATGGTCGAGGACGGCGGAGCTTCCACAAGTCCAGGATTGACTATGGAAACGATTTCCGACTGCTGAGATGAGTCCACAACTTCAACGGCGCCGATGTTGGGGTCGAGACCCAACGTCGAACACTTGGCGGGCAACACCGCGTCTGGGCTGCTGGTAGCGTTGTCGCAGCCGTCCGCGAGCTCATGGTTGGCACTTGAGTCCTCCGGCTGCGTAGACGATAATCCAACCTCCGCGTCACCGACGTTGGGGCTGAAACCCACCGTCGAACTTGTGGCGGGCACCGCCCCGTCTGGGGTGCTGGTGGCGCTGCCGGAGCCGTCCGCGAGCTCCTGGTCGACCCGCGAGTCCTTGGGCTGCACCACACGTGCGCTTAGCATGGCCAGCATCTGCTTGCACGCGAGAATGGCGCGATCGACGGGATCCATGGCTGGATCGATCATCCCGTCGGCGGAGAGCGATGTGGTTGGCTCTGATACCATATTTGTCACGAACCTAGGTCACTGGGATACAAGGGAAGGGGGATTCGAGAGGGAAGCTAGGGTTTGGGAGTTAGACGGAAGCAGTCTCACAGCAGGATGCAGAGAGACAGGGGATTCGGGAGGTAGACGAAGGGGATGAGGGAAAGCAGAGTTCATACGTCTGTACTGTTCGATCGTTCTCTGTTCCAGCTCGTCCTCTTTTGTAGCAACACCCAGCGCCATCTTGGCCCAAACACCAGCCCACAGTCCACCACGGCCCATCCTGGAGGCCCAGTCCGTGACACTCCACGGCAGGGAACCCCGGTCCGTGGTTTACGTCAACTACGGCAGCATAACCACCATGTCCAGCCAAGAGCTGGTGGAGTTCGCGTGGGGTCTAGCCAACTGCGGCTACGACTTTCTGTGGATCGTGAGGAACGACCTGCTTGTAAAGGGCGACGACGTCGCCGCCGTGCTGCCTCCGGAGTTCCTGGAGGCGACCAAGGGCAGGTGCCTCCTGACGTGCTGGTGCGAGCAGGAGGCCGTGCTGCGGCACGAGGCCGTGGGCGTGTTTCTGACGCACTGCGGGTGGAACTCGACGATGGAGGGGCTGAGCGCCGGGGTGCCGATGCTGTGTTGGCCCTTCTTCGCCGAGCAGCAGACCAACTCCCGCTACTCGTGCGTGGAGTGGGGCGTCGGGATGGAGGTCGGCGACGACGTGCGCCGGGAGGTGGTCGAAGCGAGGATCAGGGAGGTGATGGGAGGCGAGGGAGGGAGGGAGATGAAGCGGAAGGCTGTGGAGTGGAGCGAGATCGGTGTTCGTGCAACGACGCGACCTGGTGGCAGGTCGTTGGCCAACCTTGAGAGTCTGCTCAAGGATGTATTAACCGCAAGTAAGAAAGCTGAGGGGTAGATTCAGATGCGGATCCAACCGAACAGTTTTCGTATTGGAGTTCCTGTCTAGATTAATGGTGGAATAAGCTGCCTCCCTATGATGTTATCTTCGTTTGGGTTTTGGCCGTGCCACAAATGATTGTCGGTTGGTTCTTCCAGGGAAAATATCGATCCATCGAATCGTTGTAGGAACATTGTGTAATGCATTTTCACCTTCTTTTTTCATAATATAAATGGATACGAGTCCAGCGTTGTATTGTTTATTTAGCTTCTACGCTGATTTTTAGTTAGGTACTGTATTAGTCTGATTTGGGTCCTTCACTAAGACTAGACGCTAACATAAGATATCACCGTGAAAAATCTAAATGACGCCAAATGGAAAAGGAAATATATTGTACTCGCCCGGACGATATCGCTCCACTCCAGTGACCCCATGGCGCCCAATTACCAGTGGCGTATGGCGGAAATTGTCACGCCACTACTATGGTGCCTACTAGTGCCGTACATAAACTATGTAACGCCAGTGGTAAATTTGGTCTGAAAGCAGTCCGGACTCAAGTTACCACATGGCAACAATTTGCCTCGTCACTGTTATCGTTACAAAATACCACTGGCATGGCTATATTTTGGCGCGTCACTAGTAGTTGGCGTCTATAATCACTTTCCTCTACTAGTGTTAACTCTTCGGTGCATTTTATGTACTTATGTACACATTGAAGCCATACTTTCTTCAACGGCCGGAGGTTCACGATAGTGACACGCACACAACTGGAGCAGGTTCTCATGGACATTTTTTTTTTTGAGGTTAAAAGCGGTCGTATCCGCCATCCGATTAGATAGAATAGAGGTTTATGTACAGAATTTTGAGAAAGAGAAAAATCCCTTACAAAAATTAAACAGAAAACTAGTCTCCAGGATCAAGCTTGTGGGCGAAAGTCCGCAACGCCAACTCTTTCCACACCAAAGCTACCACCTCCGTAGGTGAGATCACCGCACTACAGAAAGTTCTCCGATCCCTCCCCTTCCAAATTCGCCGCGTGGAGGAGCGCCCAAGCATCAGAAACATCGGCATCTAGGCCACCTCTGGCGCCATCCCGGTCCCTGGCGTTTTCTTCTTCTTGGGCTTCTTCATGGAAAGGACAAGGTCGTCGATAGCTGCCGCTGCGTGGTCCGAGACGGGACCACCTAAGAGGGAGAAATACTCCTGTCGACGGCGCTCCGAAAGGGTGGCCACCTCAGGCAGCGAGCCGAGACGTCGCGCCACGGCCTCCTTGGCTAGCTGCTCCATGTTGGCACCCTTAGGGTGCAGCTCGGCGAACCTGATGCTCCTCCGCGCCGACGGCGCCTCTACCTCCTTCTCGTGGACCGACGCCGAGGCCGGCGTGCCCAGAACCGAGGTCCTGAGTGGCGTCGAGATCTGCGCAAGGAACCCTGCCAAGTCAAGCTGTCCAGATCCTGCCTGCACCGGCGAGAGGATGTCCTTCTTGATCTGCTGCTCGGCCTCCTGCTCACCCCGATCGGTCTGCAGAGTAGAGTGCTCATGGGAGAGCTCTCCAACTGGACCCGGCGAGGCCCTCTCCTGTGGATCTTCATCATTAACTAGGACCAACTCCCTCGCGGTCTGCTCCTCGTGGCTGGGTATGTCAACACCCACCCGCTCCTGAAGGCTGGGCATATCCTGCATAGTGGCGCACTCCGAAACAAGGGCGAGAATCGACTCGGAGTTGGTCGTTTCCTTTGGGGAGAAACAACCATAGAGCTCGAGTCCACCATCCATGCAGCCATCGTTGACCCCAACAGTCGGTGGTGGCGCTGGAGTCAACAGAACCTCAGTCGGCGCCATGGAAAGCCTTTCCAGAGCAGCCTCAGCCCGCTCCAAAAAAACTCCCAAAACGCTCCAACATGCCACTCATGGAATCCTTCATCGCGAGCTGAGCCGCGACCATGTCCTCGAGCTTGGACATCACCAAGCCACTCAGCTCAGCCCGCATCAGCGTCGCTTGCTCTTCAAGGAAGGTTTTTTTGCATCAGATCATCAGACACAGAGTTGGTCGACATTTGCGTCAGGGGACCCCGGTCCCCATGCTCGCCAGGGGGCGCAGCGAGCGCAGCCCAGGAACGGCCGTCCGTGCGGCGAGAAACAGGGGACGGCTTGGGGCAGGCAGCTTCACGGGCGGCGGTGTGGGCGATGTCGATGTCGAGGCGGTCTTGACACTCCTTTGCTATGTGGCCCGACCGGCGGCAAGTGAGGCAGCGAACGGGGCCACGGCAGATGTGGGCGAAGTGACGAGGAGAGCATGGAGAGAGGCAACGGAAGCAGAGCCCTCTCATCCTCCTCCTGAAGGCAAGCTCGCCCTCCGTGGGAGCCAAGCCGGGGCGACGAGGGAGCTGCGGCGTAGAGTCCTCCCGAGGGCGGCGCCTCCGGCCAACCATCTCCCATCTGTCACGCCGGTCGTCCTCGTCCTCCAAACCCTCCCGAGAGAGGCCGCAGCAAGCTCCCTCTCCCGCAAACAAACCCTGTCCGCCATTGATGTTGCCGACGACCAAGGACCGGAGGCGTGTCGGAGGAGCGGCATTGGCGGTGGAGAACGGAGCAGGGGAGGCGGTGGAGCCCGCACACGAGTCAGGGACCTCCTCAGACGAAGCCGGGCGCGGCGTGCGCGGCGGAGACACACCCGGCGGTGGCGGCACCATCAGCTCGACATCGGCCGCCGAAGAAGCGTCTCCCGAGCGGGCAGGGCGACGCGAGTTCCCCGCACCCCTGGAGCGGTACCAGGGCGCGGCCGGGGCGAGGACCGTCGGCTTGAAAGGCGGCGGGGGGAGCACGCGCGGCGGCGGCGGCGGGGTCGCGGACGCGAGAGGAACCATACCTTCGCCCACCCCTCCAATGGCTGGGTCGGACCTGCGGTTGTCCAGTGCAGCAGCGGCGAGCTGGTCGGCGAGGACGCAGGCAGCGGCAGGAGTCGAAGAGGCCTCCATCTCAGCCGGAGCAACCGGCAAGGGAGAGCACGGCCAGCGCGACCCGGCCACGGAGGAGCTGGTCTTCGGTATGGACGGAGGGAGGGAACCGAGAGGATCCTGGATCTGGTCTCGGAGCTGGCAGGGGTGGCCGGAGACGGGAGATCACGGCGGCGGCGCGGGCGAGCGGTCCGTCGCGGCCATGGTCGCGAGAGCTATGGGGACGTTTTTTCCAACAAAGAGAACGACCTAGTCTTCGCATTTTGGCATCTTGAACCTTCCCCTGTCACTAGGAGTGTGCTTTTCATTTTATCTTTTCGCATGTAAAATGATTCTTGGGTTTGTTCCCTTTGTTGGGTGTGTATGTTGGTTGTGTGCAACTGTGATGCAAAGACTGGAAGCCAAACTCTTTTGTGTTTGTGTCGCCTAGATACATGGGGCGCTTCCTTCTTTCAAAAGAAAAAACTTGTGGATAACTTATGTGACGTCCAATTACATTAAAAAAATCTATACTTAGGAGTTACTAATTTTAGGGTAAACTCTTGAGGCTACTGATTTCGGCGGTCCCAAAGACAGTGTCGAAAGGATTGACGGTTGCCCAAAAAAATTCATGAGAAAAGAAGTAAACTTTCACATACATTTATGCAGCTTTACCTCTTTCTACCAAGAAATTCTGCAACTTTCGGCAGTGGAATCTAGAAGATTTAACTACAAAATCATACAATTTTTAGCTGGATTTTAAAATATGCAACTTTCAAATAAGATGTACACATAAATTTAAAAAATTAACTAAAATATATAATGTAGGGCCAAAATTTGCGAAATTTGTATAATTTCAAGCTAAAGACCTCTGGGTCTAACTGGCTTGTGACTCCCAACAAAAGCAGTTCAAAATATAGCAACACCATACCTCCGACGAAGGATGGGACGGGGATTGGGTGGCTAAACGATAGCGTAGCAAGCTGTTCTTGACAGAGGAGGGCATATATCTCCTTCTCGGGACATGCTCAATATTTACATTACTTGTCTAAAACGGTAAAGAATTTTTGGTAGACCTAATTATGTACACTCGTTTTTTTTTTGCGAAAAAGGACCCTGGCATTAAAAGAAGCACCGAATAGTACAAAACACCTCAACAAAATCGAAAATTACAACGAGATACTTGAGACGCCCTTCATCTTCAACCTTCAGACCGTGTCGACGCCGCGCCGCCGCCACCGCTCCACCTAGAGCCGGCCTGACGTTGTTGGTTGCGGACGGGAAGTCGCCAAACGGGTCAAGAAGACCACATCCGTCCTGGAGCCAAAGAAGAAGGATGAACCGTCGATGAAGCTCCATGACGATCCGAAGACCGCCCCCACCAGAAGAAATACTCGAGAACCACACCACTCCCACAAGCTTCTCGACGTCGTCGCCGAGATGGGGCTGAAGCCGGTGAGACACTATTGTAAGAAGCACCGCCACCACCAACAAAGCGCCGCTCCAACAAACCTGGACACTAAAACTGGAAAAACGGAGCCCTCCCGTCGACGAGAGCCGAGATCGGCCACGCCTCAATGGCCCGAAGGGCACAGATGCGGGGCAGACCTGCGTGCGGCGGCGACAAGAGGCGTTGAGATCCAATCGCCTCTTTCTCTCCTGGCGATATGGAGGCGAAGCGGTAATCTCTATTCGACTTATGTACATTCGAATATTTGAATAGTGGGACTCAATAAAGTGTTTAAAGAACAGGAAAAATATTGTGCTAACCTGAATGTAAGAACCCATCCCATCTAAAATAAACAAGATATTGGGTGGTTAGCTTGAAATTATTCCGAATGGCATCCATTTGAAAAGTGTTACGAAGAAAAGTTTAGACTCCACTAAACATTGGTATTAGATGAGCTTTCATAGGAAATAAGCGGAACTTGTGGTTATACTTATGCCAACATTTACTGATGGTACAGTTATTTTCTGAGCCATTTAGCTTTGTATAGAGGCTTACTGAATCTCAGATTTTTTTGGGAGAAATTTATGTATGCGAACCTAGTGAATGGTCGTACGAGGTATCTCCAGAAATATCCGTGGAAGCTAAAAACCCCTCTAAAGATACAATTATTTATGTGGTTCCTTCATACAAAATTGCTACTTACTAAAAGTAATTTGGCCAAGCGCCAATGGAGTGAGTGTAAAAAATGTTGCTTTTATGACTCTGAGGAAACAATCAAGCATCTAGTTTTCCCATGTGCTCCTTTTGCTCGTCTCATTTGGCGTATTCAGTTTACGTTTAATCTTTCTCCACCAACCAATATCACAGTTATGTTTGAGAATTGGCTGAATAAAATTGAAAAGAAAACTATAGCTTGAATCCACATTGGGGTGTCTATTTTACGCTGGTCGATATGCAATTGGAGAATTAAATAGTTTCTAACAAAAATGGAGTTTCAAATTTCTTGCAGGTTTTCCATATGGTTACTCACTGCATTATTCTATGGGCTTGCCTTCTCCCTCCAAATCAGCAGGAACTTATGACGTCTGAATGCAAACGGTTGTTGATGGTCGCTCAGGTTACCTTCAGCCTAGTTGATTGGCGGTGTACTAGTAGACTGCAAAATGTCTAGCTTATGTGTGCCAACTTTTTTAGATGGTTGATTCATGTATCACCTTGTGTGATCCTTGATTTGTATAACTCATAGAGGCCGGGGTTTACCCTATTTTCGGAAAAAACTGAAACTTGTAAGATAATTAGGGTTTAGGGTGAAACGCACACATCCCAATGAGGGGGCGTCCGGTTATATATTGAAATACAAAACAAAGTTACAATGAGTTTACATATACGTACAATACATGTCTAATACATATTCTATCAGCCTCCCTCAATCTCAACTATGGGAAACATGTGGAGATTGCGCTTGCACACCTGGAACAACGGAAGTGGCAACGACTTCGTGAAGATATCGGCAGGCTGATCTCTTGAAGCAACAAACCGGACTTGTAACAATTTCTGAGCAACTCGTTCACGGACAAAATGAAAATCAACTTCAATATGCTTCGTCCGTGCATGAAAAACAGGGTTGGAAGAAAGGTATGTAGCACCCATATTATCACACCATAAGACAGGTGGAGAATCCTGTCGAACACCAAGTTCCTTAAGCAAAGCTTCCACCCAAATCAACTCACCAGTTGCATTAGCAACAGCTTTATACTCAGACTCTGTGCTAGAACGAGACACAGTAGCCTGTTTGCGAGCACTCCAAGCAATCAAATTCTCACCATAAAAGAGGGCATATCCCCCCGTTGATCGCCTGTCTGCAACATTTCCAGCCCAATCAGCATCAGAATAAACAGCCACAGAACTAGATCCTGAAGGACGAAGGAGAAGCCCATGATCAAGAGTACCATGGACAAAACGCAAGATCCTCTTGACAGCAGACCAGTGTGCATCAGTAGGCATATGAAGGACCTGACAGACACGATTAACCGCAAAAGACAAGTCAGGCCGAGTGAGCAGAAGGTACTGCAACACACCCACAATACTCCGATAATTGGTGGCATCCTCATCACACAAAGGTGGACGCCTGCTGCATGCGATCGACGTCGGGCTGGATCGGCTCATCAGGAGCAGAATCGGAGGCCAGCGACGAATTTTTGTCAAGAAGCTCAAGCCGTGCACCTTGAGCGGTACCTGCACCATGGTTAGGAACCAACGACGGCGCATGCGCATAATCTTCAAATTGGTCAAGCGAGACAGGTAAACTAGAAGAAAGATCAGGAGACTCGGTGGATGGTAAATTACAAAAGGAAAAACGAGTTCATCAAAGACGACATCACGACTAATATAGACACGGTTGGAAGGAACATGGAGGCACTTGTAGCCTTTATGAAGAGGACTATACCCTAGGAAAACACATTTTTTCGACCGGAACTCAAGTTTATGCTTGTTATAGGGGCAAAGATTGGGCCAACATGCACACCCAAAAACTTTTAAAAAGTATAATCCCGGGGTCTCACCCAAGAGACGCTCAAGAGGAGTCTGCATATGAATGACACGAGTGGACATGCGATTTATGAGAAAACAAGCAATAACAAAAGCATCACTCCAGAACCTAAACGGAACAGAGGCATGAGCAAGCAAGGTGTGACGGTGTTTTCGTTCAGCACTACCATTTTGTTGATGTGTGTGTGGGCAGGAGACACGATGAGTAATGCCTATCTTATGAAAAAAAAAAGCATCGAGTTTGATGTACTCGCCACCCCAGTCAGACTGAACATGTACAATTTTGTGGTTAAGAAGTCGTTCAACATGAGACTGAAACTGTAAGAAAACAGCAAAGACATCACTCTTACGTTTAATGAGATATAACCATGTGAAATGACTATAAGAATCCACGAAACTTACATAATAATTATGACCACTGACTGAAGTTTGGGTAGGGCCCCACACATCGGAATAAATAAGCTCTAAAGGAGCAGTTGTTACATGCTGAGAAAGCGAAAAAGGAAGCTGATGACTCTTGCCTTGCTGACAGGCATCACATACTAACTTATTTTTATTGGACACAATGGGAAGATCATTACGACTTAAAACATGCTGAACAATCTGTGATGACGGATGGCCTAAGCGAGCGTGCCACTGTGTAGATGAAGCCTTAACGATGCTGAGAACTTGTTTAACCACAGGAGCATCAAGCACGTACAGACCACCACGCCACCGACCTCTAAGAATGGTTGTCCTCGTGTCCAGGTCCTTAACAAAAACACTGTTAGGATGGAACTCAACAAGAACATTATTAGTGATGGTCTAGTGATGGTAGGGACATGGAGGACATTGCGGAGATAAAGAGGTCTAGATGAAGGAGTAGAAATAATGGCTTGACCAACATGAAGTATACGCATACCTGAACCGTCGGCTGTATGAACCTGGTCCTTGCCCTGATAGGCCTCCCTCATGTGGAGCTTCTCCATCTCCGCAGCAAAGTGATCAGTAGCTCCCGTATCCACATACCATGTAGGATCAACCGGAAAAGTGGAGGTCTGTCCCTGAGGCCGTGCTGGCGGGCCATAGACATGATTGGCCGTCGACAGCTGACATTCAAGAAAACGCCCATCATTATGCATACCAAGAAAGTTCTTGTTGAAGCGCTTGAAGCAGCATGACGCAACGTGCCCAGGTTCGTCACAAAGCTGGCAGATGGAGGCAGTGCGTGACCCGCTCGGGCGCGCATCATCGCGTGGGCGAGTATCAGGACGAGCCGCCGGGGGCGCGCCACCAGGAGCTGGAGCGGGCCGTGGCACAAAGGCGCCACCAGGCTTGGACGAGGATGGGCCGGAGCGGTAGAAGGAGGCAGACCCCCCCGAAGAAGCCGGTTTGGACTGCTTGCCGAAGCGGGCCGCGTTTGCCTGATGGGCCATGACGTGGCGACTGTCGACACGCTGCTCCGTCGAGAGGAGGCGAGCGTACAGGTAGTGAGACGGCATCGGCACCTCGCGATCACGAACAAGCTCGACGAGGGAATCATACTCCTCATCAAGGCCATCAAGGACGAAGTTATTGAACTCATACGGGCGGAGCAGCTGCCCAATCGAGGCAAGTGTATCCGCCAGCGTTTGGATCTTGCCGAAGTAGACCGCAATGGAGGAGTCGAGCTTCTGCATCCGGCCGAGCTCCGAGCGGATATGAGACGCGCGGGCCGAAGATCGCGCCGCAAAAGTGCGGGAGATGATGGTCCATGCCTGGCCCGAAGTCTCGGCGAACATGATCATGCCGCCGACAGCCGGCATCGAAGAAGAGTGGAAGGCCGACAAGATGGCCTGATCCTGCTGGACCCAAGCCGCAAAGGCAGGGTTGGGCTTAACCTCCGTGGCAGCACCTTCCTTGGTGACGGAGATGGTGGCGAAGGGGCACTTGAAGGTGCCCTCAACATACCCGTGGAGGAGGTTGCTCCGGAGCTGGGAGACAACCTGTGCACGCCATAGGAGATGAGTCTCGGCGGCGAGCTTGGTGGTGATGTGCTGGCCGAAATAGATCGGCCCAGAGGAGGCAGATCCGGAGAGGGGCTGTAGGGCGGTGAAGTCAGCAACAGAGGGCGCCGTCGAGAGAGACGACGGCGGCGGAAGTCATTGGATCGTATTAGGCTGATACCATGTAAGACTATTAGGGTTTAGGATGAAACGCACACATCCCAACGAGGGGGGCGTCTGGTTATATATTGACATACAAAACAGAGTTACAATGAGTTTACATATACGTACAATACAAGTCTAATACGTATTCTATCAAAACTATCTAATGTAAACGCCATACTCTAACCACATGGTTAATGTAGTTTTATTAGCTATCTCAAATTGGGATGCATATCTCACAAAAAAGGACAAATTTACTATACATGTAGTAAGATAGATAAAGATAATGGGAAATTTGTCTTAACTCGTAGGTGTAGACGCACCCACTATATAAAACTAATATTTAAAAAATCAAACAAAAAATTTAGGTGTACATCCGGATATTCTATGTTCGCACGCAATGTTCCGTGAAAGAAAAAAATATTTTTTGTGGCCTGTCAGAAAAAGATAAATTCTAGTGCTCCAAAATAACTTTTCACAAGACATTTTTTTCTCTTTTATACACTGGACGCAAAAATTATCTGTCTTCGCTAAACAGTGTGCGCGGACATAGATTGTCTGGATCTACACCCGAATTTTTGTTGGATTTTTTTTGACATTTTGAAATTATCTGTCTTCTCTCCAATGTATATTAGTTGTCGCTATATTCAGATGTATCTGCTTAATATGGGTTGGAGGGAGTAGAAAAAAATTCGTACTCCGGAAAAGGGTGAACAGAGAAAAAAAAATCGCGCTAGGATTGGATTGGGCGCCCGGCCCAGCATTTGTAGTGCCAACCTTACGAGGCCTAGGCCATGGCTGGAAAAACTGGACTGATGCTGGCGAGGCCTACAAGTGGGCCGGCAGCTCGAATCGCCCCAGACGTGCGTGCCACTCGCAACCCCCGAACAGAAATAGAGACATGCACGCCTCACTCATGAGTCATGAAACGATGATACATACAGATACAGATATTGAGATATTCATATACTGGTACCTCAACACGTCTGAACCACCGAGTAGCCCCGCGTCTATCACATGGAAGCATTTCTGCATATTACTAGATTACTTCGCGCGAGGACCTCGCGTGCACATTTCGAACTACATTATTCCGGCAGCTTCTCATGTTGCTCCAACGTTCGCCGCACTGCCGCGACATCGTTGGAGAGGAGCCCAAAGTCTTGCTTTCACGGAAACGACATCCTCGTCATGTTGCGGCAAGCCGGCAACTCATCTGATCATCATGGATCAATGACATGCCCGATCGAAGCTGAATGTGGTGACTTACTCTCATGAAAATGGACCAGAACTTGGTAAAAAGTAGACCTTAAATTGTGTGAGGACCTTACGGCCGAATTGGCTTATCTGGAAAAGCTCTGTCAGTTAAAAGTAAGATCGGTACTAGGAATCCTAGACCACATAGAACGCTAAACTCATGGAAAGGGATCACACATTTTTCAGTTCACCGGCCCTTTCCGGCATGCATCTAGTGCACCACTCCTCATCGAAATGTTGCAACTTGCAAGTAACCGCCGAAGTTTACCCCAAGAAACAGCTGGCCAGAGCAAGGCAGCACCAGACATCGTCCCTGCCATCCTGTGCCGTATATATATGTTCTCTCAGCAGGCCCCAAGCACATTGCCTGGTTAAGCCGAGCGGACTGTCCACCTGGAGGAGATCACCGGAGATATGTACAGGGTTGATATGGCCATGGTCCTGGCGCTCGTCGTGCTGACCGCCTGCGCGTTGGTAGCTGCGGCGGAAGGAGACGGGCGGGTGGAGCAGGGTGGAGATGATCATGCGACGAGAGGAGAGGTTACCTACGACGGCAGGGCTCTGGTGGTGAACGACACGAGGAGGATGCTCTTCTCCGGGGAGATACACTACACCAGAAGCACCCCAGAGGTACGTACTCCCTTTGTTCCTTGCTGCATCTGCTCTGCATTTTTGTGGGTTGTGTTGTTTCTGTTGTCGGGAGGTCTATGGAATTATCCTACATTGACCCGGCCAAAGAAAAGACTTGTTCAACGGTTGAAAACACTTGTTCAGACGACGGTGCAGAGCAACTCCGTTTAGTTTCCGGCCACAGCGGCGAAGGGAGAGCGGCGATCGGCGCCTACCATTGATTGGCGATCACCGGAAAGTGGAAACTGGTTAATTGGTCGCCGTAAATTCGTCCGGCCAGCGGTGACCTGCTCACCGCTTTATTCATTTCCAGCATGAACGGCTTGCCATTTTGGTTAAGAGTTATAGTAGAAGGTCCTGTAGTGACAGCAACGCTTTTGGACCTGGCTGGAAACTGGAATATTATTGCTGGTCTGCCACTTGGATCCAAAATAGCTAAGCTGGTGCGTGCACGCTATATATTTCCATTAACGAATTAATCGAGCACCTACGCAAATACACGCTGTCCGCTGATGCGGATCTTTTTTGGGCCGACTCATATGAGGCATCGACCGTCGACCTCTTTGGGGAAAACATCTCCACTAAACGCGATAGGTGTTTAGAGAATGTAGTAGTTCCACTCGCCTTCATTTTCTCCTCGTGCAGGCAGAGAGTTGAACTATATTTGCCATGGAATAATGAGCATACGGGGGAAATTATTGAAGAGTATTGATCCCCCTGAGTTAATGACACCAGCGGTCACACAACTCGTTCTCTATGTGCACTTAAGTCACACTTCTACAGAACGTGATTTTTTAGTCACACAACTGAACTTTTGGTGCACGCAGGTCACTGACCCCACTTGTCAGTCCGTTTTGGACGGTAAATTTTCAGAAAACCCCCTGGAGTAATATAATTTTATAAAATGGTACAAAATTAGAAGGACCATTTTGTAAAATTAGGAGGACCATTTTGCGTACAGGGGGTTTTCTGCAAAATTACTTGTCCATGTCAGCACTCCCGCAACGGAAAACGGACTGACATGTGGGGTCAGTGACCAGCGTGCACCAAAAGTTCAGTTGTGTGACCAAAAAATCACGTTCTGGAGAAGTGTGACTTAAGTGCACATAGAGAACGAGTTGTGTGACCGCTGGTGCCATCTCTCTAAACACGGAAAGCTTGTTTCTTAGCGAAAAGTTCATTCAGCTCTCGAGCAGTCGAGCTCTATGGAGCTCTTTATTTTAAAATTTTGAAAATAATATTTTTTAAAAAATTTAAAAATCTGAAAAATACACAAGTACATACATATGCCTGGTATGCGCATAAAAATTAAGTTTTGTCCACATATATGCTCAGATGTGATCTACACACAAAAACACAATTCTGGGATCAAAAGCAAGTTTCTTTCTGTTTTGGGACCGCAACTATTTATTGTTTGCACAGCCTAAAATATATCGTTTTATTTTTCAAAAATATATGGATATGTAGATCACATTTGTATGTATGCACATAATTTTTCTGGATTTTTTTTTATAAACTTCAAGTAGCATTCTCAATTTTTAAATTTGCCACAATTATCTTCTTGAATCCAGCATTTCTCACTTTTGTGCAAAATATAAACTATTTACCACAGAATTATGAGCATGCATTAACTCGTACGTGCGAGAGAAATTTATTGAAGAGATCTTTACTCGTGCATACGGTATTGGCAAAGCATTTAAGACTTCATAAACAGTTTAGTAGCACTCCAAAAATACCAGCAAAAGAACAAGCCAAACTTATTAGCAGGCGTGATAGCAACTCATCATCAATACATTTTTCCTTTTTTTCAACTCTATACCTACAAAATATGTGCCAACCATGTACATGTTGGCTTCATGGGTATAATAACACAGCGAAGTTAGAGAAAGACTTCGAGAAATTCCACCACAATTCGTAGATAGTGATCGAGGACCTCGAGAATCATGGCCATTGCGGTGGTGGTAGCCGTGTTGACGGTGTGCTTATGTGCCGCGGTGGCAGCGGGAAGCCGGTGGGGAGGAGAGGGAGGTGTGGTGGTGGGAAGGAAGGTCACGTACGATGGCAGGGCTTTGGTGCTGAATGGCGCTAGCTAGGAGGATCATGTTCTCCGGCGAGATGCACTACACTAGAAGCACCCCTGAGGTAACTTGTTCCCCACAGTTTTGGTCAGGGAGAAGTAGCTTGTCAGTGTGAGTTTTGGATAGCCCAGACGCATTACTTAATGGCATGGATAAACGAAAGGATGAAGGCATACAAGTACATGAACTATGCTCTGCTGTAGAATTTGAACCCAGATGGGTTGCCTCTGTTGCAGGTCCAACGTGCCGAGCAAGACGAATTTTCATTTAAGCGAGGGAAAAAAAGGAGAACTTGCTGAAATTTGTCTTTTTAATAGTAGTAGGAACTTTGGGATTCAGAATTTCAGAGTTTTAAAAGCAAAGTCTGGGGATATAGATTTCTGATTTAAGTCCTGTCCGCCCAACTTCTCTGATCGATTTACAGAGAAAAATAAAAACTCCTCTGGTCGCGATCAGCCAGAGTACGATGGGCCTAAAGCCCAGGATGTTTGGGCTTCTCTTCACATGCCCGGCATAAACGCCACGAGACGTTCATTTCCACTCCTCTGTTCTGTCCTGCCCGCTCACCATCAGGCACCAGAGCCGTGGCACTTCTCTGAAAGAGTACTCAGTACCACGAATGACGAATGTACTACTTATATACATATGCATGCAATAAATCCTGAAATATATTGCCAGCTGCTATCTTTTGTGCCAGGTATGATATACTGCACACACACAAAAAACTGTGCAATTAACAATAACTTCAGGCTGTAATTTCTCATCTGCCTCTGCTTACATCCTCACCAAAGCCTCGGTTTACAAGTATAAATCACCCAAGAGCCGGCCAACTTAGCTTCAACATTGGCAAAAAAATTAGGCATACTACCTCGTAGCTCAGGCGTACTGAGCAGTAGATGGACAGCACAACTGCATTACTGCACAAGTAGGAGGGGATGACGTAACTCTTGAAAATATCGGCCGAGTAGAAAAATGTCCTCCCTCTCCCACAGTCCCACGTACTATTTCCTAGCCTCGTTGAAGCACTTTTCTGATAATACGTGTCTTGCAATTCATCACCAAAATCCTTTCTTCAGTTTGTGCATCTTAAAATTGACAGATGTGGCCAAAACTAATAGCGAAAGCCAGGAAAGGCGGTCTCCATGTGATACAAACGTACGTCTTTTGGAATGTCCATGAGCCTGTGCAGGGCCAGGTATGTCCTCTTTCTAGCTTGAGATATACATATACACACATATATATATATATATAATGTGGCTGTCAAAAGCACATGAGAAGTATTTAATGAGTTGTTCAATTCCAATACATTTTTTCGTATCATTGCATCAGTATAACTTTGAGGGGAGATACGATATTGTGAAGTTCATCAAAGAAATTCAAGCTCAAGGGCTCTATGTAAGCCTCAGGATTGGTCCCTTCATAGAGGCAGAATGGAAGTACGGGTACGAATGCATGAAACCAATTTTCATATGCATCTATACTAGTAATTAAAGTACAAGTTAAGGTGAGATACTTCCGATCCGAAAACAGTACATATATATAATTCAATTTTATAAATCTCAATCTAATATCTGTTATCAAAGGTCACCTGACTCCTAATGAGTCATATTATTTGCCTCCTGGTATTGTTTCACACATGCATAATATCAGTTGTTTCTCTTTCAAGTCTAGATATTTTTTAATATGGTTTCTGTTATATGTGGATTATAAGCATCTTGCTTCCTGAAATGTTGTAAATCTTTAAAACTTAACTATTTATAAGAGCAGAATAGTAAATCCGCGTCAATTAATTTGGAACGGAGGGAGTTATCTTTATAAGTGAATAAACAAAAATAGTACTTCCTTCCGTACCAAATTAATTAACGCGGATTTAGTACACCTTTGCACTAAATCTGCGTCAATTAATTTGGAACGGTGGGAGTAAACCAATGATGGATATCTTGTGTTCATGCAGAGGATTTCCATTTTGGCTACATGATGTTCCGAACATCACCTTCCGAACTGACAACGAACCCTTCAAGGTAACTATATATGATATGGCATTCTTTAACTTGTACCTGAAAAATTATGAACTGGTTTCAAATTTTTGATTTGGCACAGTCTAAAGAAACACTACTAGAGTAACTTTATGTTGGTTATATTTAGTTTCTACCTGGAAAATTATAGTTTTTTTTATCTATGCAGCAACACATGCAAAGATTTGTCACACAGATAGTAAACATGATGAAACATGAAGGGCTATATTACCCACAAGGCGGCCCCATCATCATTTCTCAGGTAGGAAAATTAACTTGAATTTGTAATCATGTTAACTTCTCCATCTCCATGTGGCTATTATGTAACAAAATAAGTAAATGCAGATTGAGAATGAGTACCATATGGTTGAGCCTGCATTTGGCTCAAGTGGCCCACGGTATGTCCGCTGGGCAGCTGAAATGGCTGTAGGTCTGCAGACAGGTGTTCCATGGATGATGTGCAAGCAGGATGATGCCCCAGACCCAATTGTTGGTATTCGTTATTATAGCATGTAATTTAACCTGCCTGTAACCTCATTAGAAAAAAAATCATATCAGTTTAACAAATAAGTTTCCTTCCAGATTAATACCTGCAATGGGCTCATCTGCGGAGAAACATTCGTAGGACCAAACTCACCTAGTAAGCCTGCATTGTGGACAGAAAATTGGACAACTCGGTAATGTTGCAACCTCACTTCTGCTCATTTGGTATTAGATCTTTCCATTCTGATTGGAAAAAATAAGATCTGATGGTCAACTGTTAATGTGTTCAGGTACCTTATATATGGTAATGATACAATACTTAGATCTACAGAAGATATTTCCTTTGCAATTGCACCTTTTATAGCAAGAAAAAGAGGAAGCTTTGTGAGCTACTACATGGTATGAATTTCGTAACAAAGGACCTCAAAATTCCCAAGTGTAGCCTTTTTACAATTTTTTCCTGTTGGTTATGATGCAGTACCATGGAGGAACAAACTTTGGGAGGTCTGCCTCTTCATATGTAACAACAAGCTACTATGATGGAGCTCCTCTTGATGAATATGGTAAATAGTTAAGCAAAAGACAAGGCATGTCAGAAGCATTTAGACATGTCTACCATATAACAGCAACTAATAAATTTAGTGGTACTGTATGTCTGTATCCAGGTTTAATATGGAGACCTACATGGGGTCATCTCAGAGAACTGCATGCTGCAGTGAATCTGTCTTCAGAACCATTGCTGTTTGGAAGATACTCCAATTTTTATTAGGTCAAGAACAAGAGGTAAAATTACACAGCATCTTACTACAGCACACTATTCAACAAATTCTAGCAATGCAAGCACATAATTTATGACGTACTCCAGGCACATGTTTTTGAAACAGAATTGAAATGTGTGGCATTCCTGGTCAACTTTGATAAGCATCAGACTCCAAGTGTAGTATTCCGTAATATATCTTTGCAACTGGCACCAAAATCCATCAGTATTCTATCCGATTGCAGGACGGTGGTTTTTGAAACAGCCAAGGTATGTGACCTATTAACATATTTCATCACAGGAAAATGCCATAGGCTGTTGTTACGATGTTTTACTTTATTAATTTCTATCATAGGTAAATGCTCAGCACGGGTCAAGAACAGCTGAAGTTGTACAGTCTCTCAATGACATTCATACTTGGAAGGCATTCAAAGAACCAATTCCTCAAGATATAAGCAAATCTATGTACACTGGAAACAAACTATTTGAACATCTCTCAACAACTAAAGATGAGACAGATTATCTTTGGTACATCGGCGGGTAAGAGAAGTCCCTCAAAGGTGTTTGTCATCATTTGGATTTTACTTAGTTACTTGAGTTGACTGATGATGCTAATTGTATTGCTTAAATGCAGCTATGAATATAGACAGGGTGGTGATGGCCAGCTCGTGCTTCTTAATGTTGTGTCACGAGCACATATATTGCACGCTTTTGTCAACGGTGAATTTGTAGGTCAGTATCCTATAAGAAAAATTGTGGTCTTGCCTAGCTTTTCATATATCCTTTTTGTGAAAAGTAACAGCTAATTCACAATATGCAATCTGGGACTACATGTGCATCATACAAATTACTCAGATTATGTTATCTTCTTAGTTATTTAAAAAAATCTTATTTAAATTTTACAACGAATGTGATGTGCTATTGCTAATCGCAATTCACTCATATCTATTATTGTATAACTTCCCTCAACAATATGGTCAGGGAGTGTGCACGGGAGTCATGACGGACCTGGCAACATAATTCTCAACACGAATATTTCTCTAACGGAGGGGCAGAACACCATATCATTGCTTAATGTAATGGTTGGATCACCGGTATGGTTCCTATTACCCACCCAGCCAATATAAATAATTACAAAAGGAACTAATAGGCAGGAACCAAACCTTCTTAAAAATGGGTCCTTCAATCACACAGAGTATATGGTGCCGAACTACCAATGTACAAGGCATATGTTTATACACTTAGTTCTAATAAAGTAAAATGAGCAAAGGAGTTGAGTGTAACTTATCAATTACATAGGTGTTAAGACGTTTCAGGTTTTAGATTGTCACAACATATAATGGAGCTAGACTACCATAAATTTCAAACATGAGTTCTTATAGAAAGTGACAATAGCCTGCATCAAAACTGAGATATTCTAACTGGAAGGATTCTGGCGCTCATATGGAAAAAAGAAGCTTTGGAATTCGTAAAGTGAGCATAGAACAAGGACAACAGCCACTACAAATCCTCAACAATGAGTTATGGGGATATCAGGTAAATCTAAGTCACACATTTGGAATGTGAAACATAGATCATTATATAACTCTAGAATGTGATCTGACAGATTAAATGCAGGTCGGCTTATTTGGAGAAGGGAATAGGATATACACGCAAGAAGGATCATCCAGTGTTAAATGGACAGATATCTATAATTTGACAAATCTTCCCCTTACTTGGTACCAGGTACATTAAAACAACTTGTTGATAATCCTGAATTAATTTTCCCGCGATTCAGAGCAATAAAGTATTCATTGAATCATTTGTTCCGTGACCCAGACATCATTTGCCACACCAATGGGCGATGATGCAGTGACACTAAACCTTACGAGTATGGGAAAGGGTGAAGTGTGGATCAATGGGGAGAGCATTGGGCGGTATTGAGCCTCATTCAAGACCCCAAGCGGGCAACCTTCTCAATCCCTGTAAGTAGAGTTAAATCCATTCTCAGTTTCAGATTCTCTTCTCTTCCCTGTGACCTAACAAGCAATATCTAACTGGCATGATATCTCTGAATTTCAAAGGTATCACATACCCCAACATTTTCTGAAACCTAGAGACAACCTCCTTGTTCTTGTTGAGGAAATGGGAGGCGATCCGCTACAGATAACAGTGAACACAGTGTCTATAACAACAGTGTGCAGTAATGTAAATGAGCTTTCTGCTCCGGCTCTCCATACTCAAGGAAGGGACCCAGAAGTACGTCTACACTGCCAAAGGGGTAAACACATCTCATCAATTGAGTTTGCGAGTTATGGGAATCCTTCAGGAGACTGCACAGCATTTTCCACTGGAAGTTGCCATGCTGAATCATCAGAATCTGTCGTAAAACAGGTAACACGATATAGCCTCCTCAAGTATCATAATCTGCTGCCTTATAAATAATATACAGCTAATATAAATACACTTGTTTTGTTCTTCCAGGCCTGCATAGGTAAAAGGGTTTGCTCTATTCCGGTATCTCCTGTTAAGTTTGGCAGTGATCCATGTCCTGAAATCCAAAAATCCCTTCTAGTCGTCGCAAACTGCATCTGATACCACACATTAAAGGAAGATTACTGGATAAATCAGCAGAGAGCAAGAACTGGACAGATTGAGGCTAGGTTATACAGATCCATTGGTTTAATCCAAACAACCAGATAGATATGTCATCATTTACGTGTAATTAACCCAAAACCAAAAGGTAGATCATTCTACAGTAAATGGAAATTGTACAAGATCCGTTACATTTCGAGACTCTCTCATCCGCGCCGTAAAGGCAACCTCTGCCGCACCGTTGAAACCTAGGTGAAACATGATTACAACGAACTGATGAACGATAGACCGGTACTAGGGTGTTCGTAGCACGGAAAAGGTTTCGACTTACAGAAATCGCCGATGTAGCTTCCCTCTCCTGCCCCGCCCACCTGACACGATTTGGCCAGGGCGAGGTCAAAGGTTGCCGCTGCAATCGCCGTCATCGTCTCATCCTCCGGCGAAGACCCGCCCTTGGGAGACGACCACCGGCTCGCCGACCATCTCTCAACCCCTCGAGAAAACTCCGGCGAGCTCTCCTGTAAGGCCGGGCCCTCACCCCTGAGGCCCTACCTCACAGCGGCACCACCCACGACAGGGGAAAGAGGGGGAAATGTGATCTTCGGATTCTCTTCTTCATGTTTCTGGGCTTTGGACCCGAATGTACATCGGTCAGCAGCTGTTCCAGTAGGCAGCGTCTGCTCGAGGGCTGCGTATTGAGAAGCTGCAAGTTCGGCTTTTCTGAAAAAAAAGGAACGATGCGCCGCCTCTGCGTCGATGCACACAGTCCCTTATTGCAAATTTTCAACCCTGCTAAAAAATGCAAATTTTCAATCCTTACAGGCTTACAGCAAAAAGGAAATAAAATAAAGTGACAATGTAGCTTCATCCATAAAAAGTCTACCGGATGACACGATGAAAACTCATGCACTAGAAAGCTTATCACTAGACCGTCAATCAAATTGTAGGCTTGAGGTAGCTTATCACGTGTAAACAGTATTCATACTACTATCTTTAAGTGGCTAGAGAATTTCACGCCTCAAAACATTGCATTCTTTCTTTAGACGAAAGGTTTGAGACGAGCCCGGTTTTAAGTTAAGAAAGCCATCAAAGGGCTAGAGAATTACACAAGACCACCATTACGACCCAGAACATAACACAACGGCCGAAAGGTACAAGAGCACACCTTTAACAGATTACAAATCTACGATAAACATCAAGCACAAAAAATAAACAAAGGTGGAACACTACGTGCAAAAGCGAAGACCACAACACTCAAGAGCAAGGACACCAAACAGTAGAGGCACCGCGAGGCCTTGGTTCGAAAGGCGCCGAACCGTCGGGCATGAGAGCCACTCACCCGAGAGCTGGAGAGGTGCTGGACTCGAGGCCTGAAGCAGCCCGAGAGCACGTGACGCCGGCTGCATCGTCACAGCCCTTGGAAACCAGCGAGCAGCAGGAAAACCACCGAGCACAACTGCGGAGGAGGGGGCAGCAGGCCCTCGAGACGAAGCATCGAGACGAACATCGCCGCCACTCAAGAGCTGGAGCCACCCAAAGCTCCCACCTTCTGCTCACCACCTTCAATAAGGGCATGATGCAACCGCACGTCGACACTGACCGCTCAAAAATATTGTGTTTCCACTAGAGAGGACACATATTTGTCAGACAAATTCATCACTGCTATCAAACCCTCTACAGCTCTACTTGTTGACGATGTCTAGCTAACTGGTACCACTAGTAAATTTGGTCTGAAAGCCGTCAGACTCAAGTTACTAGTGGCGTGGATAACTTGGTCTGAAAGTCGCCAGGACTCAAGTTACTACATGGCAACAATTTGCCTCATCAGTAGTAGTTGGCGTCTATAATCACTTTCGTACTAGTGTTAACTCTTCGGTGCATTTTATGTACTTATGTACACATTGAAGCCATACTTTCTTCAACGGCCGGAGGTTGACGATAGTGACAGGCACACAACTGGAGCGGGTTCTCAGGAACGTTTTTTTCCAACAAAGATAGCGACCTAGTATTCGCATTTTGGCATCTTGAACCTTCCCCTGTCACTAGGAGTGTGCATTTCATTTTATCTTTTCCATGTAAAATGATTCTTGGGTTTGTTCCCTTTGTTGCGTGTGTATGTTGGTTGTGTGCAACTGTGATGCAAAGACTGGAAGCCAAACTCTTTTGTGTTTGTGTCGCCTAGATACATGGGACGCTTCCTTCTTTCAAAAGAAAAAAAACTTGTGGATAACTTATGTGACGTCCAATTACAATAAAAAAATCTATACTAAGGAGTTACTAATTTTAGGGTAAACTTGAGGCTACTGATTTTGGCGGTCCCAAAGATAGTGTCGAAAGGATTGACGGTTGCCAAAACATTTTCATGAGAAAAGAAGTAAACTTTCACATACATTTATGCAGCTGTACCTCTTTCTACCAATAAATTATGCAACTTTCGGCAGTGGAATCTAGAAGATTTAACTACAAAATCATACAATTTTTGGCTAGATTTTAAAAGATGCAACTTTCAAATAAGATGTACACATAAATTTAAAAAATCAACTAAAATATACAATGTAGGTACAAAATTTACGAAATTTGTATAATTTCAAGATAAAGACCTCTAGGTTCACTAGTACAGAACGACACATTGGAAACGGGCCGAAACCCCATCGAAAACGGAGAAATGGTCCGTGTCCCCGACCCTGTCACTGATGTGAACGGGCACAATGGCAACGGAGGCCAAAAACCGTCACCGATGAGGACTCTGTTTGGCAACGGTTGTGCACAGAACTCCATTTCTTTAGTTTACCTACGACGTTTTCCGTCTACCCGTTTGCATTGAGCTTTTCTCATATTTCAGATATATGCCTCAATACATGAAAGGCTGATTGCACAATGCACTAAAACGTTATGCAATTCATAACATAGAACAAATGTCATCATTATATTGGTATACAATAATATCACCGTTTACAATTTGACTACAATCATATCTATCACATTGGCATAACGTAATATCACCTATTACACTTTGACTACAACCATGAACTCTAAACCTACAAGCAACTAACCTAACAAGATGGAAGGCTGGCTTAATTAAGCCATCCTTCCATCTTTGACTTGGAGCTCACCTACTATGAGCTCTCTGTCATCGCCGTACCCGCTCCAAGACCAGCATCCCCGAAATTTCCTTTCCTCAAGGTTTTTTGTTCTCGGAATGGTATGTTGGTACTTTTATGCAGTGTTGCTGAAATAAAGTCCTACGTGAAAGAAAAAAGATTAGCGAAATATACAAAATACACCTGGATATAAAGGAAAAAACAGTGGATATTTTCCAGCAACTGCTCTGTTCGGTTGCAATTTTCAAGCAACTGCTAAGATCGGCGGCAAATATCCAGGAACTGCTCTGTTCGGTTCACATTGTCTCTACTTTGTGGCAGACAGTTCGCATTCCTTCTGTCTCTTCTTCCTTGTTCCACGCCAATCCCGCACCAGCCATGGACGACCGCAACAAAACAACAGAGACAACTACAGTCTATGCCCGCGGCACCACCGTTCTGGAGGTAGTGTACACGAACGAGGAGCATAGCGTGGAGCGGATCCTCGACAAGTACGAGGAATGGCTAGCAGAGGAGAAGCATCGGTTCGTCGGCCTTGACATCGAGTACACCCGTAATCGTCGGGACATATGGCTGTCCTGCAACTCGCCATGCGCCAGCACGTCCTCGTGTTCCACTGGTGCAGGTCCTCGATGCACTGTCCAGCGCTGGGCAAATTCTTTGAACGCAAGAATATCACCTTCGCAAGCGTGGACATCACCAATGACCGCAACGTGCTTTCTCGTGCCGGCTTCCACATTCCAACGGAGTACTACGTGGACATCCAACTAATGTACAAAATCAAGGGTGGAGACGAGAGGGATGGAATGGGTGATCTAGCGGTTGACATGGGTATGCCTATCGGGTACCCTACCATGAGGGTACCTGGTGCACGTATCGACTAGGCCCAACTATCAGAGCCTACATGAAGCCCATGAAGGGAGGCCCACGAAGATGGAGTATCCTCCAAGTTTGGCGAAGCAATAGTCGGTTTAGAGTTTCCTTACTTGTAAATCGAGTCGGTTACGAACACCCGAGACCCAGCCTATTATTTAAGGACTGGGAGGGCCATCGAACCAGACCACGTACTTTCAGAGCCACCAAAACCCTAGCGAGATCGACATCTCGCCGGGACCTTGTAACCATCATATTCACAAAGCAATAACAGACAGGCAGGACGTAGGGGTGTTACCTCCACACGAGGGCCCTGAACCTGGGTAAAATCTTTGCCCTGCTTGTCAGCCGACGATACTTCCAGCTCTACCACGTTCTCTCCCCCATATTCATAACCTAGGGACCTTAACCATGGGTCTTGATGAGTCTACCCCTCGTCAAGTGGCGCCGTCTGTGGGAAAGAATAGCGCTGGACTCGAAGTTTCGCCGGTCCCAACAGCAAACGGCAAATCGCCGATCACACCAGCAAACGGCAACTCGCCGATCTCATCTGCAAACGGCAACTCGCCGGCCATGTCAGCAAACAGCAACTCGCCGATCCAGGCGACACACGGCGACTCGCCGATCCACTCGAAAAGCGGGCCTGCCCGCTTCACCGCAAAAAGCGCATCTGCTCTTCCAATGAATTTCAATCCGCACTCGCCAGAGCTTCAGGAGGCGTTTTCGGCCTTGAATCAGGTTTGAGCTTAACTGTTGGAGCATTCAATTTTTTCGTAAACAATCTTGGCACGCAGGACTCGACAGATCCGCAACAACTGGCGCTGGGCGCACTCGAGGCTCCGTCGACTGCGCTCGCCCCGTCGTCGATTCCTGAAGCCTGCTCGCCCGCAACAACCATGTCGACCGGCGAGATCGACAGGTTCATGATGACGGAACTCCAAGGCGAGGAGGCAGAATCAGCATACCGCACAAGCAACGTCGACTTCAACCTACCACTCGACGAGAGTTTCGACTGCGGGATCTCCCTCGATGACTTCTACGAGCCCGCGATTCATAACGACAGCAACGTCGACTCGGAGATCTTCACCAACACCAACCTCGACTCAGAAATCCATAATGGCTTCGCCAACACCGAGATGAGCATAGGCGATGAGCACATCGACAACGAGATTCGCCTCGAAGATCTACTCGATGAACATACTGGCTCTGACATGAGCCTCGACGGCGACGTCGAGTCCATGACTGGAATCGACAGCACATACACCTGTCCTCGGGTCACGCCCCATCAGGTCTACGTGGCCTTCACCGCAGAATCATCCGCAGACGCAGCCGCTCGCAGGCCTGCACAATTCCCATGCACGGTAACCATGCCGGATGGGGTCACAACCTTGACAATCACGGAGGAGATGGCAGCAAAAGCAGATAAAGTCATAAAGGAGTGCACAATGATGCCACCAAATTCCACCCCAGAGGAGATGTTGACCTTCCAGTACTTCAACTGGCAGGAGTCAATTCGACTGCAAAACTACCGAGCGACGCTCGAGGAGCGCAAAAGGCAAGCCAGCCTCTCGAGTGCCCGAAGAAGGGAGCAATCCCTCGGGTCCACAATGCAACCAACCCCACGACCTAGGTCGCGGTTGGCAAGCCTTCCAGAACATGAAAGGGTAGCAATCACCCGTAACCTGTCGTTCATGACAGAGGACGCTAACGGAATCCCAGTGCCCAAAACTGCTGCGGGTGCATTATTCTCCGTAGGTGCTTACCTCAAGGCAATGCAACCTCCGGCGAATGACCCTAACGCAGCCCTGCATCGCCAACAACTCAAATCGCTAGCTCTAGCGGCACAGGCTATACAGCCAGAAGACAAAACTCCAGCAAGGAATCGCGATCGCGACATAGTCGACTCACGACACGCAGCACATCATCGCAGTGGTCGCAGCCACCACTCGGATGAAGGAAGGAGAAGCACGCGCCGGCACAGGTCCAGCAGAAGCAGATCTCGAAGATCCTATAGCAGCGATTCATACTCTGATCGTGAACCAGAGCCATGCGGAGCATTGTGCTTCACTCGACGCATCCGTGAGACGCGGATGCCCAAACGGTTCAAGTTGACAGGCGAACAACCCAAGTACAACGGTCGCCAAGAACCTTCTGGGTGGTTAGAAGATTACAGACTCGCCGTGGCATGCCAGCGTGGCACGAACACCACGGCGATGCAGTACATACGACTTATGCTCGAAGGAACTGCCCGCGACTGGCTCAAGTCGCTCCCTCCATCATCATACGACTCGTGGGACGATTTCCGCAGAGACTTCATCAAAAACTTCGAGCCTCTGTGTGAGCGCCCGAAGACATTCGAGAATTAAGGACATGCACTCAACGATCAGACGAGTCGTTGAGATCATACATACGGCGGTGGACCGAAATACGCAATTCGGTTGGCAAAGTGTCAGAAGACAGGGCCATGGATGCCTTCATACAAGGTCTCGCCAGGAAGGACTTCAAAGAGGCACTTGGTCGTGAAAAGCCAACCTCCCTGGCTGACCTCATCAAAGTTGCGACTGAGTGGGCAGATGGAGAGGATTCTGTACGCAGATCCCGTGCTTCCCCACACGCGACAACTACGAAAGCGGCAGTCGAGGCCGCAGAGATTCATACAGAGAAGATCGCAGGCGCAAACGTTCCAAACGTCCTTACGACGATAACAGACCCGAGTTCATGGCGGCTGGATACACACAACCCGGGAAGACCAAGATAGAAGCAATCGACGCTCGGATGATCGACGGGACAGTCGAGATCGCGAGCAGCGGAGCGACAGCTACAAAAGGCAAGAATGGCGCAAACGCAGCGACGCAAAACCCGAGCGGTCATTCGAGGAAAAGATGGACGACTGGTGCAGATTCCACCTCTTCAAGGGGGACGACGGAAAACTACGCTCCAATCACACCCTAAGGAACTGCAGGGAATTCGACCAAATGGCGACTGACTACATGATACGACTCAAAAGGTACGGCCCAGCACCTGCTCAGCCCACGCCTGCACCCGCACCACAGCCGAACGCTGTGCCCGCTCTCATGGCGCCACAGCCGCCACCGCAACCACCACCACAGCCTGCTCCAGGCGCAAACCTCGCAGGTGCCATACAACCCGTACTACGGGCGGAAGATGATCAATATCCACAGCCCCACGGGCAGATGTACATGATACAAAAGGGTCGCCCCTCCAACAGGCAGCAAAAGCTAATCACTCGACAAGTGAACATGGCTGTCATGGCACCTCCTGCCGTGCCGAATTTCTGAAGGGATCGGAAACCATCATAAGCTTCAGTCGAGAGGATCATCCCCCAGCTGTAGTTCGACCAGGGCACGCGGCTCTGGTACTCGACGCGCAAATAGGAGGCTACGCCATGACCAAGGTCTTCATGGATGGAGGCAGCGGCATAAACATCATCTTCGCGGACACGCTCCGCAAAATGAACAGGTCAGTCGAAAACCTCCCAAAATCTTCAAATACCTTCCACGGTATTGTTCCTGGCAAAGCAATTAGCCCAGAAGGCACCATACAACTCGACGTTACGTTCGGGGACAAAAGCCACTTCAGGACAGAGTCGATTGAGTTCGAGGTCGTCGACTGGAAATCACAATACCATGCTATTCTTGGTCGCCCGACGTTTGCTCGATTCATGGCGGTGCCACACTATGCGTACCTCACGCTGAAGATGCCAGGACCAAAGGGAGTCATCACTGTCCGTGGAAACTTTCAAAGGTCCGATGCTTGCGACCGCGAGTTCAGCAAAATCTCCGAGATGTTCGGGGTGGAAGAATCACTCGCCGACTTGGCGATTACCAACGACCGCACACTCCTTCCAGAGCATAAGAAGTTGGCAGTCGACAGATCCTTCAATGCTACAAATGACACAAGGTCGCATCAGGTGCACCCGACCGATCCGTCCAAGACAGTCAACATATCTTCGAGCCTGCCTATCGCATAGGAAGGCGCGCTCGTCGAATTCCTCCGTGAGAACTGGGAAATATTTGCGTGGTGTCCAGCCGACATGCCAGGTATTCCCAGGGAATTCGCCGAGCACTCTCTCCAATTGTTTCCAGATGCAAAGCCAGTCAAGCAAACGATGCGTCGAATCTCCGGCCCAAAGCGAACCGCAGTCGAATCTGAAGTCGACCGGTTACTCGCAGCAGGATTCATTAGGGAAATCAAGAAATCACAATGGGTGGCCAACCCCGTACTCGTAGAAAAGAAGCATACAGACATCCTTCGGATGTGCGTGGACTTCACAGCGCTGAACAAGTGCTGTCCAAAGGATCACTTCCCGCTACCCGAATCGACCAGATCGTCGACTCCACCGCCGGATGCGCACGACTCTCCTTTCTGGATGCTTACTCAGGTTATCACCAGATAAGGATGAAGCAAGAAGACGAAAAAAAACGGCGTTCATAACCCCACTCGGGGTCTACTGCTACACAACTATGCCCTTTGGGCTCAAAAACGCGGGTGCAACATACCAGCGCATGATGCAGGACTGCCTCAAAAAGCAAATCGGACGCAACGTCCAGGTCTACGTGGATGACATTGTCATTACCACAAGGGAAGAACACACACTACTCGACGATTTGAGGGAGACGTTCGCAAACCTCAAACGCTTCCATATCAAGCTCAATCCTAAGAAGTGTACGTTCGGCGTTCCAGCCGGGCAGCTCCTAGGGTACCTAGTCTCTGCCCGTGGAATCGAAGCAGACCCGGAGAAAATACAGGCCATCCTCACAATGCAAAGGCCTTCAAAGCTTCATGATGTGCAGAAACTAGCAGGACGAGTAGCAGCGCTCAGTCGATTCATCAGCAAACTGGGTGAAAAGGCTTACCATTCTATCGACTGATGAAGAAGGCGGACAAGTTCGAGTGGACGCCAGAAGCTGAAGCAGCCTTCACAGATCTCAAGCGGATCCTCACAAGCCCTCCGATCCTCGTCGCACCTAAGGAACGGGAACCACTCTACCTGTATGTCTCGGCTACAAACAGGGTGGTGAGCACCGTACTGGTAGTCGAACGCATGGAGGAGGGGCACATCCAAAGCATACAACGTCCAGTCTACTACCTAAGCGAGGTTCTCTCCATATCAAAACAGCGGTACCCGCACTATCAAAAGCTGGCATACGCTGTATTCATGTCCTCAAGGAAGTTGACACACTACTTCACCGAGCACCCGATCACCGTGGTAAGTAACTCAGCAATCGGTGATATCCTCACAAACCCCAATGCAACGGGTCGAGTCGCAAAATGGCTCATCGAGCTGGCTCCAAGAGACATCAAGTACGAGCACCCGAAGGCTATCAAAGCACAAGTCCTACCCGACTTCACAACCGAGTGGATAGAGGCCCAATTACCTGGAGCACCAGACGTGTCCAATTCCTGGACCATGTACTTCGATGGGTCCAAGAAACACGAAGGCGCAGGCGCAGGCGTCATCCTCATATCACCAAAAGGGGACAAGCTACGTTATGTTTTGCAGATGGGATTCAAACTACCCTCCAATAACGAGGCTGAATACGAGGCCTGATCCATGGCATGCGGATGGCAAAAGCACTTGGGTGCACTCGATTGATGATCTACGGCGACTCCAATCTCGTGGTGCAGCAAACAATGAAGGCCTGCGACGCAATCGCGGACAACATGATCGCTTATCGCGACCTGTACAACACACTGGAGGGCAGCTTCGAGGGCTGTGAGTTGAGGCACATAGGAAGGGAAAGTAACGAAGAAGCAGACATGCTAGCCAATCTTGGCTCAACTGGCGCACAAATTCCACCTGGTGTCTTCCTCGAGCGCATCGAACACAGATCTATCAAGGAGAAACGAGAGCCTCCTCCGTCGACTACGCCACCAAAAGCAAAGTGCCTAGCACAGAGGACCCCCCAGTCGAGGTATTTCTCATTGAGCCAACTGGACTCAACCTTTTCTGGCTTACATACTCCGTGGCGAGCTACCAGATGACATAACCGAGTCCCGACGCGTGACTCGAAGATCAAAAGCATACACCGTTATCAACGGCGAGTTATACAAGCGCAGCATATCAGGTATGTTCCAAAGATGCATCGCATTCGAAGATGGCCAAGCCATACTTCGAGACATTCATGCAGGTACCTGTGGGCATCACGCCAGCAGTCGATCACTCGTAGCCAAAGCCTTTCGCGCAGGGTTTTACTGGCCTACAGCACTCAAAGACGCGGAGGACATAGTCAAAAGGTGCGTCGGCTGCCAGAAATTCGCAACAAGGCCGCACGCACCCGCATCGGCGTTGAAGACTATACCGCTGGCCTGGCCTTTCGCCCAATGGGGGCTCGATATGGTTGGGCCACTCAAAAAATCATCGCATGGCGGGCATACTCACCTACTGGTGGCAGTCGACAAGTTCACAAAGTGGATCGAGGCGGTCCCCATCACAAATTCGACTGCTACTACGGCAGTCAACTTCATAAAGAGCATCATCTACCGCTTCGGTGTCCCAAACAGTATCATCACTGATAACGGCACAAACTTCACGGCTGAGGAGTTCAAAACCTTCTGCAAAGAGCAGGACATTACGCTCAACTACGCATCCGTGGCACATCCACAATCCAATGGCCAAGTCGAAAAGGCCAACGGACTTGTGACGAGTGGGATCAAGAAGCGCCTCCTGGTGCCACTCAAAAGAGCTGCGGGTGCTTGGGTCGAAGAACTACCATCTGTGCTATGGAGCCTACGCACAACTCCCAACACTTCTACGCAGTTCACCCCATTCTTCATGGTCTATGGTGCAGAGGCAATTCTGCCATCAGATGTGGTTCAATGCGCCACGAGTTGAAGCATACAATGAAGAGACGCGAAGAAGCACTCGAAGACGCAGTCGACTTGCTCGATGAGCGCGAGACACGGCCTTGGCCCGCACAGCTGTTTACCAGCAGATCTCCGCAACTACCATAGCCGTCGACTGCGAACCAGGTCCTTTGTTGTGGCGACCTGGTTCTTCGACTGAAGCAAAAGAAGGTGCACAAGCTCGCTTCCCCATGGGAAGGTCCCTTCATCATCACGGAGGTCCTTGGTGGAGGCGCATATCGACTGAAGCACGCGAAGACAGGCGAACTCTCTCATAATCCTTGGAACGTTGCGCATCTGCGCCGTTTCTACGCATAAAGTGCTCACAGTCATACAATGTAATAGGCTATATGTCGGATGGCTGCAGGTTTCAGACGCGCTCTTTTCCTTACCAGGGTACCTAAGGGGACTGGAAGGTTTTTAATGAGGCGGCCTGCAGCCTAACATTCAAAAGAGGAATAAAATCAATGTTCCTTCGACTTCTTTGTGACTACTACCCGCATAATTCATACCTTAACCGCACCCGAAACCCTCGGGGGCTGTGTTATTGATCAAATGAGCTCTCGCTCTTGCAGAAACACAATGCCTTAGCCGCACCCGAATGCTCGGGGGCTGCGTAACAAGGATCCAAACAAAAACACAAAAACTCTGCAGCCGCACTCGAATACTCGGGGGCTGCACAGTCATTGGTTCACAACCAACCATATTTCACAAACCCCGCTCGACTGACTCGGGGGCTCGACAAAAAATCAAAGTATACAAACTATACAATATACAAAGAGTCAAAAATTACACTCGGGGGCTGCCCCCTATACAAAAATTGCACTCGCAAACTATTCTAATCCTCAGGCTCGTCCTTTACGGGCAGCTCGGGACCGCAAAGCTGTTCGCGAGTGCACTCGATTAGTGTCTCCGCAGCTGGATCGTGTCATCCAGGTCTTTTGTTCGAGAACCTCTCCGGCTGCAGGTGTCCGCAACACCAACCTTGGTTTTCGACTACGCATATACGCCATTGCAGCGTTGGCTCCAATCACAAGTCTCTGAGACAGCAACTCTCGAATGGGATTTGTTTGACGGAAGATGTTCAACAAAGCACGAATCCCTTGTGGTTGTGGCCCCGCAGGAAAAAGAGTCTCGTTCAGGCGAATAAACGCTGCCCGGCATAACTCCAGCAGTTCAGCACTTCGCCAGACGCGATCCTTCAGGGTGGCGAGTATGCGGGCATGGTACCTATCAAGCCAAAAGTGTTGACGCCCAGTCGTAGGGTCGTCAACCACGCTATCCAGACGCCCTTCCACGCGAATCTTTTCAGCCTGGAAGTTGTCGACAAAGCCTACAAACACGGGCGCACCAGTCAGATCAAAAGGACAATAGCTACGCAAAAAGCTTGTAAACAGAGCAAGACTCGAACTTACACTCGAGTTGCCTGTTCACAAGATCCATCTCCCCGAGCACATATTCCTCGCGTTGGGTGGCCAACGCGGGTCTCGCCCTCAATCGATTCAGCTCAGCCTGGGCGTCCTTCAGATCTTGCTCCATTCTCACAAATTTGGCCTTCATATACTCCATCACCTTGGCATCATTTACCAATTGACCCTGGGATCGGGTGGTGATTGGAGCCTGCGAGGAACTAGTCGCAGTAGCAGGTTCTCGTGACTGTTCAAAGAGCATAATCACAAACACAAAGTTTGTGTCAGAAGCTAAAACTCATGTCATAAGCATACAACTCTTCGAGTGAAAGACATTAGCAAAAGACTGTTTGCATAAACAAGGTAGCACAAACAAAGCGCAGACTCGCGCAGTTCAGAAGGTATCATTACAAGGCATAAAAACAAAAGGGTACAGCTACCCTAAACCTAAGATTCGATTTCCTAAGCAGACGATTGGCAGTCTCGAGTGCCCGGCGCTCCATGGTGTTCATAAAAACCTCGGCCAGTCGCGCGGCGGCTCCGCTCACCCCCTTCAGAGAAATGGGCTTCCCATCTGGCTTCCGAGGGAACGCAGACAGTGCTGCCTCGTAGTCGCAATCTATCCCATGTCCCATAAGAAGCTTGATGGTGGACTCGGATCCGCGTACCGTGTTGGCGCGAGCGAAACCCGCCATGGTGGACGTCCCGGGGCCAAACACGTCGGCGAAGTCATCCACCGTCGACGGCACTACGCCAGTCGGGAACACCACCTGGTATACAGCGCCAAGTGTGCTCGTCGATTTGGCGAGTGCTTCTTTCGCCTGGTTGCATAGGCGCCTAAGCCGCCCACAGCCTGTTCCAGCGAAAGATCGTCACTCGCCACGTCCGCAGAGGCCGGTGCGCCAACAGCTTCTGCACAATTCAAAAAAGGCAAAAGTCATTTCATGACACTCGACAGTTATATTCATATCAAAAGGAGAAAAGATTACTCACCTCCCATGGCCTGCGCGAGTGCCGCGAGCTGGTCAGCATATCCTCGCTCGCGTGCAGCGGCTGAGTTGGTGGCGGCAGCCAGCTCTTTCTTCGACTCTTCGCGCTGCGCGGCGAGTGCGTCTTCCAGCTCCTTCTTCTCGCCTGGCCCAGCAAAATCACGTGCATTCAATACTCGACAAAATCAAGCATTGCAAAAAGAAATTCAGCAAAACAAAAGCAAAAAGGAGAACTCACGACTGAGCCGCTCTAGCTCGGCGCGCATGGTATCCCTCTCCTGCTCCACCTGGACATAAGCCTTGGCAGAATCTGCCAAGGTGTGGTAGAAGGGCTGCAAGCACGAATTCAGCAAAAATTCAAACTCTCACAGACCTACAACTAAACGGGTCAAGCAAAAAGCTACTTACGTGGTTCATCCACGGCTCAGGAGCGCGACTGATGTCCCGACATCTGGAGTTGCCGCCTTGGCTGCCTCAACGACAGCATCAGTGGCCATTGGCTGGGCAGCCTCGTTTCCAGTCGGTGCATAATTCGAGTGCTCCAGGGTTGGAACATTCTCGACTGGAGGAGTCCCAGGCTGATTGTTTTCAGCGCTGTGGGCAACACAACAAACAAAAAGACGGTCAGCACAAATATGTGACAGCACAAAATTCTCATATCATACTCAAAACACACACCTGTGTTCCTCATCTCCTCATCTTCGGAGTCGCCAAAAATTGGCCCCAAAGGCTGGGGTACCACTCGACTGAAGAGGAAGAGTTGAGCTGTTGAGCACGCACGCAAAGGAGCGGCTTGGAAAACAGGTGGTGAGCCTGATTCCTCGTCATCCTCCAAGCCCTGCCCCTCGCGGGTGAACTCACAGCAGAAGGCGCCTTCTTGGCCAGTCGACGCCGCTTCGGTGGCGCGGTATCGACTTCTTGGTCAGAGGTGGCCTTGTCTTCAGATTGGACCTCTTCTGCTGCTTCCTCCTCGACCTCCTCCACATGTGAAGTGGTGGCAGAAGGGATGGGCGACTGATCCCCTTTCGGGTCCACCACCTGTGCCTGTGTTTCTTCAGTCTCGCCATTTTCAGGCAGAGGAGGAAGGGAGGCAGCAGTCGAGTGACCCTGCATAGCATACATCACAAATTGCAAAGTCAGAATCAAAAAACACATATCGTAGAAACTACGAGTGGCAAACTATTAAACTACAGACATACCTCAAGCAAAGGGTTTTCCGTCCCGTATGGCGTAACGGGACAATCGATGTTGCAAGGGTCGGCTGTCGTCAGGCTGGTGATGTGGCGCACGTGCGTCACAAGCTCGTTCCTTGACAGTTCCTCTGGGCTCATCCGAGTGGAGTCACTCGCGCCCTCATACGCCCACATGGGGTGCGCTCGGGCACGGAGTGGCCACACTCGCCTCTTTACAAAGGTGGCGATCAAGTGAAGGCCGTAACCTTGTCCAGCAGTCCGTCGATTCGAGTCAGCAAAGGGCGTGCTTCCTCCATTTCTTCGGCTGAGAGCTGGTGATCCCACGCCTTGGTCCTGACGTAAGCCGCAGTCGAGAAGGTGGCGACTCCGTCTTGCTCGACACTCGCATAAAACCACCCTTTCCTCCAGCCTTGCGCGGAGTCGACGGTCTTCAGGCGGAAATAGCGGGTGTCGCTGCGCACCTGGATGCCGCAGCCGCCCACGGGGTAGGTGCGACCACCTCCTCTGTTGGGTCGCACCATGAATATGGTCTTCCATAGCGCCCAGCTGGGTGCGACGCCAAGGAAGCACTCGCATAGCGTGATAAAACACGCAATATGCATAATACCGTTCGGGGTGAGATCGTGGATCTGCACCCCGTAGGCATAAAGGAGGCCACGAACAAAGTCGTGGAGGGGAAGCGAGAAGCCCCTGGACACAAACTCCGCAAAGCAAACGCGCTCGTTGGCGCGTGGTTCGGGGCATACCTCCTTGGGCGATGGAGCGCGGACGGCGAGTTGCTCCGCGGGAGGCAGATATCCCTGCTCGCGGAGCTTGAGCAGATGGGCGTCCTTGACGGTGGACTTCGCCCAGTCCCCGCTGCCCTTCTTCAGCGCGGCGGACGCAGATGTACCCGCCACAGTCTTCTTGCCCTTGGCCGCATCGGTCGCGGCAGCAGCGGCGGCACCACGCTTGGAGCCTCCACCTTTCGCCATTGCAACGATGGATGAGGGTGGAGAAGAGAGCTTGGGCGCAGAGCAATGGAGGTGGGCGCGAGGAGAAGATGAGACGAGGGGCGGCGCAAAGAGGCAAATGGCAAGTAAAAAATTCTGCCAGCGCTGTCCCTATTTACCACAGATCGCAAAACGATCGCAACCGTCAAAACAAAGGCATACGCTCCGCGCGAAATCTGGCCATACACGTGGCAGCCACGGAGAGCAACCGTCGCCGGCCACTCCGCCCACTACGCACGAGAATCCAGGAAACCATCATCACGCCCCGTGAAAATCGCGCCAGAACGGTCAAATCAAGTCCACGCGGCGTCATCCCTGGTCAGCTCTGCAAAACGGGCCCACAAACAGGGTCACGTCTTATCAAACATCACCAGCACGCCACCGCTTGTCAGAGATGGCAGTCGCAAAATGCGTCATTGCTGACGTTATTCATATTGCACAACTGGCACAAAAGTCACTCGATGATTCATTCGAATGATGTCACACCATAAACTCGATGGGTTTTCCAGCAAAGGTCATAGATGCCAGTCGAAGGACTTTCGATTGCAACATCATACTCCCATCGGGAGCGTATCAAAAAATTTCTTTGACTAATGTATGCAGGATAAAAGATTTTGAGATTATCCTCCATTGCAAGCAATAAAGCACAATCTCGGGGGCTACTCCCATCGGGAGCGCTGTCGCGCACCCGATAGAATAATGGCAAAATGTCAGTCGACGAAACATTCGACTAAGTTCATAAGCAAAATCACACTCAAAATATTCCCGAGTTGATCCGACGATCCTTGGATGCTGCATGCATAGTGCAAAGGTAAGACCCACCGATCAGTCGAGCTGGGCTAAGGACCGCTCCAGCAGCGTTATCCTTAAATTTTCCGTGTCAGCAGACATGATGAATTATCCCCGACGGACGCGTTGGGTTGATTCAAAATTATACTGCAGTTCGATTCCGTAAGACCTCAACGGCGTTTCGAGTCTGTCCAGTTTGTTCCAGATTCGAGTCCGGGGACTCGAGTTTGATTGAAAGCTAGTATGGTTTTGCCACAAATGGTAGTTAACTGGCCCCGATCCGTCGTGTGTGCCGGGCCTGCTAAGCTAATATCCCTTGACTATCATAAGCAAAAACTCATAGTCGATGAAACACTCGACATAGCCAACATGTGCTATTTCATAAGAATTCTAAATACAGATGTAAAAAATGTAACGTGCATGATGTATGAGTCCATGCCCGACTCTTCGAATCAGACAAGTACTCGGGGGCTACTGACATGGGTATGCCTATCGGGTACCCTACCATGAGGGTACCTGGTGCACGTATCGACTAGGCCCAACTATCAGAGCCTACATGAAGCCCATGAAGGGAGGCCCACGAAGATGGAGTATCCTCCAAGTTTGGCGAAGCAATAGTCGGTTTAGAGTTTCCTTACTTGTAAATCGAGTCGGTTACGAACACCCGAGACCCAGCCTATTATTTAAGGACTGGGAGGGCCATCGAACCAGACCACGTACTTTCAGAGCCACCAAAACCCTAGCGAGATCGACATCTCGCCGGGACTCTTGTAACCATCATATTCACAAAGCAATAACAGACAGGCAGGACGTAGGGGTGTTACCTCCACACGAGGGCCCTGAACCTGGGTAAAATCTTTGCCCTGCTTGTCAGCCGACGATACTTCCAGCTCTACCACGTTCTCTCCCCCATATTCATAACCTAGGGACCTTAACCATGGGTCTTGATGAGTCTACCCTCGTCAGCGGCGGACCACATCGGCAGATCATACTCCAACATGAAGAAGGAGTTCCCATCCAAGCAGCACAAGTTTTAGGAGTGCAAGACTCTGCACAAAGTTAACCTCGACTACGCAGCAATAGATGGGTACATGAGTTACGAGTTGTATCGCAAGATCCTAACCTTGAAGGACAGGCTACGTCCAACATGGCGGGAAATGCTCTGCCCTAGGTGCAACAATGCCCTAGGTGAATTTCAATAGGCCTTGGATGTGGGTGTTGAACTAGTTTGTACAGTTGGTGCTTGAACAATAAGTGTTTGTACTTTGTAATTATCAGAACATGTGTGTGTGAATTTGCACTAGGCATTGAATGTCTATGTTGAACTATTTGTAATTATATGTACACATGTTTGTGAGTGAATTTGTTTATGTGCTGAAATGCTCATATGTAGAACCTAGTTCATCGGCTTCACAGCCGGTCACAGAAAGATTTTTACCTTTCACCCGGCGGGAGAGGAGGTGCCGGTCTCTTGCATAGGCCAGCCTCGCCGGAAAAGAGGTGCCGGCATCTGCCACACGTGCTGCGACGCTACCAGCAACAGATATGGCCGGAGAGGAGGTGTCGGCATCTGCCACACGCGCTGCGACGCTACCAGCAACAGATCTCGCCGGAGAGGAGGTGCCGGCAACACTACCAGCAACAGATCTCGCCGGAGAGGAGGTGCCGACATCTGCCACACGCGCTGCGACGCTACCAGCACCAGATCTCGCCGGAGAGTTGGTGCCGGCATCTGCCACACGCGCTGTGACGCTACCAGCGACAGATCTCACCAAAACGTTGGTGCCGGCATCTACCACACACGCGATGCCATACTACCAGCAACAAATCTCGCCGGAGAGGACGTGCCGGCGTGCGGTGTCGGAGGAGACGGCGAGACTGGTGTCGGTGTTGCTGTGTAGGAGCCGCCGCCACGAACAGACACTGGGACAGTGGGGAAGAAAGTGAGAGTGTTAGGTCATTCTGTGGAGGCCAATATATATATGAACGTAGGTACCACATAGGAAACGGTTAAAAACTACAACCGTTTCCTTTGCATTTATACCATTAACAGAGTAGACATACTTACAGATAGTCTAAATTACAAATGAACGCAGAGACCACATAGGAAACGGTAATGAACCACAAATGATACATATATTAATAACAAAGATGACTAAACGATTCACATATATGCTACTACTAGCTAATGCTACTACTAGCTGTTGCTGATGAAGACTCGGGCTCGTCGTCGCTGTACACGAGGGCCTTCCTCCGGCATAAAGTACCGTCAAAGATCTTGATGAAGAACCCGGTGTCGCCGTCGAACTCGAAGCACAAAAAGTGCCCCTGCTCAAGCTTGTACGCTTGGGCGAAAGACTTCCATCCCTGGTGTTCATGGTGTAATTTGGCTAGCAGTTTTCAAGATGAGCCAAATTAATTAAATCATCGATTAAGTGATTGATAAATTGCTGAAGAATGGTAACAGGAATTCTTAGTGGATGTAGGACAAATCCGAGCTAGAATCAGAAGTATTTGGAGGTGCAACGCTACTCTCTGGGACAAGTCTTAAGCAGTCTCGGATGTACGTCAATCTGAATAATGTTTGGAAGAGCTGTGCACTCAGGTAAGGAGCCATGATACAAAGAAAATTGGGTATGCATGCCGATATGAGATCCTAATTATATCTGGTCTGATTAGCGTCCTGCCCGGAATATATTATTCAAGGAAAGAATCCTTGTACGTGAATATGGCGGACGTACTGCAGATTAGCTAGTAGATTTGGAAGGCACATATTTTAACCGAATCAAGGACAAATCCTATTCGGTATAGCTCCTGCAGTTTTATTCTTGTACGTCAAGTCCAGCGTGCCTTAAATATCAAGGTCGTGGCCGATTGAAACCCCCCAATCGACATACAATCAATAATACATCTACTTTTTCACGTACCTTTTTTACTTATGTTTTCTTCATAGTTCTTCTCTGCCGAATCCTAGCAGCCCTAGGGTTTGGCGTATCTTTGCCGTTTTGCGCTGAAAAGCGGTCGTCTCTCCTCCACGAAAGCGAGGAGATCTTTGTTGCTTTGCTCGGAAAGCAATCGTTTTGTCGTCACGAAAGTACGACGGTTATCGTGGTGCTGTGCAATTTTGCGTGGCAACACAATTGGCGACTCCGCTGGGACGAAGAATACAGACCTACACACGATGAACACCAACGTCAAGAACGGCAGCGTCATCGACCCGGACATCACCATCGCCGTTACCCTCGAAGATCTGTCGGAAGAGGATCGGCGCGAACTTGAACGGGAGATTGAGAAAGAGCAAGCCGAGATGTTGAAACTGATGTTGGCTGGATACCAGAAGACAAGAGACGGCGTGGTCAAGAAGGTATCTGCGCCGAGTCCTTCCGATACACTCGGCGCTAAGGTAAAAAAGCCAACCGAAAATATTGCTCATTTAATTGATGTGTTGGTAGCTAAAAAGTTTGATTCTGATATGATAAATATGACACGCATAATTAAAGATTTAGATAATACATTTGATGAATTTAAGGAGCAGCTAGAAACTAGTATATCTGGTCATGTTCGTTCCGTACTGCTCCAAAGCAACGATGAAAATTCTGGTACAAAGCCGATGCTTCCGACCGAAAGCGGTAGGTTAGTTAATTTACCTAATCATATCCATGCTTCCTGCGCGTCGGCTAATACTGCACAACAGCCTAACGTTCCTTTACATGATTATCAAATTGGCCAAAATTATATAAGCAGTTTGGTTAATCTTGATAATAGTCTAGCTCCTCATGTTCGTTCCGTACTGCTCCAAAGCAACGATGAATATTCTGAGAAAAAGCTGATGCCTTTAGAGAATCCTCGATTCATTAATTTGCCTAATATTCATACACCAAATGCATCGGCTAATGTTATGCATCCTCACGTTGCTACTCACATTGCTTTAAATAATAATCAAGCTGGCTAGACCTATGCTAGCAGTTCGGCTAATGATGTTGTTTCTAGTACTGCTCCACCTATTGTTGCAACTTCGGTTCTACAAAATTACAGCAATATTAACCGAAGTGTAGGCCTAAATTCTAATTTGCAGCAACCTTTTTATCAGACGGTAGCATATAATGCGCCACCCTTGCCGCCTGTCGGTATCGGGGTTCAGTATGGGCCGATACCTGATTCGTATTTTAGTGGGTCTCCGTTACAAACGTCACATGCTCAAATTTCTTTGCCGGAGATTCAACCGCGTGCTTGTGTTCCATCTACTGCACAAACCAGTTCTCCACAACCCAATGTTAGTTTTAATGATCATCTTAATAGTATAATTAGAGAATTTGGTTTAGAGCCTAAGGGTAGAGCACACGCAAATCAAAAACCATACCCTGATTACTTTGACTCGATGCCATATCCTCCTGGTTTTAAAATTCCATATTTTGTTAAGTTTACTGGGGAAGATGGTAGATCAACTTTTGAGCATGTAGGGCAATTTTTATCCCAATGTAATGAAACCGGCACATCGGATGTTTATAGAGTTAAATTATTTCCGTTGTCTTTGTCCGGTACTGCATTTAATTGGTTTACATCGCTTGCTCCCAATTCTATTTCAACCTGGGCACAATTAGAGAAAAAATTCATGAGTATTTTTATCGAGGTGAAACTGAACTTCGGCTTTTAGATTTGACTATGGTTATACAGAAATATAATGAGCATGTCGATGATTATATTAGGAGGTTTAGAGATGTCAAAAGCCGATGTTATAGCTTGAACTTAGCCGAAAAAGATTTAGCCAATCTTGCCTTTTCGGGTCTGCTCCTCATATTAAGGATAACTTAGAAGGGCAAGAATTTTTAGATGTTAATCAAGTTTTGCAAAAAGCTTTGACGCAAGAAAACCGAGCTAAGCAAATTAAACAATATAGCCGGTTTAGTGATAACAAAAATAAAGAGGAGAACCACGCTGTTAGTTCTTTAAATAATGATAGTGGTTCGGCTAGCGAAGAAGACATTGACCTATGTGTAGCCGAATGGGTTCAAGTGCCAAAGTCTAATCCTATTGCATGTTCTGCTCCGAAGCCCACACTACTAAAAGAGAGGAAATAAAATGTACTTTTGATGTTAGCAAGTGTGATGAGATTTTTGATGTTTTACTGCAAGGAAAATTGATTAGAGTGAGAGAGGGTCATATTATTCCACCTCTAGGAGAATTTGGTAAAGTAGCTTATTGTAAGTTGCACAATTCATTTTCTCACTCTACTAATGATTGTGATGTGTTTCGACGACAGGTGCAATCGGCCCTTAATGATGGACGATTGACATTTACACAGAGTACTAAAATGAAAATCGATAGTGATTCTTTTCCTATCGATGTGATTGACTTTGAGAACAAGAAAGTTCTTGTTCGGTCGGATCAGACCGAATCTACCCAAGGTAAAAATGTTGTTGTTGATCATAGTGCTGCACCGAGGATGGTTAAACCAAAAAATCCAGAAGTGAGAGTGTGGAAAGTCAATGGAGGAAGAAAACAAGCTCAAAAAATAAAGCCGACAGTTAGCATGCTATTGGAAAAATACACTTCACGCAAGGCTAACAATGTGTCTAATCGGCTTGGAGGCGTTAAGCGTTCTAAGTCTCCTTGTGGACCTGGTGGTCGTGAGCGATGGAGGAAAACTTCATATGATCAGCAGCCGTGCTATCCAATGGAGCCGGCTTATTGGGGATGTGCACCTCCTATGTATCCTCAATTTTCTCCATGGGGTTTTAATCCTTGGGCACTATACACTTCAGGGCCAGCAGCTTATTTTCAGCCAGAATGGGTTCCTGCAGGGCTTATATACAGAGAACCATGGCGTGAAAAAAGGAACCGGTTTGATCAACAAGTTAGACACGGGGATGCCATTATATTTCATGGTAATGGTGAGAGGCCAGTCCCGGGAAGTTCAAATTTACGTGGGAGACACAATGCAGGTGGCATAGTTCACAGAGGTGGTCGGAAGTATGTGTGGGTGCCGGTACACCGGGAAAGCAATATACATGATGTTATTACACGTGATGGACCTGAGCATGGTGGCACCAAGAATAATACAGCAGAAGACACGAGCGTACATGCTAGCTTGGAGCCTAACGTTCAAATACATTCAGAGAAGACTGCTGTACCTGCGAATACTAGTGAGTCAGCTGATGCATCTACCGATCTACATGCAAGAGCTAGCAGGATATCTGAAACTGGTAGTACATCTGATCGGCAGAGAAATATTTCGGCCAATGACAGAATATTTGTTACAGGAACAACAGTACGTGTCTACAGGCCAAAAGACTCGGGGGGCAGCAAAATTAAATCGGTTGCTCCAGGAACCAAACCAGGACCTCGCTGGTGCCCGACGGGACTAACAAATACTCAGAAACGACGAGTACAGCGGCTGCGGGCATTGGAGATCAAGGAAAAAATAGCTGAGGAAAAACGCAATGAATTGGTCAATCAAGAAAGACCAATGATTCCTAGAAAAATTTGGAGAAAGAAGTGCATTGCGGTGGAGGAGAATATATCCGCAGATGACACGATGCATGATGAGAACTTAGAAAATGGTGAAGATATACTTAATGATATGGATGTTAATATGGTCTTGGTGTTATCCGCTGGATTTTGCACGCCGGAGACTGAAGTTGGAGAAAAGCAAGGGGAGAAATTGTCCAAAACTCTCAATGGAAAATGTTTGAAAGAGTACTATCCTAGCACGTGCGAGGCTGCTTGATGGTACTATGGCCGATATATTATTCAAAATATCGTCCTAAGAATATTTGGCCGATGTGTTGTTTGGACATCGCCCTAAGAAACTAATGAGCCGATGAAGTGATCAATATCATCCTAAGGTATTGCTATAGTGTTTTTGGTAAATGCAATTGCACCAAAAACAGGGGGGCATGTGTTCATGGTGTAATTTGGCTAGCAGTTTTCAAGATGAGCCAAATTAATTAAATCATCGATTAAGTGATTGATAAATTGCTGAAGAATGGTAACAGGAATTCTTAGTGGATGTAGGACAAATCCGAGCTAGAATCAGAAGTATTTGGAGGTGCAACGCTACTCTCTGGGACAAGTCTTAAGCAGTCTCGGATGTACATCAATCTGAATAATGTTTGGAAGAGCTGTGCACTCACGTAAGGAGCCATGATACAAAGAAAATTGGGTATGCATGCCGATATGAGATCCTAATTATATCTGGTCTGATTAGCGTCCTGTCCGGAATATATTATTCAAGGAAAGAATCCTTGTACGTGAATATGGCGGACGTACTGCAGATTAGCTAGTAGATTTGGAAGGCACATATTTTAACCGAATCAAGGACAAATCCTATTCGGTATAGCTCCTGCAGTTTTATTCTTGTACGTCAAGTCCAGCGTGCCTTAAATATCAAGGTCATGGCCGATTGAAACCCCCCAATCGACATACAATCAATAATACATCTACTTTTTCACGTACCTTTTTTACTTATGTTTTCTTCATAGTTCTTCTCTGCCGAATCCTAGCAGCCCTAGGGTTTGGCGTATCTTTGCCGTTTTGCGCTGAAAAGCGGTCGTCTCTCCTCCACGAAAGCGAGGAGATCTTTGTTGCTTTGCTCGGAAAGCAATCGTTTCGTCGTCACGAAAGTACGACGGTTATCGTGGTGCTGTGCAATTTTGCGTGGCAACACCTGGCCGAGGTACAAATTCGCCCCGGCACTCACGACCGTCTTCACCGCCCAGCTGCCATTCTCGCAGTCCTCCATCTTCAGACGCATGGTACTTGGCACCATGCCTTGGAGCATCTCCGCGAACGCCCTCGGAGCCTCAGGGCCCCTCGATGCCCTTGTATGGGAAAACAAGAACTCGAAGCCGCGCAGCTCCGGGGACAAGTCTTCAGCGGACGGTGAGGGCGACACCGACGGCGTGGCATTACCGCTGCGGCCCCTACCATGGCCGCGGCCTCGTCCATAGCCGCGGCCTCGTCCACGGCCACAGCCGCTGCTGGTACCTCTCGCCATGGATTTGGACGGAGGGGATCTGGCGAAGTTTGGAAATCGGGAGGCGATGGACCGGGACTTCAAAGAGACCGCTGCTGGTACCTCTCGCCATTTATACTCGCGGGTCTGCTCTGCCCACGTCCCCATCTGCCCATTCGCTAGCATCCACGTGTCAACATTTTCAACGGTTGGAAAAATCTATCCGTTACCATAGAGGCAACTATTGGAAACGGGTCATTTTATTAACCGTTGCCAATATAATGAGTTACGGAGATTGGAAATGGTCCGTTGCCAATGTTGGCGGGCCAGCCGCGGCCCAGGTCAGGCTTGTACGCACCGGCCGCGCGGAAAGCGCGATTTTCCGTCGCCTAACTCGTGTCGTTTCCATAGAGGGGTATCCGATGTTTCGTTCTGTACTAGTGGTTCTAACTGGCTTGTGACTCCCAACAAAAGCAGTTCAAAATATAGGAACATTGTACCTCCGACGAAGGATGAGACGGGGATTGGGTGGCTACACGATAGCGTAACAAGCTATTATTGACAGAGGAGGGCATATATCTCCTTCTCGGGATATGCTCAATCTTTACATTACTTGTCTAAGACGGTAAAGAATTTTTGGTAGACCTAATTATGTACATTCGAAAATTTGAATAGTGGGACTCAATAAAGTGTCTAAAGAACATGAAAAATCAAGTATTGTGCTAACCTGAATGTAAGAACCCATCCCATCTAAAATAAACAAGATATTGGGTGTTTAGCCTGAAGTTATTCCGAATGGCATCCATTTGAAAAGTGTTTCGAAGAAAAGTTTAGACTCCACTAAACATTGGTTTTAGACGAGCTTTCATAGGAAATAAGCGGAACTCGTGGTTATACTTATGCCAACATTTAATGATGGTACAATTGTTTTATGATCCAGTTAGCTTGGTATAGAGGCTTACTGACTCTCAGATTTTTTTTGGAGAAATTTATGTATGCGAACCTAGTGAATGGTCGTACGAGGTATCTCCTGAAATATCTGTGGAAGCTTAAAACCCCTCTAAAGATACAATTATTTATGTGGTTCCTTCATACAAAATTGCTACTTACAAAAGTAATTTGGCCAAGCGCCAATGGAGTGAGTGTAAAAAATATTACTTTTGTGACTCGAGTAAACAATCAAGCATCTAGTTTTCCCATGTGCTCCTTTCGCTCGTCTTGTTTGGCGTATTCAGTTTACGTTTAATCCTTCTCCACCAACCAATATCACAATTATGTTTGAGGATTGGCTGAATAGAATTGAAAAGAAAACTGTAGCTCGAATCCACATTGGGGTGTCTATTTTGCGCCGCTCGATATGAAATTGGAGAATTAAATAGTTGTTAACAAAAATGGAGTTTCAAATTTCTTGCATGTTTTCCATATGGTAACTCACTGCATTATGCTATCGGCTTGCCTTCTCCCGCCAGATCAGCGGGAACTTATGACGTCTGAATGAGAACGGTTGTTGATGGTCGCTCAGGTTACCTTCAGCCTAGCTGATTGGCGGCGAACTAGTAGACTGCAAGATGTCTAGCTTATGTGTGCCAGCTTTTTTAGATGGTTGATTCATGTATCACCTTGTGTGATCCTTGATTTGTATAACTAATAGAGGCCGGGGTTTACCCCATTTTCGGAAAAAACTAAAACTATCTAATGTAAACGCCATACTCTAATCACATGGTTAAGATAGTTTTATTAGCAATCTCAAATTGGGATGCATATCTCGCAAAAAGGACAAATTTACTATACATGTAGTAAGATAGATAAAGATGGGAAATCCGTCTTAACTTGTAGGTGTAGACGCACCCACTATATAAAACTAATATTTTCAAAATACTAAAAAAAATCAAACAAAAATTTTAGGTGTACATCCGGATATTCTATGTTCGCACGCAAATGTTTCGTGAAAGAAAAAAAACATTTTTTGTGGCCTGTCCGAAAAACATAAATTTTGGTGCTCCAAAATAACTTTTCACAAGACATTTTTTCTCTTTTATACACCGGACGCAAAAATTATCTGTTTTCGCTAAACTGTGTGCGCGGACATAGATTGTCTAGATCTACACCCGAATTTCTGATGGATTTCTTTTTTTACATTTTGAAATGCATTTTTCACAACGTGGGCATCTACACCTATGAGTTAAAACATCGTGTCCGATAAAGTTAAGCTAAGCATTGTGGCCTTTGCCATTATGAGTATATATTTTTACGTACGGCCTAATTAAACCTGTATATCACTACAGGAATGGGCTGATACGCCGACGTCTTCAAGCCGTCGGCAAAGCCCAGAAAACCGTCGGCGTAGGCTCCGTCGGCGTAGGGCCGTCGGCATAGCCTACGGCCTACGCCGACGGCATATATTTTTTCAGTTTTTTAACTTTTCGAAAAAATTGAATTTTTTAAAACTTTTTTAACATTTTTTATTATATTTTATTTCTATTTCGAAATTTTCCACTTAGCCACATATTTAATCTCTAATTACACACTTAATCATAGGTCAAAGTAATTACCATGGTCAAACTTCCCATTCGGTCACCCATCTTCAGATTGCTCCAGCCCAAACACGCTTAACTTTTGAGTTCCTTCAAATTAGCTGCCAAATGAAATGTTATAACTTACTGACATTAGTATCCTATCAATCATATTAACCCCTCGGTTACGATGTTACACTTTTTTATTGTTTAAATTTTAAAATTGGTTTGAATAAGTAACAATGATTATGTAATAATATTTTGAATAAATAACAATAAAATTTATTTTACTTTATTTTCTTCTTTTTACATTTAATATGGAATAATTCATATCTTTAAATCCGTAAATCGAAATTTGACAAATAAAATGTCTAAGTCGATTAGAAAAATGAGAGGAATTCAAATATGCCATCCATATCATCTTTTGAATCATGTATATGACTTTTTGCAACATATTTTTGGTACTTGCTATATAAAAAAGTCACTTTTGCACTTAAAAATGGAAAAAATGATATTTATAAAAATATTTTGAAAAAACTCAGTTCTGTAATATTGTTTACCACAACAAGATACATCTATGTGTCAAATATGGGCACATTATCACAAACTATGACACGTGAATGGTCATAACTTGGTCATTTGACTCGAAACTTATACACGTTTATAGATGATTAACCTTTTTGTTAATTTTTTGTAAACTTTGTCAAAACTCAAGTTTATCATTTATCCTATCAACTAGTACACAGAAAAGGACTCTATGCCAAAGAATTTAATTTTTTGACTATTTTGTCACTTTCTTTTATTTTGTTGAAAAAACGGTTAAAATGGCCGCCGTGCCTATTCATCGAAAGGGGTCGCATTTTTAAAAACTATCGATGGTTCTGTTATATAACCACTAATGGTGTATCTTAAAATGAATTTTGTAAAAATTTCAGAGCAAACTATCACACACTTGTAGTTCAAAATTCAATTACTTTCGGAAAATAGGCATAAAGTCATTTAAATAGGCGAAATTAGCTAGAAACCGAGAAAATTCGTAATATTGCTGGATTATCCATAAAAGATGGTCTACTATGTGTGATAATTGGATGGGTGCCATTTTCCACCATATTTTTTGTACTTGCTTCACAAAAAATGTCATTTTTGACAATTAAAAATGAAAAATGATATTTATAAAACTAATTTGAAAAACCTCAGTTCTGCAACATTGTTTGTCATACCAAGATACACCTATATGTCAAATATGGACACATTATCACAAACTATGGCACGGGGACGACCATAACTTGTTCATTTGACTCGAAACTTATACATGTTTATAGATGATTGACCTATTCATCCTACCTTGGTTGTGTTAGGTTAGGACATAGGAACATCCAAAACCAATATCCACCCAACTCTTGCAAAGATTCTCTCAGTTTCGCCCGAAGTGGGAGTTTTCAGCTATAAGTTCACCAACTTACTAGAGAGAAAGTGAAGTCGGTGAAGCCGGTCACACACCGGAGTAGGATATTGGACATGTACAACATCCAACACACTTTTACACATAATAAATGACCACATGTAATTTTTTTAGACATTCTGGCGCTCCAGTGGTCTTCTTCCGGCGAAACCCTAGACTTTTGTTCGGAATTCTACAAGATATCAAATATGCAACTCCAAATCAATCATAGGATGAACTAGTCTCAATAGGTGTTTTAGGTCGTAAATATAGTGTGGCTCACAAAGCAATGTAAGTGGGGAGAAGACGCGGAATGTTTATACCTTTCATCGCTAGTCTTCACCCTTTCTTGTTGGTTCCATCCTTACTCATCACTTTTTTTGAATAATATAGTTTTGAACAATGTGTATGATGATGAAGATCTCATTCTCTTCTTCGAAACGAGCTAAAGAACATCAAAATCCGATTTCAAATGCAAATGTTATGCGAAAAATGGTGAGTTAGATCAAAACAGTAGAGAGGCTATGCCGAGGGTGGCCGTCTGCGTAGAGAGGATACGCCGACGGCTTTTTCTATGCCGAGGGTGGCCGTCGGCGTAGCCTCTGTACGCCGACGGCCACGGCGGCGGGCTGACCACCATGGGCTCTACGCCGACGGCCCCGACAAAAGGCCGTCGGCGTAGCCTCTGGCCGTCGGCGTATGACGCCATTCCTGTAGTGTATATACATTATACAATAGGGATCGAAGGACAGGACTCGTTTAGACAAGTACTCCCTCCGTTCCAAATTCATTGACTTCCATTTATCCACACATGGATGTATCTAGACATGTTACACGTATAGATACATTCACATGTGGACAAATGGAAGTCAATTAATTTGGAACGGAGGGAGTAGAGCATAAAGAAAAGAATGCATGTTTCGATTAAGTTGTCAATAGCCATCCGTCAACCCGGCATCGTTTGCCTTTACTCAAAGTAGAGAATGTTATCGATCAAATGTTCCACTACATTTCGCAAAAAAAAAGTTCCACTTCATGTGTAAAGTTTATGCAACAGAACCAGATTCTTAGTCCTTGCTCGCTGAACAAAAGGGGCTGCTCACCTAACCTCAAGTATGGAGAGTTATGTATGATTTACTTACTAAGACGTTTGATGATCTTTATCGAAAAAAGACGTTTGATGATAATTGCACTTTAATATTTTGAAGAAAAAAACGATGTTCCAATAATAAGTATATTTTTTTGTTGTTTTAGAATTTTTTTGGTTATCGGTTGATGTTATCAACATGGTGTCTTCTATTTGTTATTTTGTGGTGATCCAAATTCGTATATACTGATAAAGGTCAACTTGTGACGAGGAGAGCGTAGCGCCTCGGAGTTGGACTGCAGCCGACTTAGGGTTTTATGCCACCATATATACCTCTTGTAAGCCACCGGTTGGGATAAGTCGCACGTTGTAAATCCCGGCGTTTGTAACCTCACCCGATATAGTGAAATATTGCTGGCTGGCGCCCGTGGTTTTTTCTCCTCCATTGTTGGAGGGATTTTCCACGTTAAATCTCGTGTCCCCGTTGATTTGATCTTTCCGCTCTTCATCGTTTTCTTTGCTATCGTTTATAACACTATTCTACCATTCTCACATACACCACAGTAACCTGAAGATATGAGAATCTGTACGAAATGGCCCACGTGAAATATTGTCTATTTTCATTATCTAATAATCAGTAGTCTCTCCGATCTGTATTAGTTGTCGCTATATTGGATGTATCTGCTTAATATGGGTCGGAGGGAGTAGAAAAAAATTGTACTCCGGAAAAGGGTGCACGGAGAAAAAAATCACACTAGGATTGGATTGGGCGCCCAGCCCAGCATTTGTAGTGCCAACCTTACCAGGCCTAGGCCATGGCAGGAAAAACTGGACTGAAGTTGGCGAGGCATATAAGTTGGCCGGCAGCTCGAATCGCCCCAGACGTGCGTGCCACTCGCAGCCCCCGAACAGAAATGGAGACATGCACACCTCACTCGTGAGTCATGAAATGATGATACATACAGATACAGATATTGAGATATTCATATACTGGTACCTCAACACGTCTGAACCACCGAGTAGCCCTGCATCTATCGCATGGAAGCATTTCTGCACAATAGATTACTTCGCGCGAGGACCTCGCGTGCACATTTCGAACTATATTCCGGCAGCTTCTATGTTACTCCACCGTGCTCTGCACTGCCGCGACCTCGTCGGATAGGAGCCCAAAGTCTTGCTTTCACGAAAAAGAAATCCTCGTCATGTTGTTTTTGCCGAGTGTCACGGGCACTCGGTATTGTACCTGAATCCTGTGGTAGGGGCCATTAGAGGTGGGTTAGCTCGACTTGCCTCGAAAATTATCCGTAAGAGTCGGTTGGGCGCGTGCAAATATGGCGAATCAGAATCAGTAAAGGAATTTGTCATGAAAATTGAGCCTACGAGACGGGTCTCTTTCGAAGTGGTCCATGCCTAAGTTTGGATATAGTATAAGTATAAACAATCTGACCGATATGTTGCAAGTGTATCGATTACAGTTAAAGTTTAACTACAACAAAAATTACAACAATGTGTTTACAGAAGGATTGGGAAGCCTAATGAAAAGCTTTCCCTAATGGCCTCCTAACCACTGTCTTTTTTCCATTGCATCCATCTAACCCCTAAACACTTAGCCAATTAGTTCGTGATTTATCGCCTTCCGCACAAAGGACAACCGGACATAGAGAGATATGTATAATGTTTTGCTCATGTGGTGAGTAGGGAGTAGTCCATCCTCTAAACTATGAGCATGTAGTGGTACCACACAGGGCCTAATGCTCCTCCAGCCAGGGCAGCGCCCAGACTTGTCAACGGTGCAAGCCTTATGTCTTATTACTTTTTATATCGATTTTTTCTGACAATTTAGCATCTTAAACTTATTTGCTCAGGTTGTTGGAAGTTTCTGGTCCGCCACGGGTAACGCATGTTCATTACACAGTTTACACTGGGAAGTACACGTAGAAAGTACACAATGAAGAAACTAGAGAAACCCAGAGAAAAATATACAAAATCGAGTTTAACGTGTGAGAAAGGTAAAAGAAAACCGTTGAAAACAGAAGCTGCCGATAATTTTCATTTCGGTGCCACAAGTCCATCTCCCGTGCTGGCGTGGCTCGTTTTTGTTTTTAAGATCAGCTGGCGTCGCTCACTCGCTTGTAAGTCCCTTTGCGGATAAGGCTTATCCGGAAAGGGGTACGGAGAGCAATTCGCGCAAGGATTCGATTGTGCGGCCCACGCAGCATTTGTTTCATTTGTTATGCCTAGCGTACCAGGCCTAGGCCATGGTTAAAAATACTGGACTTACTGGGCCAGGCTACAAGTGGGCCGCGCGCTCGAAGACGTGCCTGCCACTCGCTCAAGTTGACCGGAGAGGAGAAGAGAAAATCGAAACATGCACGCCTCGCCTCACCCTCAGTCATGGATCGAAGATATATAGATATACATATACACGTCTGAAGCACTGAGTGGCCCCGCATCTATCACATGGAAGAATTTCTATACACAATAGATTATCGCGCGAGGACCTCGCTCGCACATTTTCAACTAGTACTCCCTCCGTTCCTAAATATAATAAACATATCCAACATATTGTTTACATGCATACTAATATGAGTGCACATAGGGATCAGTGCAGGCCGTAGGGTCTTCTTTTCCGTTTTTTAGTACTGCATGAGCAGAGTCGCGAACTCGATACCTCTTTACTCTGATACGATATAGAAGTGTTGCACTAGCCATTTATCACAAAAGTCCAAACTGATGCAAAGGGTTGTGCAATATATTTGTATCTTGACACATCATTGATCAAACATTATTGATCAATGACGGGCACCGGAATTTTTTTTCTCTTATTTTGTTAGTGGTATTGTCCGTGTGGATATATGGGATTTGGTTACTGGTTGAAATGAAACGGTTACAGTCGGCAATTGAAATTCTCCGTGCCCCTTGCCGGGTTAAAATCTTAGACCGTTAGGATTTGGAGCAGATTCTTGCTCCCAAAATTGTTTTTATATGTTTCAAGTTTAAATTTTATTTTTTGTCTAAGAATCCGACCAATAATTTTCCGGTAGCCATGGTTACCGGAAATCCCACCCCTTCCACGATTTTTTTCATGCCGTCCGGTATCCAAATCGTTGGTGGATATGCCCGAACCGGAAACTGAATGTGGTGACCTACTCTCATGACAATGAACCAGAACTTGGTACACCTTCAATTGTGTAAGGAGTTTACGGCCGGATTGTGTTTTCTGGAAAGCACTGATCACCTACAAGTAAGATCGGTACTAGGAATCCTAGACCACATACAACGCTAAACCCATGGAAAGGGTTCACACCTTTTTCAGTTCACCAAACCTTTCCCGCATGCATCTAGTGCACCACCCCTCATCAAAATGTTGCAAGCAATCAAAGATGTTTACCCAAAGAAACAGGAGATACCAAGCAGCACCCCAAGCAACCGCAAGACCCATCCTGTATTCCTGTGCCGTATATATATGTTCTCTCAGTTGACCCCAAGCACATTGCCTGGTTAAGCCGAGCAGACTATCCGCCTGGAGAAGATCACCGGAGATATGTACAGGGTTGACGTGGCCGTGGTCCTGACGCTCGTCATTCTGGCGGCGAGCGGGTTGTCTGCCTCGGCGGCGGGAAATAGGCGGCTGCCGGTGCTGGAGGAGGTAGGAGACGATCATGCGGCGAGAGGAGAGGTTACGTACGACGGCAGGGCTCTGGTGGTGAACGGCACGAGGAGGATGCTCTTCTCCGGGGAGATGCACTACACCAGAAGCACCCCTGAGGTACGTACTCGATCGGTACTCCCTTCGTGTTCCTGTGATCGTTGCTGCGTCTGCTCTGCATTTTTTGGGTATTGTTGTTTCTGATTCCGGCAGGTTTTACATTGATCCATCGATCCCGGCCTAAGAGAACATCTGTATCCGATCCGGCCTTTGTTGTTCAGTAGCTAACCGCCACGCCTAGCAATGTCGGACCACGGTGCAGAGAAACTCCGTTTAGTTCCCGCCTCCTGGCCACGGCGGCGAAGGGAGGGCGGCGATCGGCGAGCTACCATTGATTGGTGATCACCGTAAAGTGGAAACGGGTTAATTGGTCGCCGTAAATTCGTCCAGCAGTGACCTGCTCACCGCTTTATTCATTTCCAGCATGAACTGCTTGCCATTTTCGTTAGAGTTATAGTAGAAGGTCCGTTACTGATAGCAACGCTTTTGGACCTGGCTGGAAACTGGATTACAGGAATACTATTGCCAGTCTGCCACTCGGATCCAAAATAGCTAAGCTGGTGCGTGCACGTTCTATAATTCCATAAACAAATTAATCGAGCATGTACGCAAATACACGCTGTCTGGTGAATGGTGATGCTGATCTTTTTTGGCCCTGCGCATATGAGGCATCGACCATCCACCTCTTTGGGGAAAAACAGCTTTACTACTAAAAACATGCATGTCCACTAAACACGCCAGCTGTTTACAGAATGTAGTAATTCCACTCGCCTTGATTTTATCCACGTACGGGCAGAGAGTTGAACTATGTTTCCCATGGAATAATGAGCATACCAGGGAAATTATTGAAGAGTATTGATTCCCCTATCTCTGAACACTGAAAGCTTGTTTCTTAGCGAAAAGTTCCTTTAGCTCTTGAGCAGTCGAGTTCTATGGATTTTTTTTAAAAAACTTCAAGTAGCATTTTCAATTTTTAAATTTCCACAATTATCGTCTTGAATCCAGCATTCTCACGTGTGGGCAAATATAACGTGTGAGAGAAATTTATTGAAGAGATTTTAACTCATGCATACGGTATTGGTAAAGCAATTAAGACTTCATAAACAGTTTAGTAGCACTCCAAAAATACCAGCAAACGAACAAGCCAAACTTTATTAGCAGGCGTGATAGCAACTCATCACCAATACATTTCCTTTTTCAACTATATACCTACAAATATTTGCAAAGCATGTACATGTTGCCTTCATGGTATATATAACACAGCGAAGTTAAAACTTGAAGAAATTCCACCACAAGCCGTAGCTAGTGATCGACAATCTCGAGAATCATGGCCATTGTGGTGATGGTAGCCGTGTTGACGGTGTGCTTATGTGCCGCGGTGGCGGCAGGAAGCCGGTGGGGAGGAGAGGGAGGTGAGGTAGTGGGAAGGAAGGTCACGTACGATGGCAGGGCTTTGGTGCTTAATGGCGCTAGGAGGATCATGTTCTCCGGTGAGATGCACTACACTAGAAGCACTCCTGAGGTAACCAGTTAGCCACTCCTTTGGGGCCATTTTGTAGGTTCATCCTCTTGATTTGATCACGGCGTAGTTATCAGTGGTAACATAGCTAAGATCTTTTCTGTTTTGGTCAGAGAGGAGCAGCTTGCTGATATCAGTTTTGGATAAGTTAGACATGGTACTTAACAGCATGGATAAAAGAAACATGGAAGAATTCATACAAGTAAATCGACTTGTTATATGTCTTAGAATTTGAACCTGGTAGAGTAGTAGTGTTGCCTCCATTACAGGTATTTTGGGGTTTAGAGTGTTCAAAGAGAAGTTTGGGAATTCAGATTGGCGGTTTCAGTCCTGTTCGCCCAGCTCCTCTGGTCGGGATTCGGGAGTCGGGACTGCACTTACCCGTAGGGATCAGCCAGAGTACGCTGGGTTCAAAGGCCATCCCGGTTGCGAGTAGAATGACTTCTTTCATCGGCTTCTCTTAACATACTCCTCTGCTTCTCTTTCTCTGCCTCGCGTGCGGGTTACATGGCACAGTATACACGCCACGAAAAGTCCATTTCCACCTCCTCTGTTCTGTGTTCTAAAAAAAACCCTCCTATGTTCTGTCCTGGGACTCCTGCGCCGCGCACCATAAGGCATCAGAGCTGTGGTTTTCTCTGAAAGAAGTACTAGTAATCACTTATGCATGCAATCTATAAATCCTGAAATGTTGTATCAGCTGCTATCTTTTCTGCCAGCTATGATACACTGCAAAAGAAGTTACCTGCGTAATTACAACCACAGGCTGTAATTTCTCATCTGACTCTGCTTACATCCTCAGCAAAACCTGTCTCGGTTTACAAGTATAAACCCCCAAGAGCCGGCCAACTTAGCTTCAGGCATTGGTAAATAGACAAAGGTCAAATTCGAGGCAACGTTCGAAGTGAACTAACATACAATTTCCTAGCTTCCTTGAAGCAATTTTCTGATAAGCTGTGTCTTGCGATTCATTACCAGATTCCTTTCTTCAGTTTGTGCTTCTTAAAAATTGACAGATGTGGCCAAAACTAATAGCGAAAGCCAGGAAAGGCGGCCTCGATGTGATACAAACATACGTCTTTTGGAATGTCCATGAGCCTGTGCAGGGCCAGGTATGTCCTCTTTCTAGCTTGAGATATACATATACACATATATATAGCTGTCAAAGCAAATGAGAAGTATTTAATGGGTTGTTTAATTACAATACATGTTTTCGTATCATTGCATCAGTATAACTTTGAGGGGAGATACGATATTGTGAAGTTCATCAGAGAAATTCAAGCTCAAGGGCTCTATGTGAGCCTCAGGATTGGTCCCTTCTTAGAGGCAGAATGGAAGTACGGGTACGAATGCACGAAACCAATTTTTATGTGCATCTATACTACTAATTAAAGTACAAGTTAAGGTGGGATACTTCCGATCCGAAAACAGTACATATATAATTCAGTTTTATAAATCTAAATATCTGTTATCAAAGGTTACCCTGACTCCTAATGAGTCATATTATTTGCCTCCTGGTATTGTTTCACACATGCATAATATCAGTTGTTTCTCCTTCAAGTCTAGATTTTTTTTAATATGGTTACTGCTATATGTGGATATACATTCCATAAAATATATATTGGTATGCGGTTATAAGCATCTTACTTCCTGAAATGTTGTAAAATCTTTATAACTTAACTATTTCTAAGAGCAGAATACTAAATCCGCGTCAATTAATTTATAACGGAGGGAGTACTCTTTGTAAGTGAATAAACAAAAATAGTACTCCCTTCCGTACCAAATTAATTGACGTGGATTTAGTACAACTTTGCGCTAAATCTGCGTCAATTAATTTGGAACGGTGGGAGTAAACAAATGATGGATATCTTGTGTTCATGCAGAGGATTTCCATTTTGGCTACATGATGTTCCGAACATCACCTTCCGAACTGACAATGAACCCTTCAAGGTAATTATATGTGATATGGCATTCTTTAACTTTGTACCTGAAACATTATGAACTGGTTTCAGAATTTTGATTTGGCACAGTCTAAAGAAACACTACTAGAGTAACTTTATGTTGGTTATATTTAAATTTTTACGTGGAAAATTTTTTTTTATCTATGCAGCAACACATGCAAAGATTTGTCACACAGATAGTAAACATGATGAAATATGAAGGGCTATATTACCCACAAGGAGGCCCCATCATCATTTCTCAGGTTAGGAAAATAACTTGAATTTGTAATCATGTTAAGTTCTCCATCTCCATGTGCCTATTATGTAACAAAATAAGTAAATTCAGATTGAGAATGAGTACCAGATGGTTGAGCCTGCATTTGGCTCAAGTGGCCCACAGTATGTCCGCTGGGCAGCTGAAATGGCTGTAGATCTGCAGACAGGTGTTCCATGGATGATGTGCAAGCAGGATGATGCCCCGACCCAATTGTTGGTATTCATTATTATATCAGTTCATTTAACCTGCCTGTAACCTCATTAGACAAAAAATCATATCAGTTTAACAAATAAGTTTCCTTCTAGATTAATACCTGCAATGGGCTCATCTGCGGAGAAACATTCGTAGGACCAAACTCACCTAGCAAGCCTGCACTGTGGACAGAAAATTGGACAACTCGGTAATGTTGCAAACTCACTTCTGCTCATTTTGTATTGGATCTTTCCATTTTGATTGGAAAAAATAAGATCTGATGGTCAACTGTTAATGTGTTCAGGTACCTTATATATGGTAATGATACAATACTTAGATCTACAGAAGATATTTCCTTTGCAGTTGCACTTTTTATAGCAAGAAAAAGAGGAAGCTTTGTGAGCTACTACATGGTATGAATTTCGTAACAAATGACTTCAAAATTCCCAAGTGTAGCCTTTTTACAACTTTTTCATGTTGGTTATGATGCAGTACCATGGAGGAACAAACTTTGGGAGGTTCGCCTCTTCATATGTAACAACAAGCTACTATGATGGGGCTCCTCTTGATGAATATGGTAAATAGTTAAGCAAAAGACAAGGCATGTCAGAAGCATTTAGACCTGTCTACCATATAACAGCAACTAATAAATTTAGTGGTACTGTATGTCTGTATCCAGGTTTAATATGGAGACCTACATGGGGTCATCTCAGAGAACTGCATGCTGCAGTGAATCTGTCTTCAGAAGCATTGTTGTTTGGAAGATACTCCAATTTTTCATTAGGTCAAGAACAAGAGGTAAAAATACACAGCGTCTTACTATAGCACACTATTCAATAAATTCTAGCAATACAAGCACATAATTTAAGTCGTACTCCAGGCACATGTTTTTGAAACAGAATTGAAATGTGTGGCATTCCTGGTCAACTTTGATAAGCATCAGACACCAACAGTAGTATTCCGCAATATATCTTTGCAACTGGCACCAAAATCCATCAGTATTCTATCAGATTGCAGGACAGTGGTTTTTGAAACAGCCAAGGTATGTGACCTATTAACATATTTCATCACAGAAAAATGCCATAGGCTCTTGTTATGATGTTTTACTTTATTAATTTCTATCACAGGTAAATGCTCAGCATGGGTCAAGAACAGCTGAAGTTGTACAGTTTCTCAATGACATTCATACTTGGAAGGCATTCAAAGAACCAATTCCTCAAAATATAAGCAAATCTGTGTACACTGGAAACAAACTATTTGAACATCTCTCAGCAACTAAAGATGAGACAGATTATCTTTGGTACATCGTCAGGTAAGAAAAGTTCCTCAAAGGTGTTTGTCATCATTTGGATTTTACTTAATTACTTGAGTTGACTTTCTATGCTAATTGTATTTCTTAATGCAGCTATGAATATAGACAGGGTGGTGATGGCCAGCTCGTGCTTCTTAATGTTGAGTCGCGAGCACATATATTGCACGCTTTTGTCAACGGTGAATTTGTAGGTCGGTATCCTATAAGAAAAATTGTGGTCTTGCCTAGCTTCTTCATATATCCTTTTGTGAAAAGTAACAGCTAATTCACAATATGCAATCTGGAACTACATGTGCATCATACAAATTACTCAGATTATGTTATCTTCTTAGTTATTTTTTTCTTATTTACATTTTACAACGAATGTGATGTGTTATTGCTAATCGCAATTCACTCATATCTATTATTGTATAACTTCCCTCAACAATATGGTCAGGGAGTGTGCACGGGAGTCATGAAGGACGTGGCAACATAATTCTCAACACGAATATTTCTCTAAAGGAGGGGCAGAACACCATATCATTGCTTAATGTAATGGTTGGATCACCGGTATGCATGGTTCCTATTACCCACCCAGCCAATATATATAATTAAAAAAGGAACTAATAGGAGGGAACCAAACCTTCTTAAAAATGGGTCCTTCAATCAACAGAGTATATGGTGCCGAACTACCAATGTACCAGGCATATGTTTATACATTCTAATGAAGTAAAAAGAGCAAAGGAGTTGAGTGTAACTTATCAAACACATAGGTGTTAAGACATTTTAAGGTTTTAGATTGTCACAACATATATTGGAGCTAGAGTACCATAAATTTCAAACATAAGTTCTTATAGAAAGTGAAACTAGCCATCTATAAAACTGAGATGTTCTAACTGGAAGGATTCTGGCGCATATATGGAAAAAAGAAGCTTTGGAATCCGTAAAGTGAGTATACAAAAAGGACAACAGCCACTACATATCCTCAACAACGAGTTATGGGGATATCAGGTAAATCTAAGTCAACACATTTGGAATGTGAAATAGAGATCATTAAATAACTCTAGAATGTGATCTGACAGATTAAATGCAGGTCGGCTTATTTGGAGAAGGGAATGGGATATACACGCAAGAAGGATCATCCAGTGTTAAATGGACAGATATCTATAATTTGACAAATCTTCCCCTTACTTGGTACCAGGTACATTAAAACAACTTGTTCATAATCCTGAATTAATTTTCCCGCGATTCAGAGCAATAAAGTATTCACTGAATCATTTGTCCAGACATCATTTGCCACACCAATGGGCGATGATGCAGTGACACTAAACCTTACGAGTATGGGAAAGGGTGAAGTGTGGATCAATGGGGAGAGCATTGGGCGGTATTGGGTCTCATTCAAGACCCCAAGCGGGCAACCTTCTCAATTCCTGTAAGTAGAGTTAAATCCATTCTCAGTTTCAGATTCTCTTCTCTTCCCTGTGACCTAACAAGCAATATCTAACTGGCATCATATCTCTAAACTTCCAAGGTATCACATACCCCAAAACTTTCTGAAACCTAGAGACAACCTCCTTGTTCTTGTTGAGGAAATGGGAGGCGATCCGCTACAGATAACAGTGAACACAGTGTCTATAACAACAGTGTGCAGTAATGTAAATGAGCTTTCTGCTCCGGCTCTCCATACTCAAGGAAGGGGCCCAGAAGTACGTCTACACTGCCAAAGGGGTAAATACATCTCATCAATTGAGTTTGCGAGTTATGGGAATCCTTCAGGAGACTGCACAGCATTTTCCACTGGAAGTTGCCATGCTGAATCATCAGAATCTGTCGTAAAACAGGTAACATGATATAGCCTCCTCAAGTATCATAATCTGCTGCCTTATTAATAATATACAACTAAATACACTTATTTTGTTCTTCCAGGCCTGCATAGGTAAAAGGGCTTGCTCTATTCCGGTATCTTCTGCCAAGTTTGGCAGTGATCCATGTCCTGAAATCCAAAAATCCCTTATAGTCGTGGCAAATTGCAGATGATACCACAGATTAAAGGAAGGTTAATGGCTAAATCACCAGAGAGCAAGGACTGGATAGGTTGAGGGTAGGTTATACGGATCCATTGTTTTAATCCAAACAATCCGATAGACATATGTGCAGTTCACCCAAAACCAAAAGACAGATCATTCTGTTGCAAATGGAAAATGTACAAGAATCGTTGCATTTCGAGCCTCTCTCATGTCCTCTTTGAACCAATGCTGCCGCAACGGCAACCTCTGCCGCGTGTGGAAGCCTAGTTGCACAAAGATGATTGCAACAAACTGAAGAACGATAGACGGTGTATCCTTGAAAAAAACTGAAGAACGATAGAGTGGTATAGGGCATCGTAGCACGGACAAGGTTTTGACTTACAAAATCGCCGGTGTACCTTCCCTCTCCTGCCCCGCCCACCTGACACGATTTGGCCAGGGCGAGGTCAAAGGTTGCCGCTGCAATCGCCGTCATCGTCTCATCCTCCGGCGAAGACCCGCGCTTGGGAGACGACCACCGGTTCACAACGTCCCCGACCATCTCTCGATCCCTCGAGCAAACTCCGGCGAGCTCTCCGGTGGAGCCGGACCCTCACCCCTGAGGCCCTACCTCACCGCGGCACCATGACCACGAGACAGGGGAAGAGGGGAAAAATTGCGATCTTCCCGTTTAAGGGCTTTGGACCCGAATGTAACATCAGACAGTGGCTGTTCCAGTAAGCAGCGTCTGCTAGAGGGCCGCCTATTGAGAACCTGAATTCGGCTGAGACGGCCTTTGCACTATGAGCCCCGTTTGGAACACAAGAAATAAAAACATAGGAATAGAAAAAATGCAGGAACTGACATGTCATGTTTCGTAGATTTTTACAGGAACTTAAACCACAGGAAATTTTCCAAAGTATCGTTTGGATGTCGGAAAAAGACAGAAATTGTAGACACGGGGAGATGAAAACATGAGGTCGCCTCATGTTTCTTTTCCTCCAAAATTCATATGAAATAGCTCGTTTTATAGGAATTTAAAAAAAATCTGAGATTTCTATTCTTTTGTTCCAAACGGTTTCATAGAAATTTTTCCTATAGGAATCCTATCCTCTAATAATATTCCTACGATTTTCATTTGTTTCAAACCGGGCCTGGCCGTGGACAGTTTCTGAAAAAGGGAACGATGCCCGGCCTCTGCGTTAATGCACACAGTCCCTTGTTTTGCAAATTTTCAACCGTGCTAAAAAGCAATACAAATTTTCAACCCTTCCAGCAAAAAGGAAATAAAAGAAGTGACAATGTACCTTCATCCATAAAAAGTCTACCAGATGACACGATAAAAACTCATGCACTACAAAGCTTATCGCTAGACTGTCAATCAAATTGGCTGAACAGTGTTCATAATACTATCTTCAAGTGGCTACCGACAGTATCTCACGCCTCAAAACGCTGCATTCAGAACTATGTACGAAGCAAATGGATAATCATATGATTAACCTGTAAAAAAGGGAAGCCTTTTTCCCCTAAATGTTATACTATCATTACAATGATTCACAAAGCCCAACGTGAAAACTCACCCTTTCACTTCGTCCAAGAGATGGTTCTAATCAAGTGTTTCCAAGTGTGTGAATTTTCTGGCAGGGATTCTCACTGACTAATGAAATTCCAGATGCGCTATGAAATCATTCGCGTAAATTATCCAATGCTTATTTAGTCTTCGAACTTATATCATTGGTGAAATTTAATATCTTTCCTAAGGAGGAGGAATATCCCAGCCTCAACATCGGTTGATGCCTACAACCATATATTGTTCATTATTTAAAGCTAGGCAGAATAAGTCATCAAGTTGAACTAGTTGACCGAAAAAAAACTACAAGGCCATATGCCTCGCGGTAGTAACTCCACCAACCTACCACATACCCTAGAAGTGAATGAAGCAAACGAAAGTACACAGTTCCTAGGAAAATCTTTCAAAAGATATCGCCGCACGTGCGCCGATATTGACGAGTACAACTGTAGGTAGATCCCTGAAACTTATCCCCGAAGCCGAGTTTTGAGACACCACCTTCAACAAGGGCACGATACAACCGTACGTCGACGATCAGATTTTTTTTTGAGAGAGAGACAATCAGAAATCTTGTGTTTCTGCCAGAGTGCACACATAATTGTCGACGAAATCATGATTGCAATCAAACCCTCTACTTGTTTACGATATCTCGCTAGCCAGTACCACTAGAGTTGATGCTGGAAGTAGGAAGCGTCTCATACCGCCCCGCTTTCGGTCACTGTCGCACCACTTTCGATCCACCTCCTATGGCGACAAAGGGCATTTTCCCGTTGATGAGCGAGCAACAAGCGTGTCATGGAAAATCCTCGCGTAGGACATGTCAAGTCGGATTGAACCCGATCTAGAGATCGAGTGGGTGTCCCGTACCATCACCGGCCTCGGAAGGTTCACAGTCTAAGGAAGGGACATCCCATACTGCCGCAAGGGAAGCTGCATGGAGAAGAAAACCTTCATCATCTCGAGATCCAACCACTGCGTCGACACATGAACACAAAGGTCGTCGCCGCCCTAGAACAACGATGGCGACCCCTATTTCCAATCTCCCGTGCCACCGGATTAAGATGTCTGCCACCACGCCACCCATACGATCCACGCCAGGCCGCTCGACGCTGCTGTATGAGGACCACCGAGAAGAAGTTTGGCGTCGCGGTCTCCTCATCGAATTTGTTGGCCCGTGTTGTCTTTCCTTCTGAGAATTAAGAGCCCTTCCGCCGCCGCCGCTGCGTGGATTTCGCACGGCTGTGCCCTTCAGCGACAGTTAGGGGACAAGGTATGAGAGGAGAGGTTCCCCGTGGTGGCGGCTAGGATTTCTCCCGAGCCGCCACAATAGTGACATGGGTGACGTGAGGGATGCCATGTGAAATTTTATTCCGATGGGTAGGCTTCCCGATATTTCAGAACTCTAAGTATCCTAGTGATTAGTATCTTTTCTCATGAAATTTGGCATCTCTGGATTTCCAGTAGGAACACTGTCTGATACACACTACAATGCACGAAGAAATGATTGGCCTAAATTGAGTGATCCAGATATCAGAATCATAGGTTGTGGCTCTCCAATGCTTATTCAACGGCCATGTCCTGATGGGGTTTCACATAGGATACTCCCTCCGTTCATATAGGTATGGTGGATAAGTTTTGGCACGGAAATTAAAGATTGCTCGTGTAGGAAAAAATTAAACCAGTTTTGGATGAAATTACCTCTGGCTAGTTGACGTGTGAAAATGGGAGTGCGTGAGATAAAGAAACATAATCAAATCTCTAAAAAAAATATCAAACCTTGCGGACTGAGAAGAAAAAGATGATCCAGGGATATTTCATTCAATCAGGGGCGTAGACAGGCCCAGGCCACCCTGGCCTTGGCCCGGGGTGTGAACATGCAATTTAGGCTAATTTACTGCTACAGTACAGCACTGTAGGGGTACACTGTATCTACAGTACATGAAGGTGCCCTGGGACGTGTGCTCATCCTGGCTACGCTACTGCATTCAATTATATGTTTACAATTACCAGTAACTAGAAGCTGATAGTGTGGTGATATGGGCCGCAAGAGTGTGCCAAACCGCCGTCCCACTCCCTTCATCTTTTTAGCTTTCAGTATGATGTAATGTGCCATCTAACCTAGCAGGAGTACGACGGACACTATGGCAAACATCACTTAAGCAACATCTAGTAGCTACCATATAAAATGGAAGAAGAAAGAAGGAGACATCCTACAAGAACCAACAAATACCTGTCTCTTTTCTGAAAATCTATGGTTCGCTCCATGCCCCCATGTGGAGAGGTTTTTTAAGTGTGAGATTGTGACTAAACTTGCATAGGCGTGGTTTAAATGGCTAGTAGCAGATAAGCCGGTGACGTGTATGCTGGCTATACCATCCGTACCTCGCCGATCAGTATCAAGAAGTTTAAATTTCTTATTCCCGTTCAAGATCATTTGGTTCCAGTTTGTCCTGACAAACTGTGACCCCTTACCTACAAGCAGTGACCTCTTCTTTGGCCCTTCCCTCCCTGTGTTTGTCATCATCTTGTTGTTCTCTATGACACTGACTCCAGCATCTATCTCAATTTTAAGTACTTTCAGGCACAAAACAATGCTTCGAGTCTAGCATCGACGATCTGCTATTTACAAACTGTACATAGGGTGCGAGAGACAGAGTTAAACTTAGTTTCCCCTTCTTCGTCTTCTTTGGGCAAGGAGATTGAAAGGCTCGTTCATGTTTTGGCCCTACGCCTGTAGCCCTGTACACAGAGATCGAAGGATGGATCACATGGCAGTGAATGATCGCATCATGAGAGGGTTCATTTTCCGGGCCCCTTGCTACTCCCAGATTTCTATGGGCACGCAGCTTCGAAGTGCTTGGATGATTGGATCTCGCTAGGACATTGCATGAGTGAGGTGAGTTACTGGCAAGTGTAATAATTCACTCGATCACAAGAGTGCGACGTTTCGGAGCCCAAGCGCTCCAAGGAGTTCGGTGTTTTGAAAAAATCTAAAAGTTGAGAGTGAAGTTATTTTGCATAGATACATAAAAATGTTTTTTGCAATTCTTAAAAATATATTTAAAATATGGTGTAGGTCTTTATATTTGTTTTTTTATCTAGATCACACATGAAAACATAATTCGATGAAAAAATAAACGTATATACTAGACATCTATACTGCATCTATATATACTTCTATTTTTGAAAAAAATTAAATGTACAAATGAAGTTCTTTGCAAGCTTCGTGTAGCTCGATCTCCGGTTAGAGTTTGTGTGGGTCACAAAGTTTACATTGAAATTCCCTGAAGAAAAAGTTTACATATGTGAATGCAGTCATGCACGGCTTCAGTACGTCGGGAGAGACCATGAGTAACAAATGCAACTGTGGCCTTGCCTGATGATCCAGATCTTGACAAAGCTGTCGGCGAACACAATAAATACAGTCGTTGTACATGTCAGTACGGACTGAAAGAGCAAGCTGCTAGTAACTGGTAACCTACTCTTCTTCTACGCAGCTAGATAAGCTATGATTACGACCCAGAACACGGCCTGCCTCCTTGAGTCTTGACGCATGATGACCAAGTTGCAGTGCTAAGTAAATGCAGCGAGTTTTGTGTTATACCGGGAGAGCTGGGATTCTCTTAGGGTTGTATCACCAAGATATAATGTGAGGAATTAATAGAAGTCTTGCATTTAAAAAATACAACGATAATGATTCTTTGTAAGTTAAACCGGTGTAGCTGCGACGATTTTTGAAGATGGTGAAAGAGAACAACTCTTCTGGCCGATCTAGCTCTATGCTGCTACACACGTCTGAATTATTACAATGTCAAAAAATAGTTTTAAACCACAACTACACTGTGAGCTCAATTATTGCAAAGACTTTCCAAATTCTCATCCATGTTGGCACATAAATGTTGAATAATTTTCACCAGGTTGTTGCTAGAGACTTTTTTTTTGAAAAGGGGAAAGACCTCAGTCTGTGCATCAATCGATGCATACGGTGAACTTATTGCATTATTGAAGTTTATTCATACAAGAGAAGAGTTCAAGAATCACATAAGGTTGAGACATAGATCAACCATCTAAAAATGCTAATAGAACTTAACATTGTTGTATCAACATGATATTCTATTGTCAAGTCGCCACCGAATAGGTTGTGTAAATCTCGTGCAACGTTTTCAAAAGGTTGAACTTAGAATGCATATCATGCCCGCGGTCCACCGATTGGAGAAAAAACCACATACATATCCAATGTGTGTCCAAATGTATCATTAACCTGCAAAAAAGATGGAGCTCTTGATTTTTTTTAAACAACATCATTGTGAACATTTCATATCGCCAAAGTAAAGCACAAACACCCACTCGGATTTGAATTTTATCTTTCTTAGCTATGACATTCAACCAATTGCCAAACAAATTTGTGATATTAGTTGGAGGTGATAAGCTAAACATCATGTGGACTAGGCGCCAAATTTTAGTTGCAAAAGGGCACAAAATGTATAAACGTTGTATTGGCAAATTGCAGATGATACCACAGATTAAAGGAAGGTTAATGGCTAAATCACTAGAGAGCAAGGACTGGATAGGTTGAGGGTCGGTTATACGGATCCATTGTTTTAATCCAAACAATCCGATAGACATATGTGCAGTTCACCCAAAACCAAAAGACAGATCATTCTGTTGCAAATGAAAAATGTACAAGAATCATTGCATTTCGAGCCTCTCTCATGTCCTCTTTGAACCATGCTGCCGCAACGGCAACCTCTGCCGCGTGTGGAAGCCTAGTTGCACAACGATGATTGCAACAAACTGAAGAACGATAGACGGTGAGGCATTACGTCGAGCAGTTTGCTGTATCGGCGCAGCGCCGTGGGGGTGGAGGAGAGCGTGCGTGTGTGTACGGCAAGGATCTCAAATTCCCCCAAATCAGCTTATGGGATGTTCTTCGCCGCGAACATCAAATTTCCCCTGTGCTGGCCCAATCTGGAAGTCCAAAGCACCTGCCCGCTGCAAATTCTTCATGTGGCTCGTTGTTCATCAACGTTGCCTAACCGCGGACAACCTGCAAAAGCATGGCTGGCCGCACAGCGCCACCTGCCGGCTATGTCTTTCGGCTCCCGAGACCTGCACACATCTGTTCGTGCATTGCCCATTCAGTGCTGGGGTATGGCAAAGGATCAGGGCGTGGACTAACGCCGACTTCCCCATTCCGAGCACAACATTCTCTAGCACAGAGGACTGGTGGTTGCAGACCAGGAAAAGGGCGCCCAAGAACCTGCGATGCGACTTCGACACCGTGGTCATTCTGGTACACTAAAGCTCTGGAAGGAGAGGAACGGAAGGATCTTTCAGAATGAAAGCCACCACGAGGAGCTGGTCTTCGATGGCATCCGGGAAGACATCGCCTTATGGCGATCTGCTGGCCGCGTGCTGACAATCTGAGCTAGCCGGCTTCTTTGTTCATCCTTAGGCGTCGAGTTGTGTGCTCGGCTGGCCAGGCCTGTCTGGCGCAGCCTCTGCTGCCTGTAACTGTCTGGAGACACACGCTTCGTGTGTTCAACCTGATGTACCCTCTTTTCTATCTTAATAAAGATCGGCCAATAGGCCCTTCGAAAAAAAAAACGATAGACGGTGTATCCTTGAAAAACACAGAAGAACGATAGACTGGTATAGGGCATCGTAGCATGGACAAGGTTTCAACATACAAAAATCGCCGGTGTACCTTCGCTCTCCTGCCCTGCCCATCTGACACGATTTGGCCAGGGCGAGGTCAAAGGTTGCCGCTGCAATCGGCGTCATCGTCTCATCCTCTGGCGAAGACCCGCCCTTGGGAGACGACCACCGGCTCGCCGACCATCTCTCAACGCCTCGAGTGATGTGTTCTAGGGTTCCCGATCTTTCGATGAGAGAGGATAACTATGATTTGGAGAGGATTTGATTCTCACGATTCGGCTACCAACCGTACAGGGAGAACCGTACATGACTGATATCCACGGCAATCGTTGAACCAACTCCACGATGTTATCGACCGAGCCAACGACACGATCAACCTGTCCACGAAGGACTTTTCCTGCATGCAAATCGAAGAACAAGCAAGAAAACAATAGCGTAAGCAATCTGAAATTGCGGATATGCTAGATGAATAATAATCTCAAAAGATGAAAGTTGGGGTTTCGAAAGAATGTCTTGACGGTCACACTAGCCGCTACGAGCGTAGACAAATAAAAGTAGCACAATAGCTAAACTTCTCTAAACAAAACCCCAAAAAACAAAACCCTAACAAAAGCTATCTATTTATTGGCAGCTTGACGGCGGCGCCTGATCCTCACGCGGTCACGCAATCATACGATCGGAGGGTTGGGCCTCATGCACGAGCCATGGGCCAATGTGTGTGCATGGCATGCATAACCAGGGGCCCACACCTTCTTTATGTATTTTGTTGCATGCTCGATGCATGACCAGCCAGCCCAACTCCTTGGCGCACATGAGATTGGCTTGATAGCTTGATGAACTGCAGCGCCATACATGCATCGGCCTGACGATGCTACAGAATCAGCATGGCTGGTTGTACAATACTTTCGTGATAGATGACAGTTGACGCCGATGTTCTCATCATCGAGCAAACTCCGGTGAGCTCTCCTGTGAAGCCGGACCCTCACCCCTGAGGACCTCACCGCGGCACCATGACCACGAGACAGGGGAAGAGGGGAAAAATTGAGATCTTCCCGTTTCTGGGCTTTGGACCCGAATGTAAACATCAGACAGCAGCTGTTCCAGTAGGCAGGGTCTGCTAGAGGGCCGCCTATTGAGAAGCTGAATTCGGCTGAGACGGCCTTTGCACTATGAGCCCCGTTTGGAACACAAGAAATAAAAACATAGGAATAGAAAAAATGCAGGAACTGACATGTCATGTTTCGTAGATTTTTCAGGAACTTAAACCACAGGAAATTTTCCAAAGTATCGTTTGGATGTCGGAAAAACACAGAAATTGTAGACACGGGGAGATGAAAACATGAGGTCGCCTCATGTTTCTTTTCCTCCAAAATTCATATGAAATAGCTCATTTTATAGGAATTTAAAAGAAATCTGAGATTTCTATTCTTTTGTTCCAAACGGTTTCATAGAAATTTTTCCTATAGGAATCCTATCCTCTAATAATATTCCTACGATTTTCATTTGTTTCAAACCGGGCCTGGCCGTGGACAGTTTATGAAAAAGGGGACGATGCCCGGCCTCTGCGTTAATGCACACAGTCCCTTGTTTGGCAAATTTTCAACCGTGCTAAAAAACAATACAAATTTTCAACCCTTCCAGCAAAAAGGAAATAAAAGAAGTGACAATGTACCTTCATCCATAAAAAGTCTACCAGATGACACGATAAAAACTCATGCACTACAAAGCTTATCGCTAGACTGTCAATCAAATTGGCTGATCAGTGTTCATAATACTATCTTCAAGTGGCTACCGACAGAATCTAGAGTATCTCACGCCTCAAAACGCTGCATTCAGAACTATGTACGAAGCAAATGGATAATCATATGATTAACCTGTAAAAAAGGGAAGCCTTTTTCCCCTAAATGTTATACTATCATTACAATGATTCACAAAGCCCAACGTGAAAACTCACCCTTTCACTTCGTCCAAGAGATGGTTCTAATCAAGTGTTTCCAAGTGTGTGGATTTTCTGGCAGGGATTCTCACTGACTAATGAAATTCCAGATGCGCTATGAAATCATTCGCCTAAATTATCCAATGCTTATTTAGTCTTCAAACTTATATCATTGGTGAAATTTAATATCTTTCCTAAGGAGGAGGAATATCCCAGCCTCAACATCGGTTGATGCCTACAACCATATATTGTTCATTATCTAAAGCTAGGCAGAATAAGTCATCAAGTTGAACTAGTTGACCGAAAAAAAACACCAAGGCAGTATGCCTCGCTGTAGTAACTCCACCAACCTACCACATACCCTAGAAGTGAATGAAGCAAACGAAAAGTACACAGTTCCTAGGAAAATCTTTCAAAAGATATCGCCGCACGTGCGCCGATATTGACGAGTACAACTGTAGGTAGATCCCTGAAACTTATCCCCGAAGCCGAGTTTTGAGACACCACCTTCAACAAGGGCATGATACAACCGTACGTCGACGATCAGATTTTTTTTTGAGAGAGAGACAATCAGAAATCTTGTGTTTCTACCAGAGTGCACACATAATTGTCGACGAAATCATGATTGCAATCAAACCCTCTACTTGTTTACGATATCTCGCTAGCCAGTACCACTAGAGTTGATGCTGGAAGTAGGAAGCGTCTCATACCACCCTGCTTTCGGTCATTGTCGCACCACTTTCGATCCACCTCCTATGGCGACAAAGGGCATTTTCCCGTTGACGAGCGAGCAACAAGCGTGTCATGGAAAATCCTCGCGTAGCACATGTCAAGTTGGATTGAACCCGATCTAGAGATCGAGTGGGTGTCCCGTACCATCACCGGCCTCGGAAGGTTCACAGTCTAAGGAAGGGACATCCCATACTGCCGCAAGGGAAGCTACATGGAGAAGAAAACCTTCATCATCTCGAGATCCAACCACTGCGTCGACACATGACCACAAAGGTCGTCGCCGCCCTAGAACAACGATGGTGACCCTATTTCCAATCTCCCGTGCCACCGGATTAAGATTTCTGCCACCATGCCGCCCATACGATCCACGCCAGGCCGCTCGACGCTGCTGCATGAGGACCACCGAGAAGAAGTTTGGCGTCGCGATCTCCTCATCGAATTTGTTGGCCCGTGTTGTCTTTCCTTCTGAGAATTAAGAGCCTTCCGCCGCCGACGCTGCGTGGATTTCGCCCGGCTGTGCCCTTCAGCGACGGTTAGGGGACAAGGTATGAGAGGAGTGGTTCCCCGCGGTGGCGGCTAGGATTTCTCCCGAGCCGCCACAATAGTGACATGGGTGACGTGAGGGATGCCATGTGAGATTTTATTCTGATGGGTAGGATTCCCGATATCTCAGAACTCTAAGTATCCTAGTGATTAGTATCTTTTCTCATGAAATTTGGCATCTCTGGATTTCCAGTAGGAACACTGTCTGATACACACTACAATGCACGAAGAAATCATTGGCCTAAATTGAGTGATCCAGATATCAGAATCATAGGTTGTGGCTCTCCAATGCTTATTCAACGGCCATGTCCTGATGGGGTTTCACATAGGATACTCCCTCCGTTCATATAGGTATGGTGGATAAGTTTTGGCACGGAAATTAAAGATTGCTCGTGTAGGAAAAAATTAAACCAGTTTTGGATGAAATTACCTCTGGCTAATTGACGTGTGAAAATGGGAGTGCGTGAGACAAAGAAACATAATCAAATCTCTAAAAAAATATCAAACCTTGCGGACTGAGAAGAAAAAAGATGATCCAGGGATATTTCATTCAATCAGGGGCGTAGACAGGCCGCCTTGGCCGGGATGTGAGCATGCAATTTAGGCTAATTTACTGCTACAGTACAGCACTGTAGGGTACACTGTATCTACAGTGCATGAAGGTGGCCTGGGACGTGTGCGCATCCTGGCTACGCTACTGCATTCAATTATATGTTTACAATTACCAGTAACTAGAAGCTGATAGTGTGGTGATATGGGCCGCAAGAGTGTGCCAAACCGCCGTCCCACTCCCTTCATCTTTTTAGCTTTCAGTATGATGTAATGTGCCATCTAACCTAGCAGGAGTACGACGGACACTATGGCAAACATCACTTAAGCAACATCTAGTAGCTACCATATAAAATGGAAGAAGAAAGAAGGAGACATCCTACAAGAACCAACAAATACCTGTCTCTTTTCTGAAAATCTATGGTTCGCTCCATGCCCCCATGTGGAGAGGTTTTTTAAGTGTGAGATTGTGACTAAACTTGCATAGGCGTGGTTTAAATGGCTAGTAGCAGATAAGCCGGTGACGTGTATGCTGGCTATAGCATCCGTACCTCGCCGATCTGTATCAAGAAGTTTAAATTTCTTATTCCCGTTCAAGGTCATTTGGTTCCAGTTTGTCCTGACAAACTGTGACCCCTTACCTACAAGCAGTGACCTTTCTTTGGCCCTTCCCTCCCTGTGTTTGTCATCATCTTGTTGTTCTCTATGACACTGACTCCAGCATCTATCTCAATTTCAAGTATTTTGAGGCACAAAACAAGGCTTCGAGTCTAGCATCGATGATCTACTATTTACAAACTGTACATAGGGTGCGAGAGACAGAGTTAAACTTAGTTTCCCCTTCTTCGTCTTCTTTGGGCAAGGAGATTGAAAGGCTCGTGCAAGTTTTGGCCCTACGCCTTTATCCCTGCACACAGAGATCGAAGGATGGATGAATGGATCACACGGCGGTGAATGATCGCACCATGAGAGGGTTCATTTTCCGGGCCCCCCTGCTACTCCCAGATTTCTTTGTGCACTCAGCTTCGAAGTGCTTGGATGATTGGATCTTGTTTAGGACGTTGCATGAGTGAGGTGAGTTACTGGCAAGTGTAATAATTCACTCGATCACAAGAGTGCGACGTTTCGGAGCCCAAGCTCCAAGGAGTTCGGTGTTTTGAAAAAATCAAAAATGTGATCTAAAAGTTTAAAAGAGTGAAGTTATTTTGCATAGATACATAAAGATGTTTTTTTGCAATTCTTATAAATATATTTAAAATGTGGTGTAGGTCTTTATATTTGTATTTTTTATGTAGATCACACATGAAAACACAATTCGATGGAAAAATAAACGTGTATACTAGAAATCTATATATACTTCTATTTTTATATATTTTTAAAGTGTACAAATGAAGTTCTTCAATTTTCAAGCTTCTTGTAGCTCGAGCTCCGGTTAGAGTTTGTGTGGGTCACAAAGTTTACATTGAAATTCCCTGAAGAAAAAAGTTTACATAAGTGCATGCTTGAGTACGTCGGGAGAGACCATGAGTAACAAATGCAACTGCGGCCTGGCCTGATGATTCAGATCTAGACAAAGCTGTCGACGAACACAATAAATACAGTCGTTGTACATGTCAGTACGGACTGAAAGAGCAAGCTGCTAGTAACTCGTAACCTACTCTTCTTCTACGCAGCTAGATAAGCCAGGCATGATTACGACCCAGAACACGGCCTGCCTCCTTGACGCATGAATTCTCTTAGGGTTGTATCACCAAGATATAATGTGAGGAATTAATAAAAATCTTACATTTAAAAATTACAACAATAATGATTCTTTGTAAGTTAAACCGGTGTAGCTGCGGTGATTTTTGAAGATGGTGAAAGAGAACAACTCTTCTGGCCGATCTGGGTCTATTCTGCTACACACGTCTGAATTATTACAATGTAAAAAATAGTTTTAAACGACCACTACACTGTGACGTCAATTATTGCAAAGACTATTGCCAAATTGTCATCCATGTTGGCACATAAATGTTGAATAATTTTCACCAGGTTGTTGCGAGAGACATTGTTTTTAAAAGGGGAAAAACTTCATACGGTGAGCTTATTGCATTATTGAAGTTTATTCATACAGAAGAGTTCAAAAATCACATAAGGTAGGGACATAGATCAACCATCTAAAAACTCTAAAAGAATGTAACATTGTTGCATCAACATGATATTCTATTGTCAAGTCGCAGCCGTATAGGTTGTGTAAATCTCGTACGTGCAACGTTTTCAAAAGGTTGCACTCAAAATGCATATCATGCCCACGGTCCACCAATTGGAGAAAAATCACATACACATCCAATGTGTTGCCAAATGTATAATTAACCTGCAAAAAAGATGGAGCTCTTGATTTTTTTAAACAACATCATTGTGAACATCTCATATCCCCAAAGTAAAGCACAAACACCCACTCGATTTGAATTTTATCTTTCTTAGATATGCCATTCAACCAATTTCCAAACAAATTTGTGATATTAGTTGGAGGTGATAAGCTAAACATCATGTGGACTAGGCGCCGAATTTTAGTTGCAAAAGGTCACAAAATGTATAAATGTTGTATTGTTTCTTGTTCAACATTTCTTATTACTTTACCAATTTCTTTTTGCCAAACTATTTTTTTTTTTTGTTAAAATCACTTTTCGATGTAGAAACCACATGAATATATATTAATTTTTAGTGGCACCTTAATTTCATTTGTGAGAGACATATCATATGCTCCTTGTCCTCCATCCATTGTAAGCTCTACCAGCATTTTAGTCATCTAATAGGCACAAACAAAACATGACATTCCCGAAGGGACATCTTTTTAATGCGGCAATCAGGGACGGAACCAGGGGTGCGGGCTGGGGTCATGGCTCCCCCGTGGTGGATTTTTTTTGTTAAAACCCCCTAGTTAATTTGTGAATTTGAGCCCTAAATTTACCCAATTTTAACTATGGCCCCCTCCAACCATTTAATATGCAATTGGTCCCCCTTTGTATTCTATTCCTGGTTCCATCTCTGGCTGCAATAGTAGCTAGTACTTAGATGACTGATGTTTGATATGATTTTTGGGTTCTATATGTTGGAAAAATATTCTCCAAAAATATGCCAGAAACAAACTCATATGACTTGCATGATTGTACTTTTTCGTGTGTGATAGCTTGAAAATATATTTAATTTAAAGTTTAGTTGCGTATTTTGTATTGTTTGTCAATTTTTAATGATATTATGGACTAAAAATCATCTTTACCTGCATGTAGCATTTGTTATCATGCATTTTGCCGAAAAGATAAAAATCCTAAAAAAAAATAGGACGAGAATTTTTTGGAACGGTCATGAATGCACCTGGGAGTGCAACTATGGTGAAGGGCACCGCCGTGCGCAACCTATATTTTGGGTCGCGAGGAATTGCTACGCAACATGAATTAAACTTTCCACCGTAGAATAGATACGAACATATGTTCAGGTAGTAGATCACGGGACTACGTACAACTAGAAACACATGTTCAGAATTTGATGTAGCATGTGGGGCAGTATAGTCGTACTACTCCTCCAACTCATTCGATCCCTCGAACAGCTCCTCGCGGATCCCACATACAGTTCGTCGAACTGCCGCATGTGCAACGTATCCTAGGTATCCACACGTGTATGCGAGGAACGTCAAGAGGCGGATTGCTATATCTCGTCACACGACTTGGGCTGGTGGTGGCTACGGGTTCCAATAGTTGGAATAGCTAGTGTATCGCTTAACCTTTGGTTATACATGCCTCTCCCTGATATAGACATCCGCTTGTGCGCACAACTCTTGTGTCCCGGACGGACTCTAACCAGAATTCTATTCAGAATGTATCCAAGACTCTTATCCAAATTCCAGTACGGTCCAACCCGAGTAGGTATGATTCACATGAATCCTAGTATATCTGAGTGGGTTATGTACCCTTAAGTGTTTGAACCTATAGGTTCATGATCACTCAGACACGAGTTAACTTCCAGAGTAGCTTAAATATGTGGTTGGTAGTTTATCCTAGCAGAACAACGCAACTCCCTAGTGAATTAAAGTCAATCCAAAGAATCCCGACAATGTGTCATACTCATATCTCACTTTTTTTCCTCCCAATATGCATTGTCAAACTCAAGGTGAGTAATTGTCATCCTTTGTTATAGCTCGAACTCTCTTCTCGATCGTGCGATACAAATTCCCGAAGTGGGTTAGCTCTTAACCCTAGTTGCATTACCATGCTTTTCGAACATGAGCACTCTTGAGGGTCCACAAAATCAGGGCCGGCCCTGGGGGTGGTCAGGGTGTGCGGCTGCCCTGGGCCCCCAAAATCTTGGGGCCCCCACCCGCATATACAATATACCTACGTATTGGCGAATTGTCAGCCGAGCAGAAAATGAAAATAGGGCTAATGGGCTGTGTGGCTAGGGAGGCAAGGGGTCGTATGGGTGGAACTAGCGATCATTGCGCCGACGGTCGATCGATCGATCCAATCGGCTCCGATCTTTCTATTCCATCGCATCAGTCGCGAACTCACGATCTCCGTTGCCGGTACTCATCTCCCAAGCTGCCGCCGTCCAAGCGCTTGACACCATGTCTCAGCGCTCTCTCAGTCTCCCTCGAGGACGTAAGGTACTGAACTACTGATCCATACGCGCTCTTGCTCTGACGCTCTGTCCATCTTTCTCTCAATCTAAAACCACTAATTAAGTAATCAATCTAGATCATAGGAAGTAACACTAAGTTAGTCGCCTCGCCGATTTCAACTTCCGGGGCCCCAATCGCGAGAACACGCCGCACCAATTTGGGTCTTTTCTTTTCCGTCTTCACTTACGCGCACATAGCCGATTGGACTATCTGTGGTATATAGACATATAGTAGTATGTTTTGATTTCCTAATCAATAGTTCAATACTCTCTCCCGGTATAATTTATGTCAACATTTGATGTATTTTTTAAAGCATTATGCATTGCCATGTCGTTCAGAACGTATGAATCTGGTGCTGCTAAAAGGAAAAGAGCAAAGCATGTTGACGACTTGATAAAATCACAGAAAGGAAATATTCACATTGCCAGATGGCGTAATGTCTTCTATGGAGTTTCAATCATGTCAGATAAGTTGATTGCTACACTAATATCTCCATTGGTTATCACATCTTATCTACCATGCATGTGACTTTTGCATCAACTGGAAGAAACTTTTCTAAGTTGAAATTGTTGAAGAACTATTTGAGGTCCACAATGACTCAAGAGAGGTTAAATGGTTTGACGACATTATGTATCGAGAAGCAATTATTGGACGACATTGACATCAACCCTATTATAAGTGACTTTGCGTCGAGAAATGTTAAAAGAAAATTTTAAAATAACATGTTTAAATTATTTAATGCAGTTACAAGATATTGACAACATGGTTTTTACACATATATTTATTATATTTTTTACTATATCTATATTAGGGGCCACAAGTTTTAGTTCCGCCCCGGGCCCCCAAAATCTCAGGACCGGCCCTGCACAAAATATCACTCGGAGTCAAAGGGGGCAAATCCCATCTTGGTCGACCAAGGCTCACAACTTGCTTTCCGACCAACCCGAAAATTTACGTTTGTAACTACCCAGTTATAGAGTAGCGCTGGTAGACCCTAAGTAAGTTGATTTACAACTCAAAATTTGCGAAGAACTCCAGTCTAGGATATGGCATATACATCATACTTGAGATTAACAAAAGCCAACCATGTCATTGTGTCTCAAAGTGTGTATATCCGACTAGGTAATCTCCATCACCAAGTCAATACTATCGAGTCGACACCACCCTTCCCATGATGACTTGTGAATATAGTTGCCAGTCGAACTGTATCCCTAGTCTACGTAGTGTCTCCATAACCTTGTCGTCAAGGGACCACTAGAGCAATCGGCATTCAATATATAGTATCACAATCAAGACATGTAATTTCCGATACATATCATGATGATGTTCAAGGATAATACTAATAACGTATAAATATCATTTCATATGATTGTCTCTAAGACATATGTCCAACACATACCGCCTACAGTCACCACCCTGCAACTGAGATCTTTGTCTAGCCCTAACACGCTTCACCTGTTTATTTTGTGGCTTATCGCCACCGCTATAGAGTGCCACACAACAAAGAACTCCATTAAAGAAACAAAATACATCTCCGTCGGCTCTCCCTGAGAAATTCCACTGCCAAAGTTCACCAAGATCGATGATGAGGCGTGAGTAGTCCTCCCTCCATGTTGGGTACTTTCCTAGATCACCTCCCCAAGGGTAAAAACAGAACTATTTATTGTTTCATTAGTGTTATGGGGACTAGATTAATTTTTAGACTCATGTCATCGTACTTTATGCAATATTATGTCTTCTATTTTACTCCTATATTTGTTGCCATGGTTAAAAATCAAAGAAAAAAATGACTCGCATGCATGCAAAGGGGATTGATGATGATCTGAAAATCGAAGATAAACGAGTAAATATTTGACACGGTTACAAAAAAGTCGGGATTTAGAAAGGGTGTAGTAAACATGAACAGAGAGAGTATGTAAAGGTGTAAGGACTCTCTCGAGGAGGAGAGGTGAGAAAAAAATGTTTCGGAGGTGAGCCAGCGAAAAGTGGCTACCCTCGTCCAGCACTTTTGGTGGGTTGAACTCAATGTTTAGGTAGAATATTCTGTGACTTTGGCTATCCCCATTCTTCCTATCGTCTAAATCAAACGGAGGGTAACCACCAAAAAAGGGGTTATCCCTACCCACTCAGGGGATAGCCATTGAACCAAACACACCCTAATTTCCGCTCTTAATATGGCCTATGGAACTCCCGCTGGCTAGATCTCAGCTCCTACATAGTACAAGGTTCAAATCCAAAAATATCATCATGGAAACAACGGAACATGTATGTTTTCCGCAACGAGCGTCAATTAGATACGAGATGCCCGAGAGGGCATATGCCCATGATCAGGACTCTGGAGACTATCATGTAGGACAATAGTTCTTTTGGATTGATTTTGGTTTTAAGCTCCGGAGAGAGGTGTTTTGGCTCTCGGTGCATATACATCCTTTATTTAAAATGTATTTAAAACATATTTTTGAAATATTTAAAATTGTAAAAAATGTTCGTGCATAAATCTTAACATCTTATATGTTCACAAAGTTGTTTCACGAAAAACCGACCTTTTTGTGGCTTGTGTAAAAAAAGACAAATTGGTGCTAAAATGAGCATTTTCACGAGACATTTTTTTGTATTTTTTCACGGGCCACACAAAATGTTGGTTTTTCACGAAAAGACTTTGTTAACACATAGCATGTCCCTGAACATAATAAATCACGTGAAAATGTATCTGCAAAAATTTAGGATAGCGCTAGGCGTCCCCCGGGGGAGTTGGGGCAAAAATCCCCGGGTCCCCTGCTGACATGTGTCCCCTCCTGCTCCAAATTTTCTCAATCCCGCTTTTGCTTCTATGAAGCAAAAATAGTTCGATCGTAATAAGAATTTTGTGCTATTGTAGCAAAAGGTTCAATTCCCACCGAAATCCCGCAAAATGCTTCTATGAAGCAAAAACGGTTCGTTTGTAATAAGAATTTTGTACTATTATAGCAAAAATCCAATTTTCTCTCAAATTGCACAAAACGCTTCTACGGAGCAAAAAGTTTCATTGGCAGCAATTTTTTTTTGCTGCTCGTAGCAAATGCTTCTATTGATAAAAAAGTTCTATTTGTAGCAATTTTTTGCTACTATAGCAAATCTGACGAGACCTCGCTGGCAACATTGGAGAACACCCCGACGCGGCATCGCCGATGCAGCAACACCATGGTAGGCGCTTGCAGCAACGTGGATGGTCCGTGGTAGCATCCTCCTCCAGAACTCCGGCGAGGCATCGCCCAGTCGCACAATCGTAGATGCTTTTACGGAGCAAAACGCGCGTCGTCGGTAAAACCGTTGTGTGCCGTCGGTAGCAACGTCGCGCTCCTCCGGTAGCATCGTCGGCTCATCGGTAGCAACGCAGCGAGACGTCTGTAGCATCCGCTCGTAGCTTTGCCGGATATCGTCGGCAGCATTGTCAGCTCGTCAGTAGCGCACGAGACGTCAGTACCATCTTCTCATAGCTTTGTCGGATACCGTCGGTAGCATCGTCAGCTCGCAGTAGCAACGACCCATACCATCGGTAGCATCGCCACGTGCCATCGGTAGTAACACAGCGCACCGGTAGCATCGTCGGTTCATCGGTAGCAATGCCATGCCCCATCGGTAGCAACACCGCGAGCCGTGGATACGTTGTTAGCAAAAAATTATACTCCCTCCGTCCAAAAATAAGTGTCTTGTTTTCGAAAAAAAAAATAAGTGTCTCAAATTTGCTCAAAAGTGGAGGTATCTAGACATGTTTCATGTATAGATACATCCAATTTTTGCCAAACTTGAGACACTTATTTTTGGACGGAGGGAGTACTACTATAGCAAAACTACAAGACTGTTGTAGCAAAAATAAATTTTGCTGTTGTAGCAAAAACGACTTCGCCAGAGACCGTGTCGCAAATTTTTTATAATATTGTAGCAAAATAACAAAACTTTGGTAACAAAATTTTGTGCTATTGTAGCAAAAATAACAAAACTTTGGTAGTAAAATTTCGTGCTATTGTAGTATCGTGGCAAAATCCAACGTCGCTGCGGATCTCGTAGCACCGCCACCAGCCGCATGTAGCAAACCTCGATGCCGCACATAGCAAAACTTGACGCGGCTTGTAGCACCGGCAGAGACATCGCCGGAGACTCTCAGCTATGGTAGCAGTGGTGCGGGTTTTGCCCACGGCAGCACATTCGGCCCCGTAGCATCCTTTTGCAGTACAAAGGTCAACGCTGGGCAACAAATGTACAAGCGTAACAACGGGATCTCCAGGACGCCACCGTGGAACCGCACATCGACGAAACTCACGGCGCCGCTCTTCCTCGCCATGAGCCGTACGCGGCCTCCTTCAGTTCCGTGGCGCCACGGCACCCACAATGGGAGCTCCGATTTCCGATTTCCCTGGCCATTGCACCGCCTGCAGCTCGCATCTGGCCGCCACGCCTCCGCCTGCTTCCTGCCCAACCACCGTCCTCTCGCGAACACCTGCTCCTTGGGGAATCCTGGCGGGTGAGGCCTGTCATGTCTCCTCTGATCCGCCGCCAAGCTCGGGATCGAGATGCGCCCTCCCGTGCTCTTCTAGTGAGCCGGAATCAAGAGGGAGGAGGAGGAGGGTGTGCCCGGCCATGGGCGTCACCGCGAGGCTCGCCGGAGCCGATCAGGGTCAGGGGTCTACCGGTGACGGGGGAGGGAAACGAGAGGGTGAGGGGATCGGGAGAGCAGCAACGCTGGATGCGCGCGGATTGGGGAGAAGGAAGACAGCCCGTGCGTGGGGTCCACGGGGGACACGTGTCGAGAGGAGGAGGCGGGGACGCTACACTCGCGATCCCCCAGATGATTACAATGGTTTTCCAAAAAATTATTTCGATTTTTTTACATTTCGACGTGTGTATTTGAAATACCTGGTACATGTGCACACGGGAGTCAAAGTGGATTTCACCAAGCTCTGTACAGAATGACTGCCTTTAACCTCAAAAAAGAAATTCCAGGCTCTGCTAGCGCCTGCTGTACGTACGTACGGTCGTCAATGTACGTTGCATACTCTGATGCTGCACGAGGCCGTAGCTGGTCGATCTGCATTTTGACAACTTCCGGAGATGATCCATTTCCTCATCAAGGCTCTTTCGTCCACGTCTCGTGGCCCCTTGGCCTACATGTACCTCCACCCCCGCACTAGCAACCAACCCCGTCGCCATCGCGCTCACCTCTCCTCTTCTTCCCGGTCCAAATATCCCTACATAGGAGCCACGCATCTCGCTCCGCTTCCCCATTATAGCAGAGCACTGAACAGGTCGCAGCCCAGCCCCGCCCTCCTCAATTCTCTCACTCACCCCTGTTGGCCTCGCACGTCGCCGTCCTCGCAACAACGTACTCTCTTCCGGCCCAGGTGGGCGGCAATGGGGAACCCACCGGAGCTCTACTACAAGGTGCTCAACGTCGCCAAGGACACGCCCCCGCAGGAGATCAGGGCCGCCTACAGAGTGCTGGTCCGGCAATGGCACCCCGACAAGCACCCGCCGGAGTCCAAGCCCGAGGCCGAGGCCCGGTTCAAGGCCATCACCCACGCATACGAGGTGATCCATCGGTATATCGAGGCATGGCATGTTGGCATGGCCAGCCCCTGCCTGTTTCGATTTTGAGGCAGAGTTCTGAATTTTCGCTTGCATTGTCCATGCACGTGTCGACCGCTGATTGACGCCGTGTCCGGGTTTCGCTGTTCGCAGGCTCTCCTGGACCAGCAAGAGAACAAGGCGGTCCTCCGGACGCGCAACGACGTCGACGACGAGGTGAGGAGCTGTGCTAGGGCCGGGAACGTCGCCGGCGCGGCGGCAATGGCGCGCGCAACCGAGAGCGAGAAGGCCACCGCCAGGGCGAGGACGAGCACCGCGCCGCCGCTGCCGCCCGCACGCCGCCGGCGAGGGAGTCCCAGAAGGTGTACAGCTCCACGGACATCGGGGGCAGCGGGCGGCGCGCCTTCGCCGAGTTCTCCAGCTACGTCGTGCGCAAGGCGCCGCCGCTGGAGCGCAAGGTCGAGTGCACGCTCGAGGAGCTCTGCGCCGGGTGCAAGAAGGAGGTCAGCTACACCCGCGACGTCGTCACCAAGAACGGGTAAGCCGTCCGTCGTGCGCCACCATGACGTGACGTGGAACCCGTACAGCCAATAGGAACATTCATTCGTAGCTATCTGCTGTACTGTTACTCACCTGAGACAGCATCATTTCCGTTTTGCTTTCCGATAACATTATATTATAAGCCTTTATATAGCAAATTGTTTTCTTCAAAATCATTCGTTTATTGACAGTCTTTACAGTTTCAGAACATTCATATACATACTTTAGATTAAGTTAATCATATAACAGTATTTCACTAGACATCATGCCGATTTTTTTCGCCAAGTATTTCACACGGAGCCCATGCATGCATGGGCCACACCACATCACACTGCAAATGAAGAGCACTAGCTGCGTGTTCAGTCTATATTTTTTGTGGTCCGAACAGACTCAAGACATTCTACAGTAGAATTTCATTTTGCCAATGCTGCTGGTGTTACAGCTTTACAAATTAAGAAAGAGCGTGCCAGAGTCATGTACGTGTGCCTATTTGCTGAACATGAATAATCTTCGTACAATTTAGCATGCGGTTTAGATGAATGCTTTGCTTGAAACTTCAGGTTAGACAAACAGAGCTGTTATGTACTGTGACACAAAATCAACTTCACTCCCAATTATGTGGTGTACTCCTATAATCAAATAGCAATCTGATCAACCCTCATCAAAGGACACAGACCACATAATAAAGTGCAGTCTTTCAGGTTATGGGGGCAGTTTTACAGCCAGCCACAGACTTCAATTATCACTAAAATACATAAGATGGAGATGAAATGTCGAGTCATGCTTCCTTTGCCGTCTGCTCGCTATGGTTGTGATATGCAAGATTATCCAACCTAACAGTCCTAACCAACTTGTAACGAACTATTTATGATATGCTTAAAAAGAAGAATCTTGATTAGGCAGGTAATAAGAGGTAGCATACTTTAATGTACCAGGAAATCATGTTTGGTTGAATGCTTTTATTTTGGAGGTTATCACCTGTCACAAAATGTGGTCCATCTGAGCATTAGGTGGTGTGTAATTCATGTATGCTGCATCCATGTGAGGGTGCTGGCCTAGCTGGTACCGGAGACAGTGACTCTGCACTTCCTTTCTGCTTGGACACGCCCGGTCTCTGTTTGTACTGTCCCAAGCTTCTCATTTTACCCTACTAGTAAGTCACTGATTGCAAAACCTGATTTGGGTGACAGGCTGATCGCGAAGAAGGAGATGACGCAGACGATCCGGGTGAAGCCCGGGTGGAAGAAGGGGACGAAGGTGACCTTCGAGGGCATGGGCAACGAGCGGCCGGGATGCCTCCCCGGCGACGCTGTCTTTACCGTGTCGGCGAGGAAGCACAAGGCGTTCAAGCGGCAGGGTGACGACCTGGTGCTCAAGGCCGAGGTGCCGCTGGTGAGCGCGCTCACCGGGTGGTCCTTCTCGTTCCGGCTGCTGGGCGGCGAGAAGGTGTCCTGGTCGTTCCGCGACGAGGTCATCGGCCCTGGTTACGAGAAGGTGGTCAAGGGAGAAGGCATGCCTGTCGCCGGCGGCAAGAGGGGAGCGCGGGGGGACCTACGGGTGAAGTTCGACGTGGTGTTCCCCAAGAACCTCACCGACGAGCAGCGGAGGGGCCTCGTTGAGATCCTCAGGGGCTGTGCCTGAATTTTTGATAGCAAACCCTGAGTGAAATTTTGTTGCGGCAAATGCATGTTAATACACGGGACAGCCCTCGAGAGCGTCGTAGCTCTCGTAAAGATCGCTGTCCTTGTACATAGAGATTGAATATGAGGCGTGAGCGACCCTTCCTTTTGGCAGATGCTGGTATAATATACACATGGATCATGGATGGTGGTTGCAACTTGCGTTGGCAATGATCCTTGGCATGTATATTGCTTCTTTCACATCACTTCATTAATTTCTTTTGAAGCTTAGCTACGTACGGCCTGCGTAGCATTCCACGGCCGCACCAAACGCCATCATTTCGAGCATGTAAGTGTGATGCTTTTCGCTGCTATCTGCATGACATCTTGCCACTCCCTCGCAGTGTTTCACGAATTACCGTAGCTAGCACACAAATATACATGCCGCCGGCTGAGAAACGAAGTCTCAAACGGTTTATTTGACCCGTCTGAAGTTCAGCACCCATCCACCTCGGTCTCTAGACTGACTGATTCTTAAACCTATGGAGATTTCCTGGAGGTGGTTAAAAAGAAACAGGTGATATCTGATCGATGATGCAAGCAAACTGATGCACATCAAACTATCTAGGACTGCAAAGGACCTCCGAGAGTGGCAATAAGAAGATTCTAAGAAAGCAAGACTTCTATATATTGTGGCAACTGAGATCATATTCAAGGATGATCAACCTAAGGAGGAAAGACAGTTAACTGAAGAAGAGCTTGCTCTGCTAAGATCGCTCAAATCCAAGCTCTTGGAATTTTGTGGCAATGGAAAGAATCAAATAGAAGCAAACGTTCACGTTTACTTGAATCAACTCTGGAGACGCTAACACAATTATTTTCCTTTAAGAGCAAATGGAAGGTGCCACAAAAACAACATTTCAGATGGCTTATGGGCACCATTTGGACTGGATTGGAACTATCAGCAACTCCCTAGAGCTGACCTGAGTCACTTACATACTGCTTTCTCCATGGATGAGCTCATGCAATTTTTACTACATGCACTCATAACATATTTACATTTTTAGGATATGTACAAAGAAAGTAAGAAGTTGCAATAGGCTATCAATCCATTTTGACAAGATTCTTGAATGCTTACCCTTCACCCGTGCATATGCAAGGTGACCCCATGGATAAAATCCCTTTCCCAAGACCTGAAGAGATGGCAAAATTTTCTCAAAGATAGCAGCATTTCTCTGTTTCTAAATATGCTAGGAGGTCAAAATAACCACTTCAGCAAAGAAATGCTTCTCAAACTGTGTGAGATCAAACAATCCTCCAAAGAATTGCATTATGTCCAGGGCTCCAATCAATTTGGATGTATGCCCAAATCCTTCTCCTAAGCATATGTTGCATGTCTTCATCAGTACGAAGAGGACGGAGTACACAATGATAAACTTCAGTAACATTCAAGTGCCTTCTTCTTAACATGTTGCCCGGCAGCGCCTAGGGATGTCCGACACGGACACTGAGATCCCATGATGCGAAGTGGCTATCAACGTAGAAGCGATAATCCAATCACGTGAGTTACCTTGGACAAAGTCTGAACCCATGCATGGAGCAGAGTAGAGTCGTCAGATATGTTGTCGCGAACGCCTTCCTGGACCATGTCGAACCCTCCAACCCTACATCGAGCAAGGGATGACCAATCCTGGGAGCGTGCCGTCGGGAAACATGACCAATAAAGTACATCGTCGCCGTAATTAGAGATCGAAGAAAAGCCTTCGTTGTGTGGTCGCATCCTTCGCTATCGACGCCACGACGGCCGCCATGCAGCCCCACGCCCACAGCGGCACAAGCACCACCCAGAAGATCCGGCCGGGGCCATCGCTCTGGTGTCCAAACTGTCGATGTGCGCGCCGTCCAAAGTCACCGCAACAGCCAGCCACGAGGGCTCCCGTGGGAGACTCGTCCGCCAATCAAGCGCATGTTGCCTTCCTTCGGTGACAGCGAGGTGGACATGGAGGTGAGGAGACGAGGACGGCGGTACGGTTTCGCTCGGCTACCAAGCGTTTAAAGAGAGCTCGTTAGGCAAATCGCCCTCTCTCCCCCATCAGGGTTTTGGTTATCGGTCCGTAAATCTGGTTACCGACCGGTATCCGATTTTCCCGTGCACCCACGGTAAACATGCCTACCGGACAAAAATCTCGAGATTTTTTGAATTTTTTGAATTTAAAGCCCGAGTTTGGATAAATAAGGTGTATCCTCTTTTTATGTACAAGTACAAAGTTGTAGCCTAATGGCAGCTTCTTGCTTCTCTCTCCCGGAGGTCGTTGGCTCTAGGTTATTGGTTACCGCGGCAACAAGGAATCTCGAGCTCTCTCAGGATTTTTATTAAAATTTGGGAACCAAAACCTTGCCCCCATACATGCTACTCCCTCCGTTTAGGTTTATAAGTCCTCTACGTATACCTAGGTCGTGAATTTAACTAATATAATGCAAAAATTAAAATACAAAAATTATACCATTAGAAAATATAAAGTCTGAATTTTCTAATTATATATTTTTTACAATATATAAATCACATTATGTTGGTCAAATTTAGGACCTAGGGATACGTAGAGGACTTATAAACCTAAACGGAGGAGTACTTTCATTTCCAGGGTGTCCTTTATTTTCTCTCAATCGGTCGATGCTTTTTAGTTCTTCTTCCAATTATTGGTGCATACAATAATTAGTGAGGGGGAATTATTGTGGTGCGCGACTCAAGATTTGCGTGCGTTTCACTGATGGATCTGTCTTGCTCGAGAATAACATCAACTGACTTACCAAGCCATTGCCATCCGCGCGCATACTCACTCCATCCCCGAAGGAGTGTACATCTAGGTTCTTGGGAAAACCAAACCATTCTAAATTTTGATCGAGTTTGCACAAAAATATAACAATACTTGTGAAAATTAAAATAGCTTTTAATAATGAATGGAATTATATGAGTTTAATTAGTGGCTTAAATATTGGTACATTTTTGTATAAATATGGTCAAACTTATAAAAAATTGATTTTTCAAAAAAGTTTGGAAGTACACTCTTTGGTGCATGGAGGGATTATGCTTTGTCCAACGCTAATAACTACAAAAACTGCTATTTACACCTGAGCTCTAGTGCTCTCGTCTAAAACAATTATAAAAAATGTTATTTCTATGTATTAAATAATATTGAAATATATATATACACACATTTAGTACGTACGCCACAAGTTTCGTTAAAAAAGAAGTTGTATTTTATTAGGATACAAAAAATAAAAACTTCAAAATAAAATAAGAGTTTTTTATTCCTTTATATAATCACAAATTTGTTTTTTTCTGCAGCCCAAATTTGAACTTTTTTGCCAAAACTTTTCACTAGTATACAGATAACATGTGTACGTATTCACCGATTACTTTTACGGAGTATCTATACTACTATTAAAAGAGCAAACTTGTGTTGATATATTAAATCTGAGACATTCAATATTTGACCAACGGTTCAGATTGCTCCAATGTTTGACAACTCAACACATCTTTTCGTTTCGTGATAATTACGAGATTTGCCACGGCTAAACTAAAAACGGTTATTTTCGCCCGAACTCCCTTGCACGCCGCCGCGAGCTCCCCTGTACGCTGCCGCCAGTTCATGAGCGCCACCGCAGGTTCTTCTGCGAGCCGCCAAACTCCGGCCTCCGCCGCGAGATCAGGCCCGAAGCCCCCAGTGTCTCCGCTTCTGCTCCGTAACTCCCAGCGAAGGAACTGCCAACCAACGTGATCGAACGTGCGCTGCGGTGCCACGCTTCGCGGCAACCTAGACTGGCTGCGGCTCCACGCCTGCTGTCTCACCTCTTCGTCGTCTTCGACGGCAGCCGAGGTATGCGCATCGCTGATCCCCCTCCCCGATATCCATGAGTTCGACGCCGTGAAGGCCGGCTGCCACGCGGGGATGACGCTGCTGCTCACAGAGCGGCGGCGCCAAGATCGTCGTGTCCGATTCCACGGCTGAGCTGGTCATCGCCATGGACTTCAACGGCAGGCAGACCCGCTTGTTAGAGTATACGTGCGGTACGTAACCGACTAGGATAGAGATAGGATTTGTGTCTTGTCTTGTACTCCAAGATGGTCCCTGTACGCCTATATATACTCGGCCCCGAGGCTCAATAATACAATCCACCATATTCCGCCAATCTCCCTCTCTATCGTTTTACATGGTATCAGACTAATTAGATCCTACCCTAGAGCAGCCGCCGCCAAACCCTAGCGCCGCCGCCCTCATGGCGCTGTGCTAGGCGCCGTCGACACGCTTCCGCCGCGTTGCCCCCGAGGAGGTCGATCTCCATGATCTCCGCCGGGGGCTGCGTGATACGTCTCAAACGTATCTATAATTTTTGATGTTCCATGCTTGTTTTATACCAATTGCTACATGTTTTGCATCTACTTTATATCACTTTTATACATTTTTTGGGACTAACCTATTAACAAGATGCCGAAGTGCCAGTTCCTGTTTTCTGCTGTTTTTGTATTCCAGAAAAGCTAGTCTGAAAATATTCTCGGAATTGGACGAAACTACACGGGAGTCCCTATTTTACCAGAACTCATCTGACGGACCAAAGAGGCGACGGAGAGGAGCCACGTGGGCCCCACACGTGGCCAGGGCGCGGGGCCCCCCTCTGGCGCGCCCAGGGTGCGTGTGGGCCCCACAGGCCTCTCCAGCCGCCGCCCTTTCGCCTACTTATTCCCCCCGACGCGAAAACCCTAAGTACCTGAGCAAATATCCACGAAAAGTTTCAGAGACGCCGCCGTCGTCAACCCTAGCTCGGGAGGGTTCAGAACCTCTTCCCGGCACCCTGCCGGAGAGGGGAATCGTCACCGGAGGCTTCTACATCGCCATGCCTGCCTCCGGAGTGATGCGTGAGTAGTTCATCCTTGGACTACGGGTCCATAGCAGTAGCTAGATGGTTGTCTCTCCACTTTGTGCCATCATGTTTAGATCTTGTGAGCTGCCCTACATGATCAAGATCATATTATTGTAATGCTACATGTTGTGTTTGCTGGGATCCGATGAATATTGAATATTATGTCAAGTTGATTATCAATCTATCTTATATGTTATTTAAGATCTTGCATGCTTTCCGTTACTCGTAGATGCTTTGGCCAAGTAGATGCTTGTAACTCCAAGAGAGAGTATTTATGCTAGATAGTGGGTTCATGTCTCCGTTTAACCTGGGACAGTGACAGAAAGTTCTAAGGTTGTGGATGTGCTGTTGCCACTAGGGATAACCTAACGATGCTATGTCCACGGCATATGTGTTTGTTTACATTACGCACTTTACTTAATGCAATTATCCGTTGCTTGCAACTTAATACCAATGGGGACTCGGATGACAACCCGGCGGTGGATTATTAGTCATAGATGCTGTTGGATAACGATCTATGTATTATGTCGTAATGCCCAATTAAATATCATAGTAGTCAACATGTCATGTATATGCATTGTCATGCGCTCACTATTCGTCAATTGCCCAGCTGTAATTTGTTCACCCAACATGTTAGTTATCTTTTATGGAGAGACACACTAGTGAACTGTGGACCCCGGTCCATTCTTTTACACTGATTAAACAACCACAAACTGCAAACTGTTCCTTTTTCATTCTCTGCAATTTAATACTCATTTTCCACACCATACGTTTAATCCTTTGTTTTCAGCAAGCCAGTGAGATTGACAACCTCACTGTTTCGTTGGGGCAAAGTAGTTTGATTGTGTTGTGTGCAGATTCCACGTCAACAGTCCAGACTCCCTCAACAACACTATTTTTCTGGCGCCGTTGACAACCTTCTGAAGAGTTGCTGCTCCTACTGGTTCGATAACCTTGGTTTCTTTCTGAGGGAAAACTTGCTGCTGACTACATCATACCTTCCTCTTGGGGTCTCCCAACGAACGTGTTTCACGTCATCAAGCTATTTTTCTGGCGCCGTTGCCGGGGAGTAGAAGTTCTTCAGGAAGCTGTCTGTCTCCCGTCAACAGCCTATTTTTCTGGCGCCGTTGCCGGGGAGACAGCAGTCTTCTGCAAGGGGAGTTTCACGCTTCCAATCTCTTTACTTTGTTTTTGTCTTGCTTAGTTTATTTTATTTTATCTTGTTTGCTTTCAATTATCAAAAACACAAAAAAATTAGTTACTTGCATTCAGTTTATTTTCAGTTTTGTTTTCTGTTAGTTATCATGTCTGGTTCGGCTCATCATGTTTTGGTTCCTGAAGTTGAGGTTCGATCTTTTAAGCAACAAAGTGGAGAAAGTTTGAAAGATGCTTGGTATAGAATCAGCGATGCTCATCGTAGGTGTGCTAAAAAATATTCCACTATGATCCTGCTTAGAAATTTTTATGTTGGCATAACTAGCTGGTATAGATATGTCTTGGACACTTTGACGGGAGGTAACTTTCTTGGTACCCCTGCGTTGGAAGCTAGTTATATTATTGAGAGCCTAGTAGGAACACCACCTGTTAGTAACATTAAAAATGAGATCACCTTGGAAGATGTTATAAAGAAATTGGAGTCTATAGAGAAAAATTTGCCAAATCTCCTTGATAGTACTAGCAAAGTTGATGAATCACTGGGAACCATTAATGAAAGAATTGCTGTTTTAGAAACTAGTACTATTCAAGATAATCAAAATCTTAGGATTGGTGAATTAGAGGAGGCTATGGATGCAATAAGTTCTACTTTTACCTCTATTAAAACTAAAGGCAAAAGGCTTTTGTGGGGAGAAAGCAAAAATTTATGTATGTTCCAAAAATTTCTAAACCAAAACCCACGGGTGCGTTTAAAACGGATAACGTGTTCAATGAGCTTGAGGGTAAGTCACATAATGGTCTATTTAAATTTTCTTCCCAAGAATTACGTAAACTGAAAAGTCCTAATGTGACAAACCCTGTTCTTGATGAAGCTTTTGATGAATTAGACCTTTCTTCACTTGGTAATACTTGATGCATGCTTTGTGCCTAGCTAAAAGGCGTTAAAGAAAAGCGCTTATGGGAGGCAACCCATTTTATTTTTCTGCAATTTTTCTTTTATTGAGTCAAGGAGTTTGTTTACTTCTGTAGCAACTCCTTTGTATCTTTATTTTCTCGCATTGTTGTGCCAAGAGTAGCCTCTAATGATAAGATGATGCTTAATTTTGATTGCTGCGCAGAAACAGATTTTTGCTGTTCACTGTACGAAATTCCTAAAATCACCAGATTGTTAAAAAATCTGAAATTTTTGTGCGTAATCTTTATGAATGTCTGAAACTTTCATTAGTTCAGAGTTTCTCGATCTGAGCGTCGTAAGTGCCTCGAAAAAATTCGTCTTTGCGGACTGTTCTGTTTTAGACAGATTATGCCTTTTTATTTTTCGCATTCTCTCTTTTACTAGTGTTGAGTGAAATTCTTTTTTGGGTGGAAGAGCTTCACATAACATCAGTGGCTGTAGCTAATGTTTAAAGTAACAAATCATATTGCGTCTTTACAGAACATGTGAATTTTTGATTATGCACTAACCCTCTAATGAGATCTACTTTGAGTTTGGTGTGACGGAAGTTTTCAAGGGTCAAGAGAGAAGGATGATATAATAGGATCAAGAAGAGTGAAGAGCTTAAGCTTGGGGAGGCTCCCATGGATCTCCCCAGCATATTTCAAGAAGACTCAAGCGTCTAAGCTTGGGGATGCCCAAGGCATCCCCTTCTTCATCGTCAAAATTATCAGGTCATCTCTAGTGAAACTATATTTTAATTCTTTCACATCATATGTGCTTTTCTTGGAGCGTCTGTGTGCTTTTTATTTTCAGTATTGCACTTTTATTTTCAATAAAGCTTGACTGGACCCTAGCATTCTTGATTGGGAGAGAGACACGCTCCGCTTTTTCATGAGAATACTCCTATTCTTCACTTATATTTGTTGAGTATTCATATCTAGCGCTGTTCAGCTTTTAGCTCTTGTTTTCATGTATCTCTTGTCAGAGCTATTAGCTTTCTTTTGTAGAAAGTACTCTCTTGCTTCACTTATATTTGTTTGGAGAGTTGATGAAATAAATTGATTGGTGTTTGGTTGGTTCAGAAAATGTTGCATGTGGTAATTGGTATAAGGAAAAACTTGCTTAATCTTGTAGATCACTAAAATGGATAACTTGATGCTTGTCAATTGTTTTGAGTTAACAAGTAGATCATGATTAAATTGTGCATCACATGAGTTAAGCCTATTAGTGAAGAACTACCGTAAAGCTTGTTGAAAATTTGGTTTGCATCAGTGGTACCTCTAAGGTCTAGATATTTTCTAATAACAGGGTTTGGTTAACAAGGAAGACGGTATGAAGTCTTATAACGTTTGCAATATGTTTGTCATATAAAACTTGGTGTACGGGTTGATATTCTTGTTTGCTTACATAACCTTGCTAGCCTAAACTCTGTACTGAGAGGGAATGCTTCTCGTGCATCCAAATCCTTGAGCCAAAATCCATGCCATTTGTGTCCACCATAACTACCTATATGTGGTATTTCCTTGCCACTCCAAGTAAATTTTTCATGTGCTACCTTTAAATTATTCAAAATGTTATTATTCCCTTTTTGTGTCAATGTTTACTAGCTCATGAGGAATTAGTGTGGTTATTCTTTATTCTATTTGTCGAGTGGACTTTTACACCTGGACTAGTGGCATATACATCCGCTTATCCAATAACTTGCAAAAAGAGCTGGCAACGGGGTGCCCAGTCCCAATTAATTACAACTTTAACCAATTAATTCTCTTCACACTTTTGCCCTGATTCATCAGTAAGCAATGACAAACAGTGAAATACCTGAATGTGTGTAAACCAAAGAGAAAGAGGGATGATCTGCCTTGCTGGTAGAAATAACGTCCTTCATGGGAGCCGCTCTTAAAAGTCCGTTCGACAGGTAGAATACTGTTCTCACCCGCTACCATTCGTTGACAATTAACAAACACCTCTCAAAAATAGATACTCCTCCATGGTATGTGATTGATGGAAGGCACCCGAGGATTCGGTTAGCCATGGCTTGTGTTAGCAAGGTTGGGAGGAGTATCAAATATTTTATGCAATCTCTATATGCTTTCAAAAACCTAAAAGCTCTAGCACATGATTTAATCCCTGCTTCCCTCTGCGAAGGGCCTTTCTTTTACTTTTATGTTGAGTCAGTTTTCCTATTCTTTCTGTCTTCCACAAGCAAACACTAGTGTCAATTTTGTTACAACATGCGTTATATGCAATGTATTGGACTTGTTATACTACTTTGTGTTGACAATATCCATGAGATAAATATGTTGAAAGTTGAAGCAAATGCTGAAACTAAATTCTTCCTTTGTGTTGATTAAATACCTTTTATTAGAAACTATTGCTTTATGAGTTAACACTTATGCAAAACTGTTTGATGCTTGTCTCGAAAGTACTATTCATGAAAACGTTTAGCTTGTGTGATTCATTGTTTACTCATTATCTATTTGATAGCAAATTATAGACCATTGACTTGGATCACTTCATTCATTTACATGTGCCTTGCAATATTATATGATCAAGATTATGATAGTAGCATGTCACCTCAAAAATTATCTTGTTTTTATCGTTTACCTACTCGAGGACGAGTAGGAACTAAGCTTGGGGATGCTGATACGTCTCAAACGTATCTATAATTTTTGATGTTCCATGCTTGTTTTATACCAATTGCTACATGTTTTGCATCTACTTTATATCACTTTTATACATTTTTTGGGACTAACCTATTAACAAGATGCCGAAGTGCCAGTTCCTGTTTTCTGCTGTTTTTGTATTCCAGAAAAGCTAGTCTGGAAATATTCTCGGAATTGGACGAAACTACACGGGAGTCCCTATTTTACCAGAACTCATCTGACGGACCAAAGAGGCGACGGAGAGGAGCCACGTGGGCCCCACACGTGGCCAGGGCGCGGGCCCCCCTCTGCCGCGCCCGGGTGGTGTGGGCCCCACAGGCCTCTCCAGCCGCCGCCCTTTCGCCTACTTATTCCCCCCGACGCGAAAACCCTAAGTACCTGAGCAAATATCCACGAAAAGTTCCAGAGACGCCGCCGTCGTCAACCCTAGCTCGGGAGGGTTCAGAACCTCTTCCCGGCACCCTGCCGGAGAGGGGAATCGTCACCGGAGGCTTCTACATCGCCATGCCTGCCTCCGGAGTGATGCGTGAGTAGTTCATCCTTGGACTACGGGTCCATAGCAGTAGCTAGATGGTTGTCTCTCCACTTTGTGCCATCATGTTTAGATCTTGTGAGCTGCCCTACATGATCAAGATCATATTATTGTAATGCTACATGTTGTGTTTGCTGGGATCCGATGAATATTGAATATTATGTCAAGTTGATTATCAATCTATCTTATATGTTATTTAAGATCTTGCATGCTTTCCGTTACTCGTAGATGCTTTGGCCAAGTAGATGCTTGTAACTCCAAGAGAGAGTATTTATGCTAGATAGTGGGTTCATGTCTCCGTTTAACCTGGGACAGTGACAGAAAGTTCTAAGGTTGTGGATGTGCTGTTGCCACTAGGGATAACCTAACGATGCTATGTCCACGGCATATGTGTTTGTTTACATTACGCACTTTACTTAATGCAATTATCCGTTGCTTGCAACTTAATACCAATGGGGACTCGGATGACAACCCGGCGGTGGATTATTAGTCATAGATGCTGTTGGATAACGATCTATGTATTATGTCGTAATGCCCAATTAAATATCATAGTAGTCAACATGTCATGTATATGCATTGTCATGCGCTCACTATTCGTCAATTGCCCAGCTGTAATTTGTTCACCCAACATGTTAGTTATCTTTTATGGAGAGACACCACTAGTGAACTGTGGACCCCGGTCCATTCTTTTACACTGATTAAACAACCACAAACTGCAAACTGTTCCTTTTTCATTCTCTGCAATTTAATACTCATTTTCCACACCATACGTTTAATCCTTTGTTTTCAGCAAGCCAGTGAGATTGACAACCTCACTGTTTCGTTGGGGCAAAGTAGTTTGATTGTGTTGTGTGCAGATTCCACGTCAACAGTCCAGACTCCCATCAACAACACTATTTTTCTGGCGCCGTTGACAACCTTCTGAAGAGTTGCTGCTCCTACTGGTTCGATAATCTTGGTTTCTTTCTGAGAGAAAACTTGCTGCTGACTACATCATACCATCCTCTTGGGGTTTCCCAACGAACGTGTGTTTCACGTCATCACTGCGCAACCCGTACGCAGGGTTCGTCCGCCGATCCGTGATCGGCTGCCCTGTAAGTCTCTTCTCCGATCACTTGATCGGTTTTCTTTTTGGTTTACCGATCTTAGATCGGATTGAGTCGCCCACCGCCGTCGTCAACGTGCGCCTCTACTCCGACAACGACATCGACATGCACCGGCCATCTTCATCAACCGCTCGGCACGTCCGCACGCGCCGCACACGGGGCGCCCCTACGTGCGTTGCTGATGACCCACAAGTATAGGGGATCGCAACAGTCTTCGAGGGAAGTAAAACCCAATTTATTGATTCGACACAAGGGGAGCCAAAGAATACTTGAGAGCCTTAACAGCGGAGTTGTCAATTCAGCTGCACCTGTGAATAGTCTTGCTCGACACAGATTATCAGTAGCAACAGTTTTATAGCAGTAGTAGCGGTGAAATAATAGCAGCAGTAAACAGAGACAGCAGTAGTGATTGCAGTAAACAGTAGGATTAAAACACTGTAGGCATAGGGATGGATGAACGGGCGCTGCATGGATAAGATAGCTCATATAATAATCAAGACATAGGCATTGCAGATAATAATGATAAAGCATCCAAGTACTAAGTAAACGTAGGCATGTGTTCCGTATATAGTCGTACGTGCTCGCAATGAGAAACTTGTACAACATCTTCTGTCCTACCAGCCGGTGGCAGCCGGGCCTCAAGGGAATCTACTGGTAATTAAGGTACTCCTTTTAATAGAGTACCGGAGCAAAGCATTAACACGCAGTGAACACATGTGATCCTCACATCGCAGCCATTCCCCTCGGCTGTCCCAATTATTGTCACTTTGGGACCGCGGGTTCCGGACAACAATATGTGTATACAACTTGCAGGTATGATCAATAAACAGTGCATATCATTATGAAACAATAACATGTTCAGATCTGAAATCATGGCACTCGGGCCCTAGTGACAAGCATTAAGCTCAACAAGTTGCAACAACATCAATAAGTACTAACAACGGATACTGGGCACCATGCCCTAATGATCTTATAGCTTATTACATGAACAATCTCATCCAATCCCTACCATCCCCCTCAGCCTACAGCAGGGAATTACTCACACATGGATGGGGGAAACATGGATGGTCGATGGAGAAGCGTCGGTGATGATGATGGCGATGATCTCCTCCAATTCCCCGTCCCGGCGGAGTGCCAGAACGGAGTTTCTGGTCCCCGAAATAGGTTTCGCGATGGTGGCGGCGTACGGTGATGTTTCTGGATGAAGTGGACGACCCCCCGACGTTTTTAGGTCAGAAGGGTTAAGTAGTCGAAAGGGGGACTCGGGGAGGTGCCCGAGGCACCCTCCTCATAGGCTGGCGCGGCAGGCCCCTTGGCCGCGCCACCATGTGGTTTGGGCCACTCGTGGCCCATCTCCGCCTCCCCTTCTGGCTCCGTGAGTCTTCTGGTAAAATAGGAGGTTTGCGATCTTTTCTGGTGTTTTTCCCGAAAGTTGACTTTCTGCACAAAAACAAGACACCAGGGCAATTCTGCTGAAAACAGCGTTAGTCCGCATTAGTTGTATTCAAAACACACAAGTTAGAGGTAAAACAATAGCAAAAGTGTTCGGGAAAGTAGATACGTTTTGGACGTATCAACTCCCCCCAAGCTTAGCTTATTGCTTGTCCTCAAGCAATTCAGTTAACAACTGAGTGCGATAAAAGACTTTCACGAACACATTTGCTTCATATGATGCATATATTCTCACTATATGTACAAATGCTTAAGCAATTCAAGATGAGGCAAATGCAAATAATGTCACTCAATAGGCATGTAAACTATGAAAAGATACCAACATACTAATAGCAACAAACATGAAACATATTAATTCACAAGATTGTAATGCTCATAATAGGATATGACAAGATGGTATCTCGCTTGCCCGTTTTTGTACAGCAAAACATAAATGCCCAGGCACCTCTGAATTCATGGGAAGACTAGAATCAAAGATATCAAAGATAAAAGCATCAAAGTTATATCATAGTTAACCACATTCTGGGACAAGCATATTACACTAAGAATGACAACTATGCTCTCGAGAAAGTGCTCAAAGAAAGGTGGTGACTCAACATGAAAGTAAAAGATTGGCCCTTCGCAGAGGGAAGCAGAGATTATCATGTGCTAGAGCTTTTCATTTTTAAAACAGAAGCAAAATTGTTTTGGGAAGTGTTTGTTGTTGTCAACGAATGGTAGTGGGTACTCTAACCCCCTTGTCAACCAGACTTTCAAGAGCGGCTCCCATGAAGGACGTTATTTCTACCAGCAAGGTAGATCATCCCTCTTCTCTTTTGTTTACACATGTATTTTAGTTTCATTATGGGTGACACTCCCCCCAACCTTTGCTTGCACAAGCCATGGCTAACCGAATCCTCGGGTGCCTTCCAACATTCACATACCATGGAGGAGTGTCTATTGCAAAATTAAGTTGCTTACTGATAAATCAGGGCAAAACATGTGAAGAGAATTATTAATGAAAGTTGTAATTAATTGGGGCTGGGCACCCCGTTGCCAGCTCTTTTTGCAAAATTATTGGATAAGCGGATGTATATGCCACTAGTCCATTGGTGAAAGTCTGTCAGAAGTAAATGACAAGATTGAAAGATAAAACACCACATACTTCCTCATGAGCTATAAAACATTGACACAAATTGAGAAGTACTTTGAAGGTTTTAAAGGTAGCACATGAAAATTTACTTGAATGGTTCGAAATGCCATGCATAGGTATTTATGGTGGACACTTTGGAATAACTTGGTTTTCATGGTTTTGGAAGCACGAGCAGCATTCCCGCTCAGTACAAGTGAAGGCTAGCAATAGACTGGGAAGCGACAATCAAGAGAGCAATAACCGTCATAATCATGCTTGCGACAAAATGAAATTAATTGAGACATAAAAGTGATACAAGAACTCTGAGTCAAAATAAATCATCAAGGCTTAATTGACTTTTGTTTTTCAGTCATACGCATGCATGAGCATGTGCCAAGTCAATTCGAATGAATTCTTCAGAGGAGGATACCACAATGTCATACCCTCTATGAATAGAACAATGCAAGCAAACATCAACATAACATGCTACCACTATTAATAAATTGGGACCGATCATGAGAGAACAAGAACTACTAAGCATCCACTAAATGACATATACCTCACATGAACCAACTAAGCATGCTCACATAGATGAGTATATGTACAAAAATGAAAACAAATGGAGTTCATACCAGCCTCTCACCCCAACTCAAGTTGTTGTAGATCATCCTTATTGCTTTTTCACTTGTGTTGCTTCGAATGATAAGAATGAAAACCAAGCTCCATCGGAGTCACGGATAGCTGTCCAACTCTGAAAACACTATACAAAACCAAAAAGAAACAACAAATATTTTTGGGTTTTCGAGTTTTTGAAACAAGAGCAAAAAGAAACAAACATAAAGCAAAATATTTTTGGATTTTTGAATAACAAACCGAATTTTAAAACTAAGTAAACTAATACTGAAACTTAAAGAAACAAATGAAGAGAAACAACAGAAATATTTTTGGTCTTTTTGTGTTTTGGAATGCAGCAATAAAAGGTAAACAATTAAAAAGAAAGAAAGAAAACTGCAACATGGATATACAAAGTATCGACAAGATATGATATGTAAATGAGTGAGATGTCGATATACCTCCCCCCAAGCTTAGGCTTTTGGCCTAAGTGGAGATCAATAATAACGCGGGTAAGAACTCCAAGCCGGCGGGTCATACTGGGTGTGCTCAATATCCGGCTCCGCTGAGGAAGATGAGGCAGAGGGTCCAGCATTCCCAGGATAGGGGCGCGAGCCCCCAGTCCCGGAAAACTGAGTGGAGTCCTCGGCCCCATTCTCCATCGTCCTCTGTGTGCAGGGCATGATCCCTCAAGTGTGCATCGAATTCATCCTCGGTGACTGACCAAACATTCCTGAAACCAAGATCAAACAAACGTGGTGCAGGCAAAGCGACTATTCGCTCAGATTTAACCATTTTCCACCTCCCCTTCTTGGCAAAAGGCACCTCATAAGATAGATTATTCAAAGTAGACCAACTAGTAACAAAGCCATGCCTCCCCATGGAAGCAAAATCGAGCCTCTCTAAAGGAAGCTGCAAATCATTAGGGAGAGCTACTACACCATGCATAGCTAATAAACGAGAAGCAATGAGTCCTCCACAAAATCCACCTTTCTCGCGATTGGCAGCAATGCGAAAGGCTATCAAGGCACCCAAATTATAACTCTTATCATGTTGCAAGGCTGCTGCTAGGAAAGCTAAATCAGGAATAGATAATTTATTTGCAGTCTTCCTAGCAAGTACACACCTCGTAATGAAGTAAGCAAAATATCGAATGCATGGAAATTGAATACTTCGAATTTTACCGCTTTCATCTGAGTAGGTTCTTCCTTGACATATTACCTCGTATAGGTCCGTCAAATGCTTGGGTTGCCCATGTATCTTCCCTCGTGATCCCCATTGCGGCACCCTAATTGCTGCACAAAAAGCATCAAAAGGCAAGTGGACACTTTTGTTGTAAATTTTATAGTGAACCATAGGGTTAGGTGAAGACCAATCAAATCTAAAGTCCTGCACCACAGACACAGTTAACTTTGCATATTGGTAGGGTTCTCCCTCTACAAAATCACTCAATCCTGTATTAGAGACAAGAGTACGAAAATCACGCAAGATCCCCGAACTTCTCATAAATTCCAAGCATGGATAGCAGGATGGGAACACTCCTTCTTCACGATGGATCCCCATGACCTCAGGAACCACCAATTCATATTGATTTAGTTGGTGTTCATTTCCCTCCATCCTCTGAAATTTTTGACACATATCATAAAAATTATCTTTGAAGCATACAAATGAGGGGAACTACTATATGGACTTGCTAGAGGACTAAACATGCATCAAAACTGATTATATCAACATAGAACAAGCATGCATACTCACTTAACAAGTCACCTACAGCAGCAAAATACTCAAGGTATACTCTACTAAACAAAATTCTACTTGGATACATGGAGGAGTCACATACCGGAGAGCAAATGGTCCAAATTTCAGCAACAAAGATGGGCTGAGCAAGGAGATCGAAAAATCTCGAGCAAGAGCAGCAAGAACACGGGTTTGAGCAATGGTGGTGTGTTTGTTCGGGAGAGAGAAAGAAATGAGAGGAAGATGGGTGAGTGGAGGGCCAGGTGGGGCCCACACCATGCCACGGCGCGGCCAACACCCCTGCCGCGCGGTGGGGTGGTGTGGTGGCATGGTGGGTCCCCCTGGTCAGCTCCAGGCACTCCCACATTCCACTTTAAAAATAATAATGGTATAATTTTCAGATTTTTGAAAACTTTCATTTGCACATTTTCTGGATATTTAAATAATAAACTTAGAGCAGAAATAGAATTTTATAAAGACCAGTTTCAACTAAAACTTTGCAAGTTCAGTAACACAACAGTAGGTAAAACAAAGTTGAAGAAAGAAATGTGTTTAGCTCTTTTATGTATGCAAATACATTTGATAGCAAGGTTGATCAAGTCTTGGCACCAAATAAATTTACATGACACAAATGATTTAAACATCATGAACACTCATGTTACCTTGTATTGTATTGATATGGATCCAATCATAATGTTTTGATATCCTTCTTGATGATCATATATAGGGCAATCAATACTTCCCACTTTGATAGTTTTAAAATTGGAGATGGTATTGACTCCATAAATCTTGTCAACTTTCTTGGGGAAATAAACAGTATGTTCTTTATCATTAACATTGAAAGTTACTTTTCCTTTATTGCAATCAATAACAGCACCTGCAGTATTTAGAAAAGGTCTTCCAAGAATAATAGACATATTATCATCTTCAGGCATTTCAAGAACAACAAAATCAGTCAAAATTAAACAATTGTTAGCTACTTGAACAGGGACATCCTCACAAATGCCAACAGGAACAGCAGTAGATTTATCAGCCATTTGCAAAGATATATCAGTAGGTATCAATTTATCAAGATAGAGTCTCTTATAAAGAGAAAAAGGCATAACACTAACTCCTGCTCCCAAATCACATAGAGCAGTTCTAACATAATTATTCTTGATGGAGCAAGGATGGTTGGTATACCTGGATCTCCAAGCTTCTTAGGAACCTTGCCATTGAAAGAATAATTAGCAAGCATAGTAGAAATTTCCTCATTAGGAATTTTCCTTTGTTAGAAACAATATCTTTCATATACTTTGAGTAAGGAGGCAATTTAATAGCATCAGTCAAAGGAATTTGCAAAAACAAGGGTTTCATCCATTCACAAATTTATTATAATGTTCTTCTTCCTTTGATTTTAGTTTCTTAGTTGGAAAAGGCATTTGCTTTTGAACCCAAGGTTCCCTTTCATTACCATGTTTCTTAGCAATGAAATCTTCCTTAGTGTACTTTGTGTTTTTAGTATGCTTTTCAGGTTCCTTTTCACTAACTTCTTTATCAAGAGCATCATTTTTATCCTTATCACTATCAAGTTCATTACCACTTTCAGTTTCAGCATCAGAGATAGATATACTATTAGGATCATTAACAGTTTCAGAGGATTCTACAACATTTTTATGTTTCTTCTTCTTCTTTTTCTTAGAAGGAGAAACTGGATTTTCAGCTAGTTGAGAATCTTGTTCAATTCTTTTAGGATGTCCCTCAGGATATAAAGGATCCTGAGTATGAGCTCCACTTCTAGTGCTAACATAGACAGGTTTTAATTTTTCCTTAGAAGCATTGGCTAACATGTCTTGTTGCACTTTAGTGAGTTGATCAATTTGAGTTTGAACCATATGGAAATGTTTAATAAGCATCTTAACATCATTGGAGGTTCTCTCCACAATATCATGCAACTTACTAATAGCTAGAGAATTTTCATGCAAATGATTCTCTACTCTCATATTAAAATTATCTTGCTTAATAACATAATTATCAAATTCATCTAAGCATTGATCAGGTGGTTTAGAGTAGGGAATATCTCCTTCATCGAACCTGTGGAGAGAGTGAACCTCAATTATGGATGGATGAGGAATTGGCTTACACAAATCTTCAATAGGTGGAAGGTTCTTCACATCTTCAGATTTAATACCCTTCTCAATGAGAGTCTTCTTGGCCTCCCTCATTGTTTCATCATTCAATTCAATCATACCTCCCCTCTTCTTTGATATTGGTGTCGGTGTAGGTGTGGGGGTCGGCGCAGGTAGAGTCCAATCATCATAATTCTGGCTGATTTTAGCCAATAATTCTTCAGCTTCTTCAGGGGTTCTTTTCCTGAAAACACAACTAGCACAACTATCCAGATATGCTCTAGATTCAATAGTTAGTCCACTGTAAAATATATCAAGTAGATCATGCTTTTCCAAATCATGTCCAGGCCGAGCTCTGATAAGAGAGCAAAACCTTGTCCATGCCTCTGGAAGTTTCTCTTCATCTTCCTGGTCAAAGTTATAAATTCTTTGCAAAGCATCATGTTTAGCACTAGCAGGGAAATATTTCTGAAAGAAAACATCAAGCAAACCAGTAGGACTAGTAATAGAACCAGGAGACAAGTTGTTATACCAAGCTTTAGCATCATCTTTTAATGAGAAAGGAAAAATCTTAGCAACAAAGTAGCTACGCTTCTTAATATCATCAGAAAATAAGCCACTCAAAGTAGAGAGCTCATTCATGTGCTCTACAGCACTTTCACTCTTAGTGCCACAAAAAGGAGTTTTCTCAACAATAGATATATGAGATAAATCAAGAGAAAAATCATAATCCTTATCTTTAATGTTTATAGGAGAAGTGGCAAACTTAGGATCAGGTGACAACTTGTATTTAACAGCATGTTGTGCAAGAAAATTTCTCATATTACTTGCACCAGTAGTAGCATTACATTTATCAATAAAATCATCATCAAGTTCCACATAAGTTTCATCAGGATCATCATCACAAGTATAATCCCTTAACTCAGGTGAATAAACAGGAGTAGTAGGACTTCCATTAGGTGTTCTAGTATTTTCAAGTTGTTTAGACTTAGCAATAGCAGCATCTAAAAGTGGACCTAATGAAATATTCTCATCAATCACAGTAGAAGCATCATCAACATTATCAGAGGCAATTTCAGATTCAGCAGTAGTACCAACACGTGAAGATTGTGGTGGTGTAACAAGTTGACTCAATACAGATGGTGAGTCAAGAGCAGCAGAGGTACTAAGTGTCGTACCTTTTCTTGTAGTGGAGGGCAATACATGGACCCTCTCATCACGAGCTTTACCCATGATGAATAAATTTCAGCGAGCAGTATAGATCACAAGTGAACTCCCAAATAAAGCTATGCTCCCCGGCAACGGCGCCAGAAAATAGTCTTGATGACCCACAAGTATAGGGGATCGCAACAGTCTTCGAGGGAAGTAAAACCCAATTTATTGATTCGACACAAGGGGAGCCAAAGAATACTTGAGAGCCTTAACAGCGGAGTTGTCAATTCAGCTGCACCTGTGAATAGTCTTGCTCGACACAGATTATCAGTAGCAACAGTTTTATAGCAGTAGTAGCGGTGAAATAATAGCAGCAGTAAACAGAGACAGCAGTAGTGATTGCAGTAAACAGTAGGATTAAAACACTGTAGGCATAGGGATGGATGAACGGGCGCTGCATGGATAAGATAGCTCATATAATAATCAAGACATAGGCATTGCAGATAATAATGATAAAGCATCCAAGTACTAAGTAAACGTAGGCATGTGTTCCGTATATAGTCGTACGTGCTCGCAATGAGAAACTTGTACAACATCTTCTGTCCTACCAGCCGGTGGCAGCCGGGCCTCAAGGGAATCTACTGGTAATTAAGGTACTCCTTTTAATAGAGTACCGGAGCAAAGCATTAACACGCAGTGAACACATGTGATCCTCACATCGCAGCCATTCCCCTCGGCTGTCCCAATTATTGTCACTTTGGGACCGCGGGTTCCGGACAACAATATGTGTATACAACTTGCAGGTATGATCAATAAACAGTGCATATCATTATGAAACAATAACATGTTCAGATCTGAAATCATGGCACTCGGGCCCTAGTGACAAGCATTAAGCTCAACAAGTTGCAACAACATCAATAAGTACTAACAACGGATACTGGGCACCATGCCCTAATGATCTTATAGCTTATTACATGAACAATCTCATCCAATCCCTACCATCCCCCTCAGCCTACAGCAGGGAATTACTCACACATGGATGGGGGAAACATGGATGGTCGATGGAGAAGCGTCGGTGATGATGATGGCGATGATCTCCTCCAATTCCCCGTCCCGGCGGAGTGCCAGAACGGAGTTTCTGGTCCCCGAAATAGGTTTCGCGATGGTGGCGGCGTACGGTGATGTTTCTGGATGAAGTGGACGACCCCCCGACGTTTTTAGGTCAGAAGGGTTAAGTAGTCGAAAGGGGGACTCGGGGAGGTGCCCGAGGCACCCTCCTCATAGGCTGGCGCGGCAGGCCCTTGGGCCGCGCCACCATGTGGTTTGGGCCACTCGTGGCCCATCTCCGCCTCCCCTTCTGGCTCCGTGAGTCTTCTGGTAAAATAGGAGGTTTGCGATCTTTTCTGGTGTTTTTCCCGAAAGTTGACTTTCTGCACAAAAACAAGACACCAGGGCAATTCTGCTGAAAACAGCGTTAGTCCGCATTAGTTGTATTCAAAACACACAAGTTAGAGGTAAAACAATAGCAAAAGTGTTCGGGAAAGTAGATACGTTTTGGACGTATCAGTCGCAGCAGGCTGTTCTCGTCCGTGCGGTCTCCTTCGCTGGTCCGTCTTCGTCGTCATCGCCGGGGACTTCACGACCACGTCGCCATCAACTCCGATCTACGCGTCGTCGTCCACGCCACGACGCGTCCTGCGCCTCCGTCGGTCTGATCAACCGATCTGCGCACATCGCCGCCAAGCACGTCCCCGAGCACGCGCCTATCACCGATAAAGCAACAGGCTGCCGCAGCGCTGCCCCTTCGGGCCGCGCGCCGCCGCCTTGGTCCACTCTCCGGCCTCGAGCGCGCCTTCCCTGGTGCGTACGTCGCCGGTGGCATCAAGCCGCTGCACCGACTCGCGTACTGCAGCTATGTCGTCCCCTCGGACCGTAGTGCTGCCACGCGCGGTCAACCTCGCCGTCCCGCGCACCGACGACTCAGGCTACCACCGCGTCGCTCCCACGACGCGGGTCGCCACCTCGGCACATGGTCTTCGTCAAGCTGTCGGCTCTTCATCGCCAAGTTCGTGTACCGCCGCCGCGCCTCCTCACGTAACCTGCCCGGCCTCCGCCACCGCTGGTTTCGCCGCCTACACCTTCGTCCTCGTTCAGTACAACTTTGTCGCCTACGTCATCGCCACCACCCGGCAACGCCGCCTCCCGGCATCGCCACCGACCACCCTCGCGTCTACTCCGACGACCGCGGACTGCATCGGCTCTTCCCCGTCTTCGCCGCTCCGCGCCTCGCTACCGTCCTGGAGCCTTCTCTGCTAGTCTATCACCGACATGGCACGACACCGTACTGATCCCGCTCTACGCATGCTCGGTGCTGACAACACCGCTGCGTGCCTTCGTCCCCGACGCGTCCTCGTGCCTGGCAAGCTCGGATCGGGCCTCGTCTTCATCGGCATCGACAACGTCTTCTTCGGCAACGAATCCTACGACTGCCTCGACCGCGTCCACGACGATTCTTCTTGCATACTCGGTTCTGGCAAAACGTAGTATGCCTACGCCCCCGGCGTGCGCCTAGTTCTGGCACACTATGGCTGCACATCATCCTCGACTGCTCGGACTGCATCGACCTCGACATCGACATCCTCGACGACTGCCCTCGACGCGTCTCCGTCATCATCACCATGGCGCCTTCTTCGCGCCCGCGGCTTCATGTGCGGCTACATCGACCCGGCATCTCCGACCACGACATCCACCACGGCATCTCCTCGCAACGGCTACCTCGACCTCGTCACCGCCTCACGCTCTCAGCTCCCTCGACATCGGCACAAGGGCTACCACCTCGCCTGAGCTCTCATCAGCTTCCTCTCCAGTCCAAGCATCCGCGCCGCGACATCGACCACGACACTCCCGCTACGACTGGGGGGGGGGGGGGGGGGGGGGGGGTGTCAGCCTTCTGGGTCTATTTCGGTTTATCTCCACTCTGACCGTCCACGTCGTTCATGTTGTTCACGACGCTCCCGCGACGACTGCGGGGGGTGTTAGAGTATACGTGCGGTACGTAACCGACTAGGATAGAGATAGGATTTGTGTCTTGTCTTGTACTCCAAGATGGTCCCTGTACGCCTATATATACTCGGCCCCGAGGCTCAATAATACAATCCACCATATTCGCCAATCTCCCTCTCTATCGTTCTACACCGCTGCGGCGTATCCAGCTAGCTACTCTTATCATCCACTCCATGCCGCTGCGGGGCACCTTCCATCCACGCCGTCTCTGTCTTGCCGATCGTCCGCCGCTGAAGGTCTGAGTGCCGCCTTGTTTTCACGTTCGTCCGTGCTGGCTCGGATCGGCGAGCGCCGCCGTCCAGCGTCGATCATCCTTCTTGGCTCCACTGAAGGTATGAGTGCCACACTTGCAACAAACACAAGTAGTCTTTCTTTTATCTAAATGCGGCGATACTTTAGAAAAGCATCTCAGGCTCAATCGTTCGGATTAGATTGTCTACTCCTTTTTTTCCTGTACTTTTCTGCAGCTAAATTGGGCTCTCAGTTCTCGGTTGGAACAGGATGTTGTGCACTGCCATCTGAGGACCATCTAGCTCGCGCTGAATATATCGATGTGGTCATCCAGTTGCTATTTAGGATTAGGTTGAAAAAAATCATTGGAGTGGTTTGAATCGAAGATGGTAGCACTTGGACTTGTTGGTGCTGACCCGCCTATATAATTCATTGTTGCAGTAGCGAAATATTTGCAGCAATCCGCGTTGCTTATCATTTTCAGGCATGTTGGTTAATTAATTTCTCAGCAAGATCCTATATTATTTTTTGGTTTTGTTTCAGAGATTGGTCTTGAAAGCTCTTCAACGCAGTCATCGTTGCAGTCTAGAAAAGTCTTTTGTCTAAATTTTGACAATGACACTTGAATTTTTCTATACTTTACTATATTACCAAATAGATCTACCAGAGGTTGTTACAAATCGATTCAAACGAGCTTGATAGCCCAAGAAAATGTGAGGATGGTATTGGCTGAAGCCTGTCCTGATGGCAATTATAAAATGTGATGTTCAGAATGATACTAATGCTTTATTACGGTTTGAGGAAGAGAGTACTGTTTAGTCATTCATAAATTGCAATGTCTTGGTACTAATGTACTACCGGTTGAGTTTTCTTTATGCACTCTTATATGAGATTTTGAAGTAGGAAACTAACGATATATGATGGACAATAGAGGATGAGCATTTATATTTGAATAAGTTGTGAAAACATGTGCGCTCAATACGACCCGATAACAAGGGCGGCATGCATGTTTCTCTGTTGTCTTGAAATTCAGCAAAAAAAAATCTAGGAAAAATTGAATATGTTTTTGTTGGCTGAGACTTGCATTGACAAATATAATCGTGACAGTCACTCTACGGTGACGCACGAGGTTTTTCATGTCACATGATAACATGACTAAAAGCATAAGATTTTTTTTACCTTTTCTAAGACATTAATTTTTTTTTGCGAAACACAGTACAACGCAGACGCTCATATACACGCGCACACACTCACCCCTATGAACGCACGCACGCACACCCTACCCCTATGAGCACCTCCGAGAGACCGAGTCGGCGGGTCAAATCTTGAGATTGACGAAGTCACGACAGACGCCTCGCTGTCGACGAGAACGTCGCCTCCCACTGAAGAATATCCCGCCTTAAATGAGAAACACCAGCGTCAAACCTGAGGTTTGAACTCTGGTAGACTGGGAGTACAACCACCCTCCTAACCATCTTGTCACAGGCAAGTTATCTCATTAATTATTTTACTTGATACTACAAGGATCGTGCGTTGCACGTGCACGTTAACTAGTAATTTTTAAAAACTTCAAACTGCCGTTTTCAATTTCTTTTTAAACCGAGCCCACTGAATTTCGGGTGCCACCTATTTACCCCCACTGACGCCCGGGCCATCCACGACTATCCCAAAGCCGTCTCTGCGTCGGCAGCCGAAACCGAACCGTCTCCAAACCAGCCGCTGGATATAGCGCCCCGACGCGGTGCCTCACCAACCTCTTTCCCTCTGCGCTCGTGCATCCTCTCCTGCAGTCGTCCTGTGGCAGCCGTCGCTCGCTCGCTAGCTTGCCCCGGTTGGACTCCGCCCACCTCCCCAGATCCGGTCCTATGGCGAGGAACCCGGGCTGCGCCGTCTACATAGGTGAGATCCCCGCCCTCCCCTCACCGGTTTGAGGTCCGAATCGGGCGGTACGGTTGTTCTCGCGGGTTTCCCCCCATTTTTCCTGTGGCCTTCCTGGTGGCTCGTCTCGGGATTGAGGGGGGAATTTGTGGTGATTTGCTCTGTCTTGTGTTTTCCCTTGGATTGCTGTCCTGTGCTGCTACCTTCGGCCCCAAATTGAGGTTTTTTCGTGCCTGCAGTTGTTGGGCCCCAATGAGGTACAACCTGATTGCGTGCTTTAGATGTTTTGATTGAATCGAGATTTTTTTTTTCGAGATTGCTTGAATCGAGATTTTATCACCTTCTTGGTATGATTGGCGTCGATTTACTAATTACCATCACAGTTTAGGTAGTAGCTTTATTGCTTAAGCTTGTAAAGCCGACGATTGCCTTATGCCCTGTTGCATCCTCCTAGCTCCTAAATTCGGAATAGGAATTGTTCGTTACACCAGGTTTACTTGCATGTTAGCTGATTAATTCGCCTCAAGCATGCGAATTTCCTTGCGCAGAAAGCATTTGTTGCTGTTCTGTGATCTGTACATTGCCTGCAAATTGCAATTGGAAAAGTGCAAGCCTGTGTATAGTGAAAATCAACTTAACCATATGTTTGAAAAGCCAAAAAAATATAACTAAATTCAGCCTGCTTAATACATGCATCATCGAGGGTTTAGATGTGCGGATAATAGCGTTGTGAGATCTATGTCTTACGCTTTATGGGGACTAGCCATAGAGGCCCTTTTTAGTAGCTATCAAACGTGTGTCAACAAGAATAATTCACTACAGCTTCGCTAACTATGTTTAATGAACATACTTTTGGGTCAGGGAATTTAGGGATTTTATCTACACTTAAGTGCGTGGAACAAGGTATTGATGTTATTAAGCTTAGCTATGAGTATTAGTAATAGGGCTCCACTGCTCAGGTATTGAAGGGCTAAAGGGGTTATAATGACGCTTGATCCTTGCGTAGTTATGAACTTATGATGCAAAGAGTATGAAAGACGTCACAACTTGCAAGCAAGTTAGGATTCACTATTATATTGTTTGTTGCCTAGTATTGTGCTCAGCTTCTCGGTTGCTTAATTTCTTCCTCTATCTTTAGTTTGTGAAACTTGAAAGGACCGGTAATCAGCTTGAGAAAAGAAAAGAGTTTTTTAACGCGTTAAAAACTAAGAATACATTCAATCCCTATGCCAGTTATCACAGCCTCACGCAAACCCTAGTGAGCAAGAGACTATTAAAGCTTTTTTTTTGGGGGGTAAATGCCACTTCCAACCACCATTTAATAATTTTACATTATATAACGTGTTGATCTGCTGGTCCAACTAGTGAACTCGTGTTAGACATTGTGAACCGATGTTGGAACTCGATTTTGAAAACCACAAGTCTAGCTTCTTTATGGACTTCCTCCTCATTACTGATATGCTTCGAATCCATGTTTTTTTTGTCATGGTTGACAGTTGCAGTGCGCTAGTTCTGTAATTCTTCATAGAACTGCTTGTATTGTATTAATTCTTCAACTGTATCTTTCTTAAATAGGTAACTTGGATGAAAAGGTCTCGGAGAGGGTTTTGTATGAAATCCTTATTCAAGTAGGTCGTGTAGTAGACTTGCACATACCTCGTGACAAGGAAACTAGTCGACCCAAAGGTTTTGCTTTTGCTGAGTATGAAACAGAGGAGATTGCCCAGTATGCTGTTAGGCTGTTTTCTGGCCTTGTTCGCCTTCAAAATAGAACACTTAAATTTGCGGTGCGTTTCTTTTTGCTCCCTGGTTATCTAATTTTGTTAGTATAGATTTCACTATGTTGTTCTTATGGTGTGGTCTGTTACATTGTGTGAGTAGTTCATTCTGGGGCCAACCCAATGTAGTTGACTACCTGCTGTTCTTTTTTGTTACTAGATTTCTATATTTATTTATGAAGCAGGAGGGAAAAACTGAACCCTGAAATTATACCCTTCATTTGACAGATCTCTGGGCAGGACAAACCCTCTTCAAATGGCAATGTTCCTATAACACCTAAAATGAACCCTATACCACTACCAAATCCACATCAGCCAATGAGATCTGGTGATACTCCTGTGTCACAACAAAGAGTGGTAAACGGTAGGATTGCTGGCTATGGTGTTTCTCCAAACCATCCTTATGATTCCCACTCTCAAGGTGAGAGAATTTATTTGTCCCTTTGAAATATGAGATATTTAATGTGAATTTTGTATCGAATCTTACAATTCCTTTTTCTCCAGCATCAGGTGGGGTAGCAAATAGAGGATTAAGTGAGGGTACATATGAGTATAGTAGACGTGTATTTGGTTCTGTTCTGAATGATGTTAGCCGTCGAGCTGACAGACAACCAGTTCCATACCCGTCCTACTGAGCGCCAATGAATGTTACACCGGCCAGTCAAGCCTTTGTTGTCTCAGCCCTTCCATTATGTCATCTGGGTACTTGCCATTACAAGCATGTAAATATGGCTTATGGTAGTGCATCTGTGTGTGTGTGTTGTTTTCTACATTGTAGTCAGGCCCGTCCCTGATGGTTAGGTTCCATGTCTTGTCATCCTGATAGGAACTTGTCTCCACTAATGTCGCTGTAGTGCTTAGCCTAGTTACAGGGATGGGGTGGCAATGTCCTCAGTTCAAAATATTTGAGCTGTTATGTTATTTGTGTTTCTCATGTCATTTGGATCTGTATTATGTTGGGACGTAAAAATGGGTAACGAAACCCATGAAATCTGCCCTGTATCTTTAAACTTATATATAATTTATAACTATGTATGGTTGATATTGCTTGTTTGTTTAAGCAGTATTTGTATGGAAGCCACATGTATCCATTGTCACTTTGGATCCAGCATTGGCAACCTCTGGCTCTCGAGTAATCAAAGCTGTACATTCCGATTACTTGTTGCTTTGGTGCAACTGCCGTGTATCCTGGTATGGCTTACAGTTCTTGTTGGCCGTACAAGGAAAGTTATTGTTACTGTTTTTTTAAACTGGTAATATTTGTCGTATCCACTAGTGGTGCATCTGCTAAGTTACAAATCTATCGGCTACCCCTTTTTTTACTAGATGCTTTGTGCTTGTTTGCTGTGATTCCTTGAAAAATCTCAAACATATATCAGATCTGTCGCCATCATTTATCATTCAGAATGATAAGAGTAGCATCGTTGAATTGCATGCTCTGAAAATACTGAACATGTCATGTTGAATTTATCGAGTTGTGAAGGACTGCTATATTTTGGGGGTGTAGAAGCAAATGTCGGGAACTGGCAGATTTTGTAATGCAGCTTATTTAAACCTCTGTGGCACCCTCAAGCAGTGCATTACTTAGATGTAGACAATGGTTGCTGGTTTCACATGCTGCCTACTTGGTGCCTTAAATTCAGGGTGACCATGGTATGAGGATTTTTGGACAGATATGTTGTGCCTTACCTATACTTGTTTTCTCTATCAGCTATGTTTTTCTGTTATCTCTTCATATGCAGCGGCTAGCCATAGCCTTGCAGATATATCTGCAGAACGTAGAAGGGACACATTGCACGAGGCAGCGTCTGTTCTTTATGGGCCTGCAGAACGTTAAAGAGGCTACGTGCAGTGTCATTGCTGGTGATCGTTTCACCTCTGATGAGGTGGTGATGCATGCGTTGTTGCAAATGGGTTGAACTCCGTCAGTCCGTGCTTGGAACTGTGTAGTTTGATTCCCACTGTCAACTGGAGTCTGAACTTACTACCTGTAAGCTTCTTGCATTCTACTAAAAGGAAAAGCGTCCTGTAAGTCCCGGCTACTTCTGATTGTGAATCTTATGGCAAGATTTTTTTTGTCTTTCTGTTTTGGCTGGAATCCCATGGAAAGAGCATCTTTAGTCTCAACTCTCAGTCATAAGACCAACGAGTAGGTAATAAGTTACATGCCAGGTCCACCGAACTGTGCTGGGCAAATCATTTCTTCCTCGTTTGCAGCCCAAATGCATTGCCTTCGCAGCACACATTTTGCTGCGTCATCGAACACACATAAATTGCTTGGCGTATCAAAATAAAACTGTACAAACGTTAGTCACTGTAAAAAAATAACAACCGTTAGCCAGCGAGATGAATTGTAGACAGAACAACGCTGTTCACTGTAGTGATCGTTTCTTCTGGGCAATGTATCTAACGGTCGCCATGGCATTGCCTCCGCAGCCTGTTATGGTGAGCTAACTCACACAGCCAGCATGAGCTCCTCACGCAAAGGGCCTTGCCAACTGAACCGTTTCGCGGCGCAGGGTGCAGTGCTGGGATAGATAGCCGGCGTTTTCGGCGTCGACTCGAGAGCGCGTCACATCACTCCTTCTCACCGTGGAGAGTGATCGCTTCGTTTCCGTAGGCGCCCAAACTGGCCGTGCATCATTGCAAGCAATGATGGTCTGTGTTGCGCCAAAAACAGTACATCAGTATATATATGATTAGTTTTCTTAAGGTGAAGCAGAAACGTAACTATTCATGCGTGTGCGTTTTTTGTCTGAATTCAGGCACTGAGCGAGAGGCAGCCGCAGTCGGAGAAGAAGGCCGCGCGGGCGAGGCCGATGTCTGCGAAGGCGGTGTTCGTCCTGTGCGCGACGAGCTTCTTCGTGGGACTGGTCCTCAGCGGACGGATGACAATACTGTCGTCACCGTCCCGAGGCCACGGCGCCTCATCTTCTCCGGCCACGGCTCCAGGATCGCTCTTTTCTCCGACGACGACTGCGAGCACAGGCGTGTAAGTGTCACCAAGCACCGTACATTGTCAGCGATGCATCCATGGTATGGTAGGTTGGTAGTAAGATGCTGTTTGTTGATCAGTCAGTCGTCTCTTGTTTCAGAAGCTAGAAGAAGCGAGCAACCTGAACGATGTCATGAAAGAGGTGTCAAGAACTCACCAAGCTATCCGGTAAGTACTCACCAAGCTAATAGTACTACCTCCGATCCATATTAGTGGGCACAACTTTGTCTAGATACATATGTATCTAGTCTAAATACTTAACTAGATACATATGAATTTAGACAAATCTATGCCCACTAATATGGATCGGAGGGAGTAGTATATTGATCATTACCCCTCGGTTTCATTTTTATGCATTTGTAGGTCGCTGGACAAGTCGGTGTCGTCGCTGGAGATGGAACTGGCCGTTGAGCGCGCCAAGAGGAACGGCGGCCTGGGCGCGTCCGTGCCGTCCAAGGGTCTTCCCAAGGCGTTCGTCGTCGTCGGCATCAACACCGCCTTCAGCAGCAAGAAGCGCGGGACTCGCTCCGTGACACCTGGGTACCCAGAGGTAAACCAACAGCAGCAGACTGAACTGATCTGAAAGTACTGATCGACGGTCACCGGTGTGTTCTGAACATCTGATGATTGGATTTCAGGCGAGAAGCTTCGGCGGCTGGAGAAGGAGAAGGGGATCGTGGTGCGGTTCGTGATCGGGCACAGCGCGACGCCGGGCGGGGCGCTGGACCGGGCGATCGACGTGGAGGAGGCCGAGACGAGGGACTTCATGCGGCTGGACCACGTGGAGGGGTACCACGAGCTGTCGTCCAAGACCAGGATCTACTTCGCCACCGCCGTCGCCACCTGGGACGCCGCCTTCTACGTCAAGGTCGACGACGACGTCCACGTCAACCTTGGTATGCTCACCAACAGGCTGGCCCGGTACAGGACGACGCCGAGGGTCTACGTCGGGTGCATGAAGTCCGGCCCCGTGCTGTCGCAGAAGTAAGCGCACGTACATAACATGAGAAATTACCACGCTTGCCTCTGCATTTTGTTGATCGATCTTTTGCTGTGGCTGCAGAGGTGTGAAGTACCACGAGCCGGAGTCGTGGAAGTTCGGGGACGACGGCAACAAGTACTTCCGCCACGCCACGGGACAGATCTACGCCATCTCCAGGGACCTCGCCTCCTACATCTCCATCAACCAGTGAGCAACTGAGCACACGCACCTGATCTGCATGCATTATTTACCGCTGTAAATTAACGTTGGTTGATATATAGTTTTCGTTCGTCTGATGATCTGCAGGCCGATACTGCACCGATTCGCGAACGAGGACGTGTCGCTGGGCGCGTGGCTGATCGGGCTCGAGGTGGAGCACGTCGACGACCGGAGCCTCTGCTGCGCCACACCACCAGGTACGGCCGGAGCTAGTGTTGTTTCAGTTATTAATCTCCCGCCGTGCAGAGTAGTAAGAAGCTCATATGTTTCTGTTTCTCCTTTCATTTTCCTCCTGTCCAGACTGCGAGTGGAAGAAGCAGGCCGGGAACGTGTGCGCGGCGTCCTTCGACTGGTCCTGCAGCGGCATCTGCAAGTCGGTCGACAGGATGAGGGCCATTCACAGCGCCTGCGGCGAGGGCAACGGAGCCGTCTGGAACTTCGCCGCGGCCTGACCAAAAAACGGCAGCCGCATGCCTGCAGATCAGCCATAGGTGCTGTAGGACAGACCAAGTTTCGTCAGGGTTTTGAGACCTGAGCATGTGGTGGTTGCAGCATGTACTTTTGGTGATCATCAAGTTCATGTTTTTTTGTAAGCTTTGGAAGTTGCAAGGCTTAAGCTTTTGACCCCTTCCACCAACTAAGGTTAATGATTTGTATCGTCCTTGCTACGATTCCAAGTGCAATCAGAGTAGAGATTTTACAAATAAAAGATTCGACTGGTTTTACAAATAAAATCAAATATACAAGAATAAGAACCAAATGCATACACATAAATAATATAATAGTTGCACATTTTAGATACGTGAAAGTGGTGTAGATTAAATGTGCATAGCAAACTAAATTAATACACTGATTTCACAGAAAAAATTCAGTTGACTGGTTCCAAAAAAAAGAATTCAGTCTGAGCTAAACCCAAACCGTTTTGTTTATTTTAATGTTTGCTTACTCCAAAATGAAGTTCGAGGCAACGTAGCTGAGCAACCACAAACCGAACCTTAAATCACAAGATAAAAGATCTCACAGTCCATATGCAATGCATTATGTTTAAATTACCAAAGCAAGAAATCATATTTCACTATGATGTACATTTAGATATTAAATCTTGAAACATAAAATAATTGAAACAATTATTAAGATGTTGCCCGCATTGTAAAAATGTGTCATAATGGTTTTTGTTGTTACTTAGACACACCTTAACCTTAACAAAGCCTTTTATCCCAAACAAGTTGTGGTAGGCTAGATATGAAAACATTTCACGAGAATTTCCGAGGAGGTCACACATCATAGTACTATTCTCGTCCAAATGGGTTTCATACCCATAGGACTGGCTAATTTTTTACGTTGGCTCGCCAAGCCTATCACAACCCTTAGATATGAAACCTTTCACGAGGAGTTCCAAGGAGGTCACCCACCCTAGTACTACTCTCGCCCAAATGGGTTCATACCCATGGTACTGGCTAGTTTTTATGTTGCCTCGCCAAGCCTATCACAACCCTCCTCCTTTACCCGGGCTTGGGACCGGCTATGTGTCAGAATGGTTTTCGTTGTTACTTAGACACACAATAATAATAAATTAGGTCAAAGAAACACATTTTGAAATGCATTCATGCCAAAAATGTTATGTATTTTTTAACCAATAGGGTAACTTGGAAGGAAATTCCTAAGTATTTAATACTTTCAACACGCTAAAGATGATGCCCTCACATTTATGAGGGCCACTGTGCTAGTTATATACTAAACACAATATACAGATGAAAAATAGGAAGATAGGCTAGAAGTTCTCACCGAAAAAGCAAAATAATTGACAATCAGTTTAGTTGAACATCTACAGTTGCACACGGATGTTTATCAGTGTGCAGTTGACACGATGTTTTCAGCGTGCAGTTGCACTCTCATTTTTAAGCGCGCATTGCACATTTGCACATGACTTTTGTTAGAGCGCAACTACACATGTTTTTTTAGCGCGTAGTTGCATATGATTTTTTCTAGCATGCAAGTGTATAGGAATTGTTTTTGTCGGTATGTACAAAAATCCATCGTCTTTTTTGCGTTTACCTTTGACTGGCGAGCATAGGTAAGCTATTCAGGAGTCGTCTAGATAGAGTACCGTAGTCAGTTAAGTAGGCCTGCCTGTAAGTTAATATTATTAAGGCTATGCCAAGTGGGTTCCAATGTTGCGCTGCAGAGGAATGGGGTAGGATGGTACTTGAATCTATCTATAGACATAGGATCCCCCAGCCACTGGAATCCATTGGTTTCTGTCTCAATTCGTCATTTGAACTGACCTATTGTGTTAGGACACCTCCTCTGGGGTACTTATCAAGCAAGCCATGCCCTAAAGTGTGGTTAAAAATTCAAAAAAAAATCTTGTCGTTTTGTTGTAGTAATGGTCCGGCTGCGATTTTTTTCTGTATCATGTCTTTGTATGCAAAGAAATTTCAGCAAAGCCCAGTTTTGGATGTGGAAGCCCAGTTAGGAGACAACCAAATTCACAGACAACGGTACAAAAAGCCCAAACCTAGTCAAACAGCAACAAATAAAAAAAACACAAAACGCCCACAAAAGTTCGTATCGGGGTCGGGGGAAACAGGCTCGGTCCAGGGAAGCGTCATCGGCTGACGCAAGCCGACCGAGATTTAAGATAAATCTCGTTGAACCGAGAGATAGGCGCGTTCAAAAGAAAAATACGACATGTTTCGGAAGACGCAGCTGCACGTTTGAATAGTGCATTGCACGGTGTCGGTACAACCTCTGATTCACGCCGTCTCCTAATCCGACTCAGTTTTCCCTTTCCTTCTTTCTTTAAATAAGTATACGTGGTACTAGCATGTTAAAAAAAAAAAGTATACGTGGTACTAGCTAATTATGCGAGTTAGATTGCTCTGCGCCTTGTGCAAATAAATTGCCGCCATGGTTTTACGGAAACGCCGACGAAAAGACACACGCACGGCGCCGGAGACACCCATAGCGTGGAAGCTTCCAACCGATCTCCTCCTCGAGATCGTCCTGCGCTCCAACCCCCACGCCTTCATTCGTTTTGCCGCCGCCTGCAAATTGCTGCGCCGCGACCTCCTCAGCCCGTCAATTATCCGCCGGGTGAACTACCCCTGCATCCTCGCATACCGGCGCAATAGAGACTACAAGCAATTTACCCTTGTGCACCCGGCCACCCCGCCGCCGCATCCTTCAGTCACGACCACCTATTTCCATTCTTTTCACGTTGCGCTGCCGAGGTCTTTGACAAATATAGCGTCAAGACATGTCGAGGCGGCCTCATTCTTCTCCAGCGCGACACCGACTGGTGCTCTGACATTTGCTCCGACCTGTGCGTGTACGACCCTATGAGCGGCGCCCAGACCTTCCTCTCATGTCCGCCGGATATCAAGAGATGTTGCATGATATCCTACCGTGAGTACATCATTCTCACCGCCGCTGACGGCATTGGCCTCCCCTTCATGCTGCTTGTCGCCGATTTCGACGGTGAGAGTATCGAACTGCAGACCGCCTCATCGCGTGGTACATGGCGGTGTGTCACGCATGTGAGAAACCTCGACCTCCCATGGTGGTCGGTCAATAGGCATTGCGACCGCGCTGTCCTTCACGGTGGCGTCATCCATTGGTTGGTGTCTCATGACAAGCCAATTCTAAGCTATGACTTGCGCAGATGGAAGCTGGGATCGGTGAAGCTCCGCCCACCAACTGCGAAGTTGAACATCTACATTTGGTGACATCGCCGGATAGAAAACTGCTGAAACTACATGCCATTGAAGGGTTCACGATGTTAGTGTGGCTACAACTCCCAATCTCAGCAGCATGTGGTAGTGGTTCGTCGTTGGAGACTGTGATTAACATGGAGGAGAAGATACGGTCGCTACACCCGGATTTCCCAATCAATGATCTAGATGAACGCATTGTATTCGATGGCTCCGTGAAGAGGAGCGGCGGCGTGGTGTTGCTCCAGGTGGGTAATTACTACACTATCACCGTCTTTGACGTGGAAACCAACAATATGTATAGGAAAGAGGATGGTTCTGCATTGTTGGAGATCGACCTATCATCTCGTCTACATAATATGAATATATTTTCCTAGCCACAAAAAGATGTAATGTAATCGTATTTATCCAGCGAAAGAAAACAAATTGGTGGTAGCCATGAACCCACATGTGCTCCTGAATAATCCATCTATTTGCAAGAGGAATCTTTTCAAGTTTGGGAGATTTGATATCCACCGCCATCTACCATAATTAATGCTCTAATTTCATATGTCCCAAGTAGAATAATGGCGAATTTAGTATGTGCGCTAGTTTTTATGTTCCAATTTTTGGAGCTTTTAGCAAGAGGGAGAAGGCTGTGGTCGCGGGGATTGTGATTAGCATGTATTCCTTCCGTTTCAATTTAATTGACTTGCTATCCACCACATGTGGATGTATCTATACATGTAATTTGTCTAGATACATCCATGTTTAGTGGATAACAAGTCAATTAAATTAGAACGGAGGGAGTAGTGACGAAAACGAGACGCGCTTCCAACACCGGTGTTGATGAGCTTGACAGACGCTCACCGGACTGATCGGTGTGCCTCTCTGCCCCACATCGCCGACGAGCGTGGGCGGACTAGAGATTAACCTGACGTCGGTCGTCGTCATATTCTATGGCTTGGGGTATGAGAGAATGGAAGGTTTGTGTAGAAAGGAGATATTTTTTTATGCATGGAAAGACGTACAAACAACAAACTGGATCTTAGTAAGTTATCTACACCGGATCGTTTGTTTCCCTAACTGACCTGACCTCTCTCTTTTCCTTACCGAGAAGGATCTGACATGAAACACCGACGCACACACGTCTATTAGAAAAAAACTTACCGAGACAGATGTGGGTTATTCGCTTACTAAACTGACGGTCAGATGTTATTAATCCACCATCCACAAATTAACATAAGTTTTGTTCCAAAAAGTTGTGGGTAAACCCACTGTTAGATGTTTTACTTTTTCGTGAAAACTTCTAGCCTATCTCCCTATTTTTCATCCGTATAATGCTTTTAGTATATTATATTATATATGTGAGAACCAATTGTTGTGGGTTATTAGTTTACTAAACCGGCGGTTAGACGTTCTGCTTCTTTTTGAGTATTTCTAGCCTATCTCCCTATTCTTTCATATATTGCTTTTAGTATATAATAGATGGGAGATACAATGGTTATGGGTTATTAGTTTACTAACCGACGGGTGAGAATTTCTAGCCTGTCTCCCTATTTTCATATAATAGACTTTGTTGAGGCATATCTCAAAAGTAGAAACTTTCTTGTGGCATATACCAGAGTATCAGCATCTCAGAGCAAATATGTATCCGGAAAAAGGTAAAGTTGGATTTCTTTCACATGTTATCCGCATAAAACATAGAAGCACTCCAGGAAATGATATAACGCCTTTCGAATCTTGAGAGGCCGACCTCCCGGAGTTAATCCACTTCTATCAGATTGTATTACCAGTTCACCAAGATAACTTGATAAGGTCCAAGATGACGTTCCTAGCAGGGTCCATTGGCTAATGGATTTTGAATCAGCTGAGCCGGAGTGCTGATCCTATCGATAGGTTAATGAATTTAACAAGATGAGCCGGAGTGCTGATCCGTCGTAGCGACGGCTCTTATCCCTCCAATTAGTTTGTTAGTACTGCCGTTGATGGTGCGTTACTTGTCGTGTGTGCTTTAGTGCAGGTGGTGGATGTAGCTTTCTGTTCTCTACAGAGGAAATGTGACAACAACATATGAGAGTTTCAGGCTCGACACGCTTTCAGCTGAGACATATCGTTCCCCTCCTGGCGCTCTATCCCTCTCAAGAGCCTATCTGAAGTAAACAAGACGGCTGCTTTGTCATTGCCTGAACCCGGGAGAGATTATCACCGCAGCAAGAGAAGAACAGAAGCAGTGAAGGGGCAGGAAGACGAAGGCAATTCAGGTGGAAGAAGTTCGAATGCTTGGGCCAAAGGGAAACAGTTCAGGAATTCCAACCAGAGAGCCCTGATACGTGAATAATTTTTTGTTAATTTTCAGCCTGGAATAACATTTCAACAAACAAAGCAGCCTCTGCTAACAAGGCCGCGTGGATGCATCCATGTATTTACATCTCAAGCAAAGTTTACTGCCTCCCAAAGCCCCTCAACCGCTGCAAAAATCACACCACCAGGCTCCTTCTGTGTCACGGCCTGCGTCAGTCCCATATCGTTGCCGCCTTCGTCGGGGTCTGCATCTCGCTGTACCCTGACGACCCGCCGCCCCTCGAGACCGGCCGGCCCGACCGGAGCGCCGGCACCATCGGCGCCGCCATGTAACTGCCGCCCCGTGCATAGCCGCCGCGTGTGTCGTACGATCTCCCTGCAGCACTGGCGTGGTGCGGCACGGGCACAGGAGCTGGAGAATACTGCGGCTGCGGACTGCGGTATTGGCTGTAGTTGTTGCCCTGCAAGAAGAGGTGGCCGGCGCCTGCGTGCCCCGGCGAGCTGCTCATGTATCCCGCCAGGCCTCCTCCGCCGCCGCTGTCCCCGGCCTGCTGATTGAGCGCGTCCAGGCCGCCGAGATTAGGCGAGCTCCGGACACGCTGCATCCCGCCACTGCTACGGAACATGGCCGGCTCAACTATGTTGGCGCGCGGGGAGTTTCCCGCCGAGGCAATGCCGTTCGGCTGGTTCGGGTACGGCGGACTCCCTTGGGGCGTGCCAGGCACCGAAGCCGCGTAGCGGTCCGGCTGGAAGTGGTGGTGGTGGTGATGGAAGTGCTGCGGCTGCTGGCTGCGCGCGTAGGTGGAGGCGTGGCGGGAAGAGGGGACGGGTGCAGCGACCGCGGCGACGGACGAGACGGAACTCGCCTGCTGCGGCGCGAAGACGTAGACACGGAAGCGCGGTGACGCGGACGGCGACCGCTTGGACTCGAACCGATCGTACTCGTCGAGCATGTGGAGAAGGTCCTCGTCGCAGGTGACGGACACGAGGACGTCGAGCTCGTCGGAGGAGAGGAGCTGGTACTTGATGGCCGCCACGTCCGTCTTGAACATCTCCTCCACCTTCTTCTTCAAATCTGCACCCGCTCGGGAGAAAAGATTCGAGCGCGACATTAGGGTCACTCAAGCAAGAAGAAACACACGGATCAATAAGGCATGGGGGCACGTACGATACCTCGGAAGCGGATGGAGCGGGGCACGGCGAGGACGCGGGTCTCGCCGCCAATGTACTTGAGGGCGCCATCGGACGGGCGGGGCATGATGCGGCCGCCGAAGCTGCAGAGTATCTTGAAGCGGATGCTTGGAGCGCCACCGCCACAGCCGCTGTTGACGCTGCTCGGGGAAAGGTGCACGTCGTCATCGGACTCCGCGGTCATCGTGGACATCCCGTGTTCCTTCTCTGGCACGAGCTGGCTACGTATATATTCTTGGTAAAGGCAAACAGATGCTGAAGAATTGCCGAGTACGCTATGGACCTGCGACAAGAATTTGCTGCGTGTTAACACATGCCGCACTTGACCAATCTGCAAAAACCTATCTCTTATCACGAATCATGCTCGCCGCTTTTCCAATCCCCTATCTACACTGCTACAGAACGAACGAACCCATTTCTCAGGAGCAAGCAAGGTACCCGGTTGGAATTGCTCACTAAAATGGTCAAAGAAGCGATCTTTCTAGGAAAAGAGATTCTGAAAGCAACAGGCACTTCCCATCAAATACGGGCAAATAGCTCCTAGGCTACGCAGACACGATACAGTACGTCATATGAATTCAACGGCCGGGGTGCTTAGGCTGGCAACGCGCAATCAATCGCTTGATACTGATTTGTTTAGCTTGCTCGCCAGTGGTAAAGACTAAAGCGCAATCAATCGCAGTCATTAGTTAGGGACAAAACACGGCATGTGCCAGCCTAGCAAGTTATGGCATTCGTTGTATCCAACCGCTACGCTCATTATCCTGTCAGCAAGACCACGAAAAAAAAACGCATTTTTCCAGTTTTCTCTATAGCAAGGAATGGCAATGAATCAGCGGCGTCATGGATCAAACCTAGTAAAATCAAATGGGGCCGAAGAAACCGCCGGGCCGCCGATGAACTAACGATCCCAAATCGAAACTGCGACAAGGAACACCACCCAGCAGAGAGAAAGAACGCCAATCATACATCAGATGGGGCCGAGAAACAAAAGTAAAACAAAGGAACGGGAATGGTACTCACCAGAACAAACGAATGGAAGGGGAAACTTAAATCCTAATCCAACCAACCGGGTGGTGGTGGAAGCGACGACGGCCGAGACGAGCGCCGGCCGGCGAGAGAACAAATAAGATTATTACTCGGCTGGGATCGAAGAATCAGCAACGAGGGAGCCACCCACCCAGCCGCCGCCGGGCGGAGATTATCGGCGGCGGATTGACCAATCTCCCATTCGGGGAGAGGTGGGCCGATCAATCTTCTTCTCCTTCTCCTTCGCTCTGCGAGGAGAGGAAGGAAGAGGTGGATTGGGTGGGCAAACGAGCGAGCAAAGCGTGCCGCGGGCGGGGCGGCTGTGGATTTGAGGGCGGACCGGCGCCCTGGATCTGGGGAGGGAGGCTATTCTTGGGTGGTCTGCGCTGCGACGCGGGCCGCTCGCTGCTAAATCTTCTTCCTCGTGCGTGTGCCCCTTCGGCTGTCGGTTACGCAGAGCCGTCGCGTCGCCTAACTCCCCACTCCGGTCCGGTAAAGAATATTCGGGTCCGTGTCGACGTGTTGTGGTCGACGTGGTTGCGTCGCGTGTGGGCATGTGCGAGCTCGGAAAAAGAGTATTGATACCACAATCTTATGAAGACGCGCGTTGCTGCACCCGTTGTTTCTTAGGGCCGTGATGATCAAGAGATAAATAATTTTCTTCGTTGGCTAGAATATATATTTAATTGTCGTGCTGTAGGAAATCTTATTATACCCAGACATCTATGTAATATGAAAAGATGCAACAAAGGAACATAAATGTACCATCCATCATTTGTGTATGTTGTATGCTTAGACTAGTCACAATGGGGAGTAACATAGAGTAGTAACATGGTGATGTTACTAGTCTATGTTACCACCTTCACAGTGGAGAGTAACATCATTGTGGTGTCATATAAGATTTTATTTATTGCACTATAGACTCATTTTGTCTTGATAAGTGTGATGTTACGGTAACTAGCTAAGTTACTCCAAACAACTCTCTCCTCATTAACTACATGCCACATAAGCAAAATGGTCTTGAGATGTGTGATGTTACTAGCTAAGTTACTCCCATTGAAACTAGTCTTATGCAGATAAAACCAATGTTGCCGACAAAGTATTAACACCCACTTAAAGGATGCAATTCAATGCAGTTATGAGATACACAACTAAACTTTGATTAAAAAAGGTTGTTGAAAAGCAACAATATAACAGCAGCTTCCTCGATAACCAACTGTTGGAGCCATGAACAAGCACAGGGGCATTCCTCATGTCCTTGATACAAGTAATCTTCACAATCTCCAACAGTGTCCTGTCCTGTGTAAGTCTTAAATATCAGATAATCAACTCTACAGACAAAAGAACTATGCAGTGGCTGCTGCTAAATCATGTAAAAAAACAAAATGAACAAGCATTGGCTTGCATTCCATCAGTTATGTAGCTATAGATAATAATTGGACTCAATCTGTACATCATATATCACACTCAATGCACCAATCTCGGCAAAAGAAATACACCCAGCATCTCCAATCGTGCAGAGAAACAGATCCGATGTGAAACTTGACAGAAAAAAAGGAAAATGATGCTATGACTGTTCACAGAAAATACACTACACATCACCTTCATTTTATTTGCCTGTATACAACAAAGTTCCAAAGCAATGCATCTGTTTTGCCCAGAGAGATGTCTACACATGCAGATTGCTCCAAAAGGATCTGCATTTCCAGGAGTAAACAGGATCATCAAAGTATTTTACATGGCATTTTTTGCGAATGGCAAGCTATGGTCCTAAAAACAGAAACCGAGAGCATGTACCATGCTGTTTTCTGTTTCTGAAATGCCCGAATCAAAGAAAGATCGAAAAGAGAGTATTTATTCTGTCCAAGCACAACTGGAATCAAACTTATCTTCACACAAAGAGATGTAGTTACCAACGATAATGGATTGCATTTTATTCTGACTGAGCAGAACTGTGTTCGTGCATGCGAAGTAAATAAAATCCTTTCAATCTAACTCGTATTCACACAAACGCAGTTAGCAAAGATACAGTTGATGGCATTTTGGAGCTCTAAACTACGCGTGCATACATGAGCCTGAAAATAAATTGATCTTCTTTGCACAGAACACTCCTCTAAATAGGCAAGGACGTTGGCTTCGTATGCCGATTAAATAAAGCTCTAAAACGAAGGAGCACTAACATGAGTAAAAAGGGCATTACAAACCTGTTTGACTGAATATATCATCTAAATTACTGTGATGCAAGGAGAATGGGACGAAAAAGGTGCATGCCTCTTTAGGGATCTGCCAGCTCAAGATCGGTGGCAAGACAGCGATGGAGCATGGCTCGTTGATCTGGAAATTCACTATAGTGTCCAGCACCTGCGCCACCATCCGGTTCTGTGACTTCATTGTTGCTAGACTATCTGAGATTCTGAGCGGCTATGTAGCCGCTCTGCTGCACGCTGCCGACCACTCCGCCCAGCAACGACTGAAACATTAGCCACGCGAAGTTTACCCACTGACATCTGATCACCATGCATATGAATTGTAGTGTGTAATAGTGGTACCAGTAAGGGTAAAGTCAAAGGAAATCCTATAAATAAAGATAACAAAGAGAAATCACTTGGCCTTCCTAAAGAACAAACCTGTTCAAAGGTGGTTATTTCTAACCATTTCTTGCTGCAGTCATTGCTCTCACGGCGTGAACAACCACTCGAACAATCCATCGATATAGATACGGGATAGGTAAAATATCTTGGCTGGATAAAAGTCACCTGCATCAAGCACCAAACAAATTGCTATTTTTATTGAATCTGATTCTTAATTCTATTCTCCTTCCACAACAGATAAATAAAGTACTTGATTCTGATCCATACTGTTAGCTAACAAACTACATGTGCTTCTTGTGATTAAACGATATAACATGTGCTTTAGATTTTCTAACTATATGTGCGTAAAGTATGCCTCATAAATACATATGGTACAATAATATGGTAGCTGGGGGTTCACATGATTTTGGAGATGAAACTGGATTCACTAACGACGTTGTGGTTTCCTGTGCAGCGACCACAGCCTTCATCACTCAATTAACAGCTAAATATACCTTATTCTCAACTAAATGTATGATTCTATACATTTAAATGAACAAGGTAGTGTAGAAAAACCTGTGGATTAACAGTCATATATTTCTTTAATATATTCTTAGCCAGTCTATCCTGCAATGTCCTTATTCTCAACTTGCTCTTGAGTCAAAATCATTCTCAACTTGTTCTTGAGTCAAAATCATTGGCTACATGGGCAACAGAGAAAAAAGTGAAATGTACCACAATGGACTGGCAAGACAAGAGCTCGGTACTGTGATTAGTTAAATAAATTCACATCCTTAACTAAATCTTTATCTGAATAAAAAGATTCAGTGGTGTGATTAGTTCAATATCACAACTCTCTTGTTCTATTGTTCATCCTAAAATTCCTGCTGCGTATCTAGAATTCCTGATAATATCTTCTCCTTGAAACGACTTCAGACACAGTTACACATACACTGGATAGTAGGCATAGGCATTCACCATTTCACCAAGGTAGAAGCTCTTGGCCGTCCCCTGCAATAGCCCCACCTCGTACTGTCGTACACAGCCTCCTCCATTGCAGTCCTAGTGTACAGATGTCAAAAGGAAAATTATTTTTCAAAACATGGAAAACAAACTGTCAAGAGAAATTGCCGCAAAAGCAAAAGTACATAAGAGGCAGAAATGCACCAGAAACTGAAATAGTGAAGGATAGAAAATAAATCAGCTCAGAAACCATCGATACAAACTTATACCTTAGAAACTACAGTCTGTGTGCAATGGTTTTCCAATAACCACAATATCATGAATGTGGTGTATTTACACCGATTAAGCATTTGAAGATTGAAGTAAACACCAACAATCAGAATTGCTATAAGCCTATCGATCATGGACAAAGTGGCATGTTTCTTTGTTTTGTTTTTTGGTCTGTTGTGCCTGTATATAGCAACAAGTTAAATAAAATGTGGGAGAAGACTCCATGACTCACAGCATCATTTATCTTGATTTCTCCATGCACATAGCTAGAACTTCAAAATGAACTGAACCACTTGCACGTGAGTACCAGCGTGACAAATCTGATAATTTGGCATACAAGAACAAAGCAATTTATCTAATAAGTAATGAAGGGAGGCAAAACATTTTGCTAAGCTAGCCAATTATGCATCTGCACAGAACAGACAAGAGTCGGATGTAAATCAGAGGGCGGAGCAGAAACTGAGGCATGTTGCCGCCGGCGAGTGGCCTCCAAGCCAACGTGCGACCAGGCGCGGCGGGAGTGAGCTGGCACTGAGGAGCAGCGACCCGGCGCGTACCGCCGCTCGGGAGCCTGGGCCTGCGCCGGCGGCTCCTCCAACCTCCATCATCGACGCCATGCGGACAGGAGACGCTTCCCCAAAGGTAGGCGGACATGGTTTGATGAGTCCTTGGAGATGAAGGTTCGCGGCAATCGATAGGTGGAAGACGACCTTAAACACCGTGAAGCAGACCAGATGTTGGACGGCGGAGGCTGGTGGCGACCTGGGCAATGGCGACCTCGGCGGGATCCCACAGGAACCCCCAAAAGCAACATAAAAAGAATGTAAGGAAAATACCACCAAAAGGAGGCATCAAAATCAGATCGATCTGCTAATCGCGGCGCTGGGGCACCGGCGGGCACTGGTTGAAGCGCCACTTGGGGCCGAAGCACGGGTGACGCGCCGGCTGAAGGAGGAGTCCTCGACCGCAGCGGAGAGGGAGTCTTCCGCGAAGGAGAAGCCGAAGATGGAGTCACAGCGTGCGCGCCCGGGCTGGGCGTCCAGTCCGCGGTGCGGCCAAGCTTGTCGGAGCGGGAGAAGGGCGTGAAGGGGATGGAGGCGGGGCGCTGTTGGCACGGCGTTTCCGACGGCGCTGGGAGGCCAGCGAGGAGCACCACGGAGACGCGGCGGCGAGGCTGGGGAGGGCGGGCGGTGCCGGAGCTCGTGGCGCCGGCCTTGGCGGCGCATAGGTAGGAGGACTGGACTGACTTTGGGTAACGTCAGAGGATCCGGCTTCAGGAGGACTCGGGGATGCAAGATGCAGCAGCCCGTCAACGGTGCTTGAACGGCAATAGTCGGTATTGCGCTAGTACATCTGGACCATCCACTATTCAACCTAATACGATATACAAGCAGAGAAACAAAAAAGATAAAGACAACATGAATAGTGTAACAAAAAAATGACACTATTCAACATAGAAATTTGTCTTTTTTGTTTCTTTGAGTATATTTCGAAATTGGTTATACTTTTTTTAGACTTTCGATGTAAACACATATCTCGTGAACAATCACAATTTTTCAGAATTTATTAATACTTATAAATTAGAATTTTGAGAAGTGGTATCATGCTATAATATAAGGTATGGGTATCAAGGAGGGGGTGTCTGGTAGGCTCATAGGAGTAGATACTCCCATGATGGAAAAGTACATTTTTGAAATGTTAAAAAATTACGAAACAAATATTCGGTTGTACATCCAAATATTTTATATTCACCACCCTGTTTCACATAAAAAAGACATTTTTTGTGCTTGTGTGAAAAGGATAATTTGGGTGTTACGAAACGACTTTTTGTGAGACATTTTTCTGTCTTTTTAGCACAAAATACAAAAAGTGTATCTTTTCGTGAAATTTTGTGTGTTGACATAGAATGGCAGGATGTACACCCGGATTTTTTTTTTCCATTTTTCTTATATTTTCAAATGCGTTATTAAACAATGGGAGCATACACTCCTATGGCCCGAAGTGGATTTCCCTGGTATCACTAGATAATTTCCCCTCGAAAAATTCTATTTGAAACCTTGACCTCGTAGAGACCCGGCGGATCAAACCCTTGAGTCCAAATCCCTCTCGTTTGCACGCTGAAGTATTAAATCTCGGTCTAAATTAAACATTGGACCTAATTTTCATAGAAAAATAAAATTCTAAATTACAAGACGGGCCGGAAATACCCACTGTTCTCATTGACTAGACGGGTCCGCATGTAATATTCATCTCCTATCCTAAACCAGCTCGCTCCATTCTGCAACGACGATAGCACGTGCGCGCATCACTGGACTCGCCCGCGACTTGGGCCTGGAGGTGGGAGTTTGGGGTGGCCCCGGGAGCCAATAGTCGACGAAGGGATTGGGAGGAGTGGCGGCGCGGCTGCCGGAGAGTATACGCGGGGCGGCAGCGACAGCTCATGCTTGCTCACGGCGTTCACGGCTTGAGTCGTCCGTCGGCTTTTGGAATGGACGTCATGAAAGTTTTCTTCTTTGTCTCCTGCCGTCATCGCCGTCTCGTGGTCACCCGCGAGAGAAGTTGTCTCGCGCGCCGTGTCGCTCCCGCGAAGTCGTCTGTCCTGACAGAGTAGTCGGGCCTGCCGTGCAGCAGTGCTCGCGCGTCATCCTGCCTGCCTTGCGCAGTTGCGCTACCCGACTCCTCAAGATGGGAATGGGCCGGGTCGGCCCGCTGGGTCGCCGACCCGACCCAAAAAATCGAGGCCAATGGGTCATACGGGTCGGCCTCGAACGGGATTTGGGTCAGCAGGGCCGGCCCTGTATGACCCGCTGGGTCGGCCAGGTCGACCCACCTCGTAGTCTCATGTCTCGTAACAGTCACTATCTCTACCGCGTCGTAGTTGTTGTCTCCCGTTGTTTAGCTCCTTTCAACGAAACGCTCACGTAATAGCAACTACTCCCTCCGTTCCAAAATAGATGACTTTTATCTACATACGAATGTATGTAGACATCTTTTTGTGTATACATACATACATATGTGGATATATGGAAGTCAAGTAATTTGGAACGGAGGGAGTAGCAAAGTTAGGTCGGTTTGTTTCTGCAAAACAAGCACGTACAGAACAACGGACATGTAGCTTGATCGCTACTGTTTTTTTTTTTAATTTGCTTGATCGCTTCTGTTAGCTAGCCTCAGGTACGTATCAAACTATCAATTTCAGGAGCACACTTTTTTTTTTTGCTAACTTGCCAACACACGCACATGTGTAAACATGGTTGATTGCTCCAGGCGTGACAGGCTGACTGGTTTACTTCGATTACGAGGTAAGCATGCGTATAAACAGCAGTCCGAGCAGCTAATCTGGTAGGATTAGAAATTCCTATTTCTACACTAGTTGATTTGCACCAAATCACGTTTTACGCTAACAATTTTTTGTCCGTGAGTCAAAGTACAACTAAAATTTGGGTCGACCCAAAATACCCATCGGGCCACCAGGGCCACTGACTATTTTTTATGGGTCGACCCATGGCCTCTTAAATTGGCCTTGGGGCCAGTAGGGCCGGGTCCAAGGCCAGGTCCGGGTCGGCCCATTCCCATCCTGACCGACTCCTTTGACGTGTTGCGTTCGTGCTGATGTCGTTGCTTGATCGGGATGAATTCTGGATTGAATAAAAGAAATAAATTGAGGGAGGGGGAGAAGATTAATATGAGCATGGACCACTGTAAGTGAAAGTAATCAGTAAGTGCGGCTAGATTGTTGCTTTCCTAATGCACCAAACAATTCCAGTCTTTGATTTAGACCGTGATTTTATATTTAGGATGTAAACGATAGGGATTTTGAATTCAGGTTTCCATTCGGCGGCGGGTTTTACAAGTTCATGATCTGAAATGAACTTTTTCGTGCGATCTCTACTAGCCGGACCCGACGACAATTTTGACCAATGTGACCTTTGCATGAAACTTGAGCCTTAAATGAACTTTTTTCAAAAGAAAATCTGCATATAACCCTTTTGGCTACCGCTAAACCTTCTGACGGTAGACTTGTACATGGTACCGCCGGGTCATCTGGCGGTAGCCTTGTACATGGTACCACCCGGGCGGTAGGGCTAGCCGTGGTATCGTCAGGATGACAACGGCGGTACCACACCTAACTATACCGCCAATATGCGGTACTAAAAAGGGGTTAGATCCGGTTAAAAATATGAAGGCAGTTCATTTCGTGTTGAAATTTTGCATAAGGGTTAGATTTGATCGATTTGCCGACCCGACCACGCGCCGAACGGACAGCACGGCGCTACGCGACTGGGTGTCGGCGGCGGGGAACATATGGACGCATGCCGTCCGGCCGATGGTTCAGGTGATGGGTCTGTCTCTGTGTTCCGCACGAACGGGACTTCGACGGGACGACGGACACGTGTTGGTTAGCAGTCGGCCAGGCGCCTTGTGTTGTGTGCCACACAACAGCTGGATGCTGATGCCTTGAACGGAGAACACGGCTGGTTATTCGGACGTGTTTGGTGGTCGGTGGTAGACTAGTCAAGCAGCCTGTCGTTCGTTCCATGGCAACACTTCAGTTCACGGTGGCTCGCGTACGTGTTCCTTTCTCCGTATCATATTATACTCAGATCTCGCGCATGTCTTGTTTGTGGCAAGTGTTCTTTTTAAACTGATTTCATTATGTAAGGGCGTGTTTGGTTGCTCACAGTGAGCCCGTGCAGTCTCTGGAGACCTGTTTTCGGCCTGTTTGGTTGCCTGGACTGCATTGATTTTCTGCACAGCGCGAACCTTAAAGCAGGCTCGGGCCAGACCCAGGGGGAACGCTCGATTCGGCCGTTTCCAATGAGCCACCCTCGCGTAGGCAAAATCGGGCCATCCTGCACGCGCTGGGAAGGGGCGGGAGACGCCGCGTCCCTTCGGGAACACGCGCCAATAAATCCCTTCACCGCCCACCTTCCCACTCACTCCACTCACTCTTCTCCTCTCTCCTCTCTTCCTCGGCGGTTCCCCTGCCGCCGGCACGTCCACAGCTCCGCCGCGTGCATCTTCGCTGGGAGAGGAAGATCTGCGTCGACCGGCCATCCCTGCTTCTTCGTCGACCGGCTAGATCTACGTTGGCACCGACAGCCGCGGTGCTCATCGTCTTCCTCGACCGCTTCATCCATGGCGGTAATGATGTTCTCCACCCCTTACAAGCTTGTTTCTAGCGTACATCTGTAGATCGTGGTAGATTTATCGGCGTAGGTTGACATGCACAGTAGATCTAGATCGTTTAGGGTTTCGATCTGCAAAGTTCTGCATGTGTTCGGGAGTATTCTTGGTATGGGCCGATGATGAACACTAGCAGTTGTCTCTTAGGGATGTGGGGCTCCGTTCCAAAAACAAGGTAAACTCGATGTCTACATTGTCTTTGGCACGGTGCTCCGATCCCTACGAGCTCTTCTTGATTATGCTAACTGAGGCCATCAATAGATCTGCTACATGAACTTATTGACGTTACCTTTCTTGACACGGGCCGATGATTAAACAAGCCCATGACAGTTGCAAGGAGACCGCCTATAGAATCAAGTGGTCAATGCAGGGACAATGCTTGTATTGCCACTTCGTTCTTGTAGGCACTCTTTTTACCCACTTATGGCTTTGATGTATGAGGCTTGATTTTTACTTGTGTGCATTCGAGAGATGTCTTTTAGTATCTACTGTTTTGCAAAAATGGTACTATTTGTGTATACTTGTAGGTACTAAGAGATCATCTTTTGAGTGTTGCCAATGATGTTGGATGTTCTAGCATTGTCACCACATGGGAGCCACCAAAATTAAGAACCAGGGACAAGTCATTGTTTCTTGTACTTCGTTTTGTTGGTTGTCATGCGGTGCATATACCTGAGGCAATCTTGGCACCACAACTTGTGCTCTTGTTTATGAGGCTGATTTGTTGTTCTAGATTCTTCTGCCTATGATGATCTGTTCGATTTGTGAGCCAGTTTAGGTTATGTCAGCAGTAGACAACCAACAAAATTAAGAACTAAGCACAACTCATTGTGTGTTGTACTTCATTTTGATGGCTAGTCTGATGCTGCATACTTGAATACCTTCACTGCTCAACTGAGGCATCCATCTGTTTTGTTGTGTTGTGGTGCCTATGATGACTTGTTGTGCTGTGGTAGCTATGATGTCACCACCAGACAGCCACCAAAACTAAGAATGATGCACAACTAATAGTGTGTTGTACTTGCTTTTGTTGGCTTTTCTGGTGGAGGATAATTGTGTAGGCTTTGCTCAACACAACTGAGGCTACGTTATTGTTGCACATTTTACTTGTTGGCTTGTCTTGTTGTTCAGATTTCTGTAGGCCTTGTCACTTGTGAACATAACTGAGACTACAATTATGTGTTCTGTATGATGATGTTTTGACACAAGTTGGCGATTTGTTTTGCAGTCATCGAAGGGCAAGAATGTTGTTGAGGACAATGGTGGCAGTGCTTCGAAGAGGAGGAAGGTCCCCGTCGGCCACTTCCACGAGGAGGTGTCTCCAACCCACTTCTGCAAGGTGATCCGAGCACCTGGCTTGGACTTGCTGCCCATTCCTCCAGCGTTCCGTCATCATCTAGGAGAGATCCCTAAAGAGATCGTCCTCAAGACGAACACTGGCTGCAACTGGTTGGTCACCGTCGTGGACCATAATGGAGCTGCAACGATTGACAACGGATGGGCACCATTTACCATGTGCCACGACATCCAAATCGGGGAACTCATCACCTTCAAGATGTTCAACCCAAAAGTGTACAGAGTTACCATCTTCAACACCGATGGCGTCAAGCTTTTGAAGAAGTGTGATGAACACCCCTTGAACCTGCATCTGGTACCTGCCACCCAGAAGTCCTGAACTCTGTCTTTACCTGTCGTTTCTATGATCCTATGGCTGTTATCCCATGTTGTGTTATCCCATGTTGTTATGACTGATGTGAAGTGTGGTGCTATGAATGCTATCGCCTGTTGGTATGACTGTTGTTAAGTTTAATGTTGTTGTCGCTATGATCCTATGACTGTCGATGATTTAGTGTTGTAGTAGTTTTTTAGTTTGGGTGCACCTATGCTGGTAAGGTCACCACTCCAAGAAGTGGTGACAGTACAAGCCAAGGCGCACGTAACCAAACAACCTGCTTTGCATATGAAGTTCATCGTACAGGCGACCAAACAGCGTGTGCTTAGAAATTTGCACCTAGCCGAACGGGCCTGGCCAGAAGATTGTTGGCAACCAAACGGGCTGCACAACATGGCTCACTCCGCGTTTTAGTCGGGCCAGGCCCGCCAGGGCCACGGATGCAAAAGGCCTAAAAATGGTGCGAGCAACCAAACACACCCTAAGTGCTTAAACGTGCAAATTTTTGGCGCTTATGCATTTTAGAAGAGGATCAAAGTGAATTTTGTTTTCCTTTCAAAGTAATATTGTAGTAGATATCAAGTGAATATAAAAATGGTTTAGCCAATTCTCAATCGACTGAGAATTGTTTAATTCTCAACCGATTGTTTTATTTTTTGATGACATGCACAATCGCCTGTTTAGGGCCCTTTTGTTTGGGCTGGCTGTGGCTGGCTGTGGGTGCTGTACAGAAAAGCTGCTGTTCAGGAGAAGCTGCTTTTCTGAGTGGAGGTCTTTGGCAAACCAGCTGGCTGTCTGACTGTAGATTGTGAAATTGTCTGAAACACCCTTTACATCTATAAAAAGTTGTACCGTTCCTGATTCTATGTCCTAAATGCATGCCGAAGTAATACATGGATTATGCGGCGAGATTACAACAACTGATGATGGATTATCCGTGGTGGCTTGGGTTTGCCAAAGACATAGAAACTTACAGAAGCCGAGCGAGAGCAAAGCAGCGACAGCAGGAGGAGGAGGGAGACAGGTTCAACCAGTTGCTTGCCAGAATTAACCACCAGCAGCAGCAGATTGACGAACTTAGAGGAGTAGTGCGCCTGCAAGATCCTGTACTCGATATTACCGCCGGCCCATCTCAGCGGAAAAGCAGCGTGGGTGACTCGGAGGTCCCGGCTGACGATGCACGGCGGATGATAGATGGCGGTCCCGGCTACCCCGTGGATGGAATCAAGGATTCAATATCTTGTGAGCTCCATCAGAAATTGAAGAACATATCCATGAAGGTGGCGGTCGGATATGCTTTACCTTGTCCACCTGACGCACGCTGGCAAGGCCGTGAGATTCCAGCTGGCTATGCTAAAGTCGGGGTGGATGAAATCGTATCGGGGTTTCATGATATGGACTTGACATCCCTGGACCTGAAGATGAGAGGACACTCGGAGAAGTTGTGGGTGATATCATTCTATGGGACAAGAACTACATCAAGTTTCCAGGCTCGGCGCCAAGGACAACACCGCCTCCGAGTCGTCGCAGGTCACCTACACCTCCATCACCTCCAAGAAGCCCACCCCATGACTACGACCACCACAGCGCGAGTCCATCTCGATCTCCGCCGCCGGACTTGGGTCGGCCGTCTTCGCCGCCGCCTTTGCCCGCTAAGGACAATAAGCGGAAGCGTGCTCCGTCGATGAGTACTAACCGACGCAGCAGCCCAAAACGACAAATGTCGCCCCTCCCAAGAGTACCTCATAAGAATCTTCCCATCAGAACTTACGATCGTACTGACGAGCAAATCGCAGCGATCGCAAAGGCCGAAAAAGATGCGCATTTTGCAAAGAAGAAACCCAAGCCCGCCCCGGTATACACCGAGAAGCAAAAAGCGTGGGCACGTGATTTTCTGAACACAAAATCGCAATATGAGTTGCACCATAAGCCAGATGACTATCTACGCACACTTCAGAAGGAAGTGGAGAAGAGCAAATCAAGTAAAAGTGCAAGCGGGAGCAAATCAAGTAAAAGTGCAAGCGGGAAAAGAAGGGACGTTCCCCAGCTCGGAGAACAGGCCAAACAATCGATCCCACCCCTCAAGGTGTTATCCGAAGACGTTCCCCAGGTGCTGCAGCAGGATATGGAAGAAGCTGCGAAGTTGGCGGCCGCTATGGGTGTGAGTGTTGCTGAATTGCTAGGTTCCCAAGACGACAAGTTACCCAAGGCTGATGTAGTCCCTACATATGTCCCAGGGAAGCCTTTGGTCAGCAAAGAGAAGTTGGAACAACTGCCAACACAAATGCGGAATTTGCATGAATGGTACTTGAGTGTGGTAGGGGGGCAGAACAATGATCGTGGCGAAAGTCCCACATGAGTACTTCTTCCGACCCGAAGAGGTCCATGTTGAGTTTTCAGAACTCTTCCAGTTATACAATTTCGACGCCCTCGACAAAACTCTCATGAGTTGCTATTGTCTGTAAGTTGTTGAATTCATTGTCTACATATAAGTTGTTCAGTTTTTCAGTTGTTCAGTTCATTGCATGTAATTATCCTCATTATATCCTTTTGTACTCTATTATGCAGAATGAAGATCCGGAATGTAAAAGAAGGATCTATAGTGTTGGGTTCATTGACCCAGATAAAGTACATATACATTCGCTAACGACGAAACCCGACGAGACGGCGGAAAACCTTCTAAGGTTTCTAACGGAGCAAAATTTCTGTGACCACATACTGTTTCCTTACAACTTCCAGTGAGGGTCTTACTCTGTTGTACACATTCACTTTTGCTTACTCGATGTTAAGTGTAATTGATGAGTTACTGACGTATATATAAACGTGTGCAGGTTCCACTGGATTCTGCTAGACATTGAGTTGATAAGGGAATAGTTGAAGTCATGGACCCATTAAAGAGACACCTGGAAGAGTTCCGCAACATGCAGGACATGCTCCAGAGGTAATTTTCGCGCTATATCGGTCTCTTTCGTTGATTTCATGAGATATCAGGTAATGAATAACTCATTCATTAATTCATTTTCTTTGCCGGGCAGGGTTTGGAACCTGTTCAAGAGTGTGGTGACGGGTTCCTTTAGTGAGAAGCTGACGTTTACTCCGGTCACGGTAAGTAGTACGAGATATGTCCGCGCATCTCTTTACTTCTAGTTTCAATACAATTATGATGCTAGATTATTATTTTGATTGAATTCTATTCTCGTAAAGTGCGCGAGGCAGCCACCGGGGACGAATCTATGTGGATACTACGTTTGCGAGTTCATTCGCACGTTTACCACTGAGCACAATGATTATAGACTCGACGTAAGCAATACATTCACAACATTATTTTATTACCGTCACTTTTTGTTATCATGATTGATGTTCATATTGATCTCCTTTTTTATATAGTTCAATAGAATGCGGGATCGGCTCCTACCAGAGCAACGCCTACTAGGAATTGCAGAGGAACTGGCGGGATTTTTGTTGAAAGAGATGGTAGACGACGCCGAGAATTTAGTGTGAATAGGCGCTACTGATGATCCCCGGCCGTGTAATCGAATAGACGGGCTCTAGTCCCGGTAATTGTGATCTCCATGTAACTATCAAAATTGTATATATTTGTATGCTCGATCGTAAGACAAGTTATCTTATATATGCACGAACGTGTACGGTATGTGGTAGCGTAGAAATATACGAAAACTATTTTGAATGGAAGAAAGAAATAAATAAAACAAAACAAAATAAATTCATCATTAGTCACGGCCCGTTATACGAGCCGGGACTAAAGGGGGCGCCCCCAGCGCGCTCCGCGGCGGCCACGTGGAGGGCCATTGGTCCCGGCTGGTAACAGGGCCGGGACTAAAGGTTTGGCCTGTCCCGGTTGACCAACCGGGACTAAAGCCCCTCACGGGCCGGGACAATAGGCCCTGTCTCCACTAGTGACCGCTGACATGGGTGGAAGCGCAAGTTGAAAAAATTCAAGGAGACAGATATAATTCATGGTTAAGCCAAGAAGTCAGTTTAAGGAAAGGTGTGTCTGTAACAAAATTGGTTTGCTCGTGTTGCACTGGTGACCTTTTGGAAAGTCATGGCCTTTTCTTCCCCGTTTTACAACACAGCGACAAATGTTGACATTTTTTGTGGGGTTCTGATGGGTATGGTGAGTGCTTGCAGTGGCGGAGCTTGGCCCAAGTGCCTGGGGGGCAGATGGGCTTCAAATGCAGATTGGGCCAGACTGGGGGGGGGGGGGGGGGGGGGCAAAAAGGCCAAAAGCTGACGATTTTTTGTTCAAATGGGCCAAACAGTAGCTAATTTCTATAGAGATCTTCTTGGGCTGGGGGGGCGGCGGCCCCCCCTGACTTTGCTATAGCTCCGCCCCTGAGTGCTTGCAGCGGCGAGGCAGAGGTGGTTGAGAGGTGTATAGTCCTGACTGCATCTGATCAGGTGGTTGTGCCCTGCGAGGTTGCGACACCTTGCGTCGGCTCCTGAAGATATGTAGTATGATGAACTTCTCAAACTGAACGGTTCAAATAGGGATTACGATGTGCTCTCACTAAGAATGGGCAAGAAAAGCAATTGGAGTGCATTTTGGTATCTATCATGAAGTTGTCAAAGGAGTTTGTGGAGACTGAGCAAAAATTGTCAACGGAAAGAACTGAAAGCAGGTCAGTCCATCTTGCTTTTACAATAAAAATCCAATGCATGTGTTACATATTTAACTTTTTTTGTTTTCATTTTCACCAATATTTCATATATTATGTAAGATTGGTTTAAAAGTTCTTATGCCACTGCTTTTGAAGACTGCAGATTGGCCATTGGCCATTCCAAATACTGATCATAACCACAACACTCCTGGCGTAATATATTTTGGGAATACACTTAACTATAACTTAATACGGTTATCATTTATTTCAGATCAGAGGATTTGAGTCATCATTGCAGCCACATGCTCAAACAAATGCTTGAAGCAAGGCGCTCTGAGCTCCAAAAGGTTCATGTTTATGCTGCTATCTTCTGGGCTATATTGTAAGAAGGTCGTCTAACTTAGCAGCTCATATTGCTGATAAGCAAACCTCCTTGATGTAGGCATGAGGAGAGGAGCCACGGAAATCCTAACGGGCAGCCTCCATAGTTTCGAGAGATATCGATAATAGCGGCACAATAGTAGCATATACTACTATATATAAAGGACGGTGAAATCCTCGCGCTCTCAGCCCTCCGGGCACTGTAGCTTCGTGAGAAGCTACAGTACAAGCGCATCCGAGCCGTCGATCGCGCAACGGCCGGTCGATACAGCGTAACAGTCCCGCGGGAGGACCAAATTGTAATTTGTCTAAAAGCCAGTGACTTCCTTGCAAAACTACCTCACATAACCGTGCTCGCGAGGGCCTTTCCGCAATTTCATGTGAGCTCAGGGACTTCTTTGCAAACTTACACCACAACCCCCTCTTCCTCCTCTCTCGCGTGCGCGGCCGGAAGTCGTCGCCGCCGCCGACGCGTCGCGCCGCCGCCTCCGCCTCCCCGCCCACATCGAACACTACCGCAGGGACCGCTGCGACGTCCGCTCCTTCCTCGCTGAGTTTCACTTCCTGGGACGCTGCGCGGGCGCCGGAATCGCCGCCGTCGTCTTCGGCAATCGCCGCCGCGTTTCGCGGGCCTCGGCGAAGCTCCGGCGACCAAATTGGGGCGGCGCCGCCGCTCCCGGACACCCCGCAAACGCGCGCATCCAGCGCGCCCAGCCGCGTGTCCTCACTCGCGGTGGCGCGACGCCGGCGTCCACCACGCCGCCGCGGCAAGCCCAGCTCGGTCCATTGCTGACGTCATCACGACGTCAGCGTGGGACCCACCTGTCAGTACCCACGTTTTTACAGGGCAAATTCTAAAATTAAAAAAAAAACAACGTGCGGACCCTACCTGTCAGGAATCTCACAATTACAGGAAAAAAATTGCTTAAATTTATAAAATTCATAACTTCTAAACTATAATTCAAAAAAATACAAGTAATATATCAAAAAAAACATTTTTTACAAATTTTCAAACTTTGTACACAAAAGTTGCCAAAAAAAAAATAATGCAAAAAATATTTTGTGATTTCCCGAATACTACCAATTTCCCATATTTTCCACACAAAATATTTACAATTTCCAAAAAATGCTATAAAATCAGCAATTTAAATTAATCCATCCTTCCAACATGACCGTAAAAAAAGTATTTTGAAAACCAGTAAAATACATCAAAGTGCTCAGAGGAAAAAAAAATGCAAACAAATCTGAATTTTTCATACTGTTAAATAAAAAAATTAATCTTAAAAATACCAGCATAGTCACATTTCAATTCGCTATAAATTTGTAACTACACTAAAGTACATCGAAATGCTCACAAAAAAAATGCAAAACATCTAAACATTTCAATTTGCTATTAAAATATATATATACATACTCTAAAATATGTCCACATAATCTAAATATAATCCCCCTGATTACATTAATTCAGATTTCATAAAATCAATTTAAACATTTCAATTTACAGAACATTTAAAATTACGGAAAAAAAATACATCAAACTGTTCAAGAAAAAAAAATACACAAATTCAGATTTTTTTCCCGAAACAAAAACATCAACATAATCACACAACAAATACATGCAACACAACTGAACATTTCAATTTGCTAAAAAAAAAATGGAATTACTCTAAAATATATCAACATATTCTAAATGTATTGCACATTTCCCAAATTTTAATTTTACCTCCACAACACGACAACAAATTTAAATATTTCAAAATTTCAACCGCCTTTCAAATCTAACCATTTTACTAATGTGAGCATAATTCAACTCTAAATAACTTTTTAATTGGACTAATTTTCGAAATCTAAACATCTTTTAAACATAAGCTCTATTTGCAATCCAACAATATTCAAATCTATGCAATTTTTAAAAAACAATATTTCCAAATTTGAATTTCACCACACGGGTGCGGCGTGACGACGCACCAATTTTACCTAGTAGAACTTAAACACGGACAACAATATACTTGTAAAACTTATGGCTACAATACAGTCTCGTTTCCGGCATTTGCGCCAGGGGCGCAACGGGTCATCTAGTGCTAGTAAGAGACGGAGCGTTACGGAAGGCCTAACATACCTCCAGCACTGGATACTTACTCTCTCACAAAGATTTAAGTTATTAATGGTTGGCCCACCTCACTCTCTCACAAAGATTTTTTGAGCCTGTGCTACAGCCAAGTGTAAGTTTACAACTCTCTTCTCTTCTCTCTCCTATTATATCTCCTCCAACTCATCACAAATCTGATGTGACAACTTTTATAGCCTACTTATATCACTCTATTGTACTTGCTATAAGATACAATGTTTCTCTATTTTCTCATTAAATACACCGCCACATCAACATTTTGACTGATATCGTGCTAAGAAACTAGCATCGGGAGAGGCTCTATGTATCTCACCTATATATGTTTGGGCCCTATATTACTTCCTAATCTCAAAGCAGATATTAATAGCCTACATATCATCCTCACTTGTCGCCGAGTCCCAGATGTCCGTGTCGCGCTTATTTAGCTTTCTCCCAGCTTTCTGTAAGAGATACGCATCTCTGATCCCGTGAAGTTTGGCAGCCACCTCCCGCATGCTGATGCGCTCATGTGGGGACGGCTTGGTGCAGCAGAGCCCAATATTGAGCACAGAAAGAAGAGCCCGCACTCCAATTTCCTCGACAACATCAGTTGGAGTTTCCTGGCAGAGGTTCAGCTCTTGCACAAGTTCTGGATCAATAATCTGCAACACTTTATCAGGAAAGTTGATCTCTGCAAACGTTGCAATGCTCAATCCATCCTTGAACATGTCATCTGTTGGCCTCCTTCGGATGAATATTTCAAGGAGAACAACTCCAAAGCTGTAAACATCCGCAGCTGTTGAAACTTGACCGCCCCCTGCACATTCTGCGGATATAGCAATAGTTTACTTCAGATTCACATGCTCAAACTGTCAAATTTCACTGGAGAAAAAAAAACAATGCAAAGATGGGTGATACCTGGAGCAACGTATCCTATGGTTCCCTTTATTGCAATTGAAGATGTTGAAGTTGAGTCACAAAAAGAAGATGATGTTTGGGTATGAGTTGGGAACCTTGCAAGTCCGAAGTCCCCAACATGAGCTACCATATCGTCATCCAGGAGAATGTTGCTAGGTTTCAGATCACAATGAACAATACTTCCTTCGTGATTATGATGTAGGTATGCCACTGCATCTGATACATCCGCCACAATGCCCAATCTTTGAGCCAGTGAAATACGGTTCATATTTGAGGAGTTTTGATCATCCTGAGCCGAGTGTAGCAATTTATGCAAGTCCCCTTGTGACATGAACTCGTATACTAATGCTTTGAAGTCAATTCCTCTAGAATCAATGCTAGAACATGCAGTTAGGATATGGACTAGATTGCGGTGCCGCACATTCCTCAAAGCATTACATTCTGCGATGAAGCTCTTTTGTCCTCCCTTGTCTCGAGACTAAAAACTTTCACGGCAACCACATTTTCTTCTTGAAACAGTTTCGCTTTATAAACATAACTGTATCTTCCACTGCCGATTAAGTTGGACAAGGAGAACCCTTCAGTTGCTTTAGCGATATCATCATAAGAAACTTTGGGAAATTTCCTACCAAAAGAAGGTAGGGATATTGATTTGCTCTTTTGTTTCTTCCTCCAAAAAAGTAGCATAGATATGAAACCAGCAAGTAGCACCATGCTAGCTAGTGGAATCATCACTTTGAAACATAGTGGCCAAGTGTGCTTGAACGGACTTGAAGTTGTAACAAGGCATGCGGGTAGGTGTAGCTCTAGGGCTCCACCGCATAGCCCACGATTCCCACCGATGCGAATGGCAGTTGTGTTCTTGAAGACACCTTTTTCTGGAACTTCACCATCAAGACAGTTGAATGACAGATCTAGTTGTTGAAGATATTGTAGAGTACCAATAGACTTTGGTATGGAACCAGATAAGTGGTTGTGAGACATAGTAAGCACTTCCAAGTTGCTTATGTTGCCTAATGATGTTGGAATTCTTCCACTAAGAGAATTCTGATCAAATTTAATGACTTCCATACTTTCACAACCATCGAGTGTCTCAGGAATAACACCAGATATGTTATTTGACGAAATTAGCAGATGCAACAGTTGCTTGGCATGTCCTATTTCTATAGGAAGTGGCCCATCTAGTTTATTGAAAGATAACCCAATTCGAATTATTGTAGGAATGTTGAAGATCTCTTTCGGTATGCTACCATGAAGATTATTGTTCGAAATGCTCAATTTTTCAAGGACCTTAAGGTTTCCTAAACTTGGGGGTATATTTCCATAAAAACGGTTAGATTCTAGAAAGAGTTCTGCCAACTGAGATAAGTTTGCAAAGGATGATGGAATAACTCCTGTAAAGAAGTTGTTAGCTAACTCTATTCCTTGTAAATTGTCTAGAGCTCCAAGCCATTCTGGAACAACACCTGTAAACTGATTTTCTTCTAACCCTAAACTGAATAGGCCTCGAAGATTTGCTATGCCAGAAGGAAAACTTCCTGACAATTTATTTGTTCCCAAAAAGAGATGTTGAAGCTGATCAGAAAGGTTTGCCAATGTATTTGGTACATGTCCTTGTAGGTGATTCCCTTTCATTGAGAAAATTTGTAGCTCGGTGCAATTGGCTAAGCTGCTCATAAACTCCCATTCTTGCTTATTACGAGCTTGGAATTGATTGAATTCAAGATTCAAGTAAGACAGTTTGGCAAGTTTGCCAATGGTGCTATGTAGTACACCGGTAAAATTATTACTTGATATATCGATGTTGTAGAGCTTAGAAGCATTTATCAATGAATAGGGGATATGACCATGAAAGAAGTTGGCGGCTAATCCAAACATTTGGAGATTAGGAAGATGGTTACCGAGACTGGATGGTACCTCCCCACTTAGATAATTAAAAGCAAGACTAAGACCATTGAGAGCAGAAAGATTTAAGACGGCATGTGGAAATGTGCCTGTCAACTTATTAGCACCCCCGTATAGGAACTGCAGCTTGCGCAGCTTTGCAAAGTCATTTGGGATGTTGCCCTCAATGTTATTAAGAGCGAAAACCAACTTTCTTAGTGTTGTGATATTGGCAATAGAAGAAGGGATGGTTCCAGTGAGATCATTCTGGTAAAGATGCAGCTCTTGTAGATGAGTAGGAAAATTAGGAAATTCACCAACTAGATTGTTGCTATCCAACTGAAGCACCTTTAGGTTGGTACAGTTGGCGAGATTAGGTATCCTTCCTTGTAATGTGTTATTAGTCAAGTATATGGTTTGGAGGTATTGCAAGTGACCAATGGATGGAGGGATCTCTCCAGAAAATGAATTAGTTGGTAGAAACAGAAATTGTAGGAATGTAAGGTTTCCAAGAGAAGGAGATATTTGCCCTACTAAACCTCGATTTGTAAGATTAAGAGAAATAACACGAGGCGGAGTCTTCATCCCACACAGGACACCTTCCCAGTGGCAGAAGTGAGTGCTATCGTTCCAAGATATCAAGGTTTGTTGTGGGTCAAGATTGACCCCCTTCTTGAACTCAAGTAGTGACAACCAATCTGACTCGTTTCCATACAAAGTACAGATAATGGTCTGCGCACTGTAAGCTATGAGCAGCAGGACAAGCTGTCCTATTGTAGTGACCATCATCGATGACCAGCTATCTTGGCTGAACTGATCGTGGTTATATGCAGAGATAGATGAAAACAAGGGAAACTTTAGGAAATTAACTAGGCATCATTACGTAATACTTCGTAGTAAAATATATTTGTGTTATGTGATGTAGTACCTCGCAGCAGTTCCTTTTTTCGCTTGAGATTTTCCCTGTCCCTTCAGCAAGTACTATAACTGTTGTGTTTCCTATCTGATTAGCTCTCTGATATGTGATTTTTCTTCAAACTCCTGCAATTTCGCAAGACTTAATGAGTTACTTTATCTAGAATATGTGCGGGCCATTCAAGAATCTGCTGTTAAAAACTACAGGACGAAGTTACTGCTAGAAAACAGCACGCGGTAAATTGAACATATGATACACGCCACACATCTGACGGTTTCTGAAATATCTTACATGTATGTACATTTAAGAAGCTAGCTAATGCACATACAAAAGATATTCCTCGTAAGACTACTTACAAACACGTACTGTAGATGGAGACTATTTGCAAACTCAAAGATTAATATGATGCCCAGTGCCCTTAAGCTAGCCTGATATCATTCCATCAGCTAGATTTTGACATTTGCGCAAGAGCTATGGAAAAACAATACACCTCTCGTCCCCGATAGAAAAAAATGTTCCATCAAATAGTAGATGCAACTCACAGTGCCTATGTACCTCTTCTATGAGAAAGAACGCCGTGCGCTTTGGTTGGAGAACGGTGACAGCTCTTAGTTGCTAGCTGCTTACACATTTTCATCTGCAAGCATGAGCCTTATATAGTACTTTCAAAAGGCAGTTTCTTATCTGCCAATCCTTAAAAACAAAACTAGAGAGTTCAATTCAGTCAAATTTATGGTTGAAGGTGAAAGGGACAGATAACCACCAAGACAAAAGACAGTATTATTATTTGAGATGAAATCGTCACCGCCACTAAAATTGACTTGCCTTACTTTGGAGGATGACACGTTGCTCTCCTTATTTATTTAATGACTAAGACAATTGTTGACCTGGTATTTATCCCTAAAATATGTTGGCTATTCTCCTCATGTGGTATGTGTGGAGATGACCATTTGAATCTTTTGAGGCGGCCCAAACATGTGTAGAAGCCCACTAACCATTATGGTTATGACTCAGAGTCGTTTTGGACTTTACACATGAGGGAATGTGATGTTAAGCCTCACATCCAGCCATCACTAGGTGGAGTGTAGAAAATTCCAGGCTAGCTTTCATTAGAGAAGAAAGAAAACCAAAAGAAAAGGAAGAAGAGAAAATTGAAGTAAGAATTTGAGATCAAGTACCGGGTGTTTCCCACAAGGTTGCGAAGTTCAAATCGACTACCATGTCTCTTTCAAGCTGTGATTTCACCATCTTTGGTGAGATTTTCCAATCCATAACTCGTGTGCCCCAAATCTTGTAGTTGTATCCAAGATTTGTGATATCTTGATGTATGAGATTTTCTAGTGCTCTCTATAAAAGAACTTGTTATATCCCACACTTGATAATAGCGTAAGAAGATTTGGGTGCCTTCGGCACGTGTTTTTCGACTCAAGTTGAGAGGCTTTCCACGTAAAATCTCGTGTCTCTGTGCTCATGTTTGTTGCCGTAGTGATTATGTAGTACTTGAAATCAGGTACTACTTGGTTGTTGTTTGCACCCAGGACTTGTCCTAGATCCAGGCTGAATCTAGTATCTCCATGTATGTTGGATGCATATGTTTCTTTCCGTGATTGAACAACGATTTTTTACAGTTAGTACATAAGTGGTGTTGAAGTTATACATTGATTTTTCTATATATTTTTTAGATCACGTTATAAGTGTGCTAATTCCCCCAACAAAATGGTATTAGTGCTCAAGGATACTCAAAGGTTTGCTTATCCCAGTTGCTTGATTGTTGCTGGAGCTGCTCACAATGGCTTTGGAAAGAGGCGTCACCAAGTGGCACGATAAAACTTGATTCTTCCAATTACTCATTATGTAGACCCGTGATAGAAGACATCGTTTATTGTAAGGATTTGTATGAGCCGATTGTGTAAGAGAATATGCCGACCGATGTCATGGAAGACGAATGGAGAGTGTTGAACCAAAAGGCAGTAGATATGATTCGATTGTACATCAACCACAATATATTTCATCATGTTGCAAATGACACAAATGCGTATGAGAAGCGGTAGAAGTTCGAGTCAATATAATAGAGGAAGATAACTATTGATACCTGCAAGTGCACAAGTTCGTTAAAACATACTTTCGTGAAAGTATTTCTCTCAGTTTAATATCGAACCCACGAGAGCAATAAGGATGGTACTACCAGCCCCGCAACTACGTTGTCACGTACACGCAACTACGTTCGCACCCAAACCGTAGTTTGGAAATAGCCTACTCTATAAGTTGCTATGGAAAACAATTTATAAAAGGTTTATAAAGACTAGAACTTGAACACAAAGTAAAGAACAAAAGTAAACTAAAAACTGAAAAAAAAAGGGTGAGCAAATGAGAGAGGATATGATGTACTGGTGTGGTTGCTGGCTATTGCATATGACGTACTTTACCGTACGTTTGGCGGTCCGTCGCATACCATTGTCTCCCAAATGAATACATGGCATAAGACAACTCAATTTTCCATCTCTTATTACACGCAATCGAGCAATAAAAGATATTAAGGTCATAAGACCGGACCAAAGGCATTAAACTCTATGGACAACCGTGCTCCTAGATAAGATGCGCTACTCAAAAGATATCAATGAACTGTCACTTTCAGAGGTCAATTGATTTGCACAAAATATCTAACTATTCATGTGTGGCCTAGGGAGTTGGATGTCTCCAACTCCGCCCGTGGAATGGACATCTCCAAACAATAAAAACATGAATAGACAATGCCTAAATAAATAACATGCATAGAGTAACTAGATCATCACACCATGTCAACAATTACTCAAATAATAATAGCATTAAAAGAGGATTCAAGCCATGTTACAACCCATCAAGGAGACCATGATGGGGAAGGAAGAAGGAGCAGCGGTGATGGTGGAGATGGCGGTGTCGGCGTGGCGGCGGCCGCATATGGGCGGCCTCCCGATGGTTATAGCTCCTTCGGTGTCTTCCCCCCGGCCTTACTTCAAAGTTGAGGATGATCTTGAGCTGGCTTGGCGGCAGGGCTTCACTGTGGTGATGATGGAGATGGAGATGGCGGCTGTGGAGATGGAGATGAATGACTTGATGATGGATGGATGTGGCTGCTAGGGCTTCCCTCTGATTAAATAGCCTTTAGCAGGCCGGTTCAGGGTTTCTGGGTCGCTCCGCATCGAATAGGTGGGGTGGCCCCTTCATGAAAGATGTTTGGTTTGACGTCACGGACCCGAAAAAGGTCAGTACGGCGGCCGGTATGAGCGCGGATGCTCGTACCAGTGATCGTTATCTCTGCTGGTAATCTTGTGTTGGGCGCCATTTTCTCATACGGACTCCGGTTGAGGTGTTCTTTTGCTCGTTGGACTCGCATGGACGAGGAGTACAATATCATGCTGTTGGATCTTCATTTTGTCCTTGTGGAAAAATAATATTTGTAAAATACTTCACATGACTTGCATCTGATAGTTGTGACTCCTCCACGTTGACTCCAAGTGAGCTCCTTTCCTCGTGATTTCTTCATAATTTTCCCCTACACCTGAACACATGAAAAAGACAAGGAAAAACAATAAAATCCTAATAAAAACTTATGGTTGTGAAAAGTCCATCGAAAAATAAGTTTTAGTTGAACATCGGTATAAAAGGTGCAAGCTAGCTCAGAATATTGCAAGAATTCCAATGTAACAACATGAATAACATCGAGCAAAATGCTATATAAAATGGACGCATCAACATCCCCAAGGTTAGACTCTTGCTCGTCCTCGAGCAAGGCTGAGTCGTTAAAAATGAATGCGGCCATTAAAGGCTTCCACACTTTAGCAACTGAATGACAGTTTATTTTTCATTAAAGCTCAAAGCAAGATAGTATGTACTTATTCAAGGCAACACAAGCTAATTTATATAAATCTTTTGATGTCCAGACCACTAGAGATTCAGTAAGAACTTCTATGCCCCATGTCAAAGTTAAATCTAGCTCGAAAGAACAAATTTGTGATCCTCCTATTTGCACTTTATTATAAATTTTTTATAGAGTGGGAGTTGAACACGGATAGTTGTCAAACACAAATAGATACAAAGATTTTCAATTCTGAACACTAATGCTATCAAATGAAGACTCTCAAGTGCAGACTTTGGTTGTTGAACTCACAGAATATCTATTTCTTAGTTCAACAAGATTATGCCAAAAATAGTGGTATATGCAAGTCGGTATTGTATATGCTAGGTCGGAGTACCCACTACAGCAAGGATGGATGTTGTAGCTGAGATCCCACTCATGACTGATATCCGAGGTTTCCCTCTGGTTTTGATCGCTCAATAGTTAGAGGAGTGTCCAACTTCGCTTAGCAATGCATACCTATAAGAAGCTGATACTCTTACCCATCATAACATTGCTGTTATAGATGCTTAATCAACTCATGGCCGAAATCTGAGAGTTATCTCGAGTAAATCGTTCATAGGCCAGCAGAGTTGTTAGCCTCCCATAGAGTGCGACAAAGATGCAAGACACGCGTAAAGCAATATCTCACTTTGATTCACAAGGCAAACTTTTGGCATAAGCAATCTCGAAACTTTGAAACATCAATTCTTATTGACAACTTCCTCTATGAGCAAACAATTAAGTCTATTATCTCTAACACAATGGGGTTGAGCAACTTCATAAATATTTATTTAAGACAATTCTAAATAGTATCAAGCAACAAGTATCAAGGACTTCTTTATTTTATTTTTATTTTCTTTTCGGATAGAGAGGTCATGGCAAATGATTCTAGAGGATCACAAGCTAGATAAAAATTTGAAAGAGGTACATCAAAACTCTAACTTGTCTCTTATGGGGCCTAACATGAGCAAGTGATTCCCAAATATAAATACAAAACGATCAAGCATGCCAAAATAGCGGGAAACACGATTGCATCAAAACTTTTTTTCGATAGATAATATTGCGCAAGACTCTCGAAATGCAAAATTAACATCCCCAAGCTTAGAACTTTGCAAGAACTTAGCTCAAGCAGATTATAAAAAGAAAAGAGAAAATGCAGTTATCAAAAGAGAGTATAGAAAGTGGTTACCTCCCCAAGCTTATGATAAATTAAGGGTGATACACTTTTATTGTTGAGGTACAAATGACCTCTCCTTCAATGGGCATGGACGTTTGCTTCAATTAGTATTCTTTGTTGTGGCCCGGTGGCTACCCTCCAATAGAATCTGCTAGAAACAAAACTAAAAGAGAAAATGAAATATTTTTGTGCTTTTGAAGTTTTTCAATTTTTATTTGTTTTGCAAGCACGACGGGTTAGTTCACAAGTGATGAAAACATAAGTCTCATAAATTTCAGTTCATTAACCCAAGCACAACGCTTACGTCAACAAACTAAGTAACCCATCAAGCTAAGCACCATGCTTAAGTCGACAACCCAGTCTAAGAGTGGAACCTGACGAGGGGTTAACTCATCAAATCCCATGGTTAAGGAACTAAGGTTGAGATTACGAGGGAGAGAACGTGGTAGAGCTGGTAGTTTCATCGGTTGACAAGCAAGAGGCAAAGATTTACCCAGGTTCAGGCCTCCGGAGAGTAACACCCTACTTCCTGCTTGTCTGGTATTGATCTGGTGTGTATATGCGAGCTACAATGGAGTCCCGGCGAGATGTCGATCTCGCTAGGGTTCTGGTGGTTTGAATATTGCCTGTCCCTGATCGGTGGCCCTCCAGCCTTTATATAATAGGCTGGGTCCCGGGAGTTCACAACCGACTCAGGTTACATGTAAGGAAAGTCTAAACCGACTATGTCTATGCCTAATCTTGGAGGATACTCCATCTTCTTGGGCCTTCTGTTATGAGCTTCATGTAGGCTCTTGATAGTTGCGCCTTAGTCGATACGTGCACCAGGTACCCTCATGGTAGGGTACCCGAGAGGTATATCCCTGTCAGTAGCCCCGAGTACTTGTCTGACTTGAAGAATTGGGCATGGACTCATTCATTAGTGCACGTCATATTCTTTTGTACTTGTTTTTATAATTGGAATTCCTGTATGAATAGCACGTATTGGATATGTCGAGTATTTCATCGATTTCGGTTTCTGCTTATGATAATCAAGGGATAATAGCTTAGTAGGCCCGGTACACTCGACGGATCGGGACCGGTTAACTACACATTCGGGCAAAACCTTACTAGCTTTCAATCAAACTCGAGTCCCTGGACTCGAGTCTGGAACAAACTGGACATACTCGACTCAGGCCGCGGAGGTCTTACTGAATCGTTCTGCAGTATAACTTTGAGGTTACCCAACACGTCCATCGGGATTTTTCATCATGTCTGCTGACACGGAAAGTTGTAAAGATTAACGCTGCTAGAGCGGTCCTTAGCCCAGCTCGAAAGTTCGTCAGGTCTTACCTTTGCACTATGCATGCAGCATCCGAGATATTTGCGGCGGACGCAACTCGGGAATTTTTCGAGTATGATTTTGTATTAGCTGAGTCGAGTCATTTGTCGACTGATTCTTTGCCATTATTCTATCGGGTGCGCGACAGCGCTCCCGATGGAAGTAGCCCCCGAGATTGTGCTTTATTGCTTGCAATAGAGGATAATCTTAAATCTGTTTATCCCGTACATTGCCAGTCGAAGAATTTTTTTTGATACGCTCCCGATGGTAGTAATATGTTTCAGTCGAAGGAACGGTCGAGTGACCAATTTTGCTTTAATATTGCTTTTCCACACCCGAACCAAGCAAGGCTGTCGAGTGACTGGTTTGCCTTGGGCGGACTCGAATGCTTTTCTGAACAGAGCGCTTGCAATGACGTCAGGGATGACGTTTTTGGCGACTGCGCTGCCTGACACGCGGTGGCGTGCGTTATGCTGTGATGGATGGGACGTGATACGTGTGCCCCAAGCTGCAGTGCTGACCAAGGACGGTGCCGTTTGGACTTATTTTGACCGCTCTGACGTGATTTTCACGGTAACGTGATAATGGCCTCCTCGTTTCCCGTGCGTAGTGGGCGGAGTGGCCTGCGACGGTTGCCCTCCGTGGCTGCCACGTGTGCGGTAGGATTTCGCGCGGAGCGCACGATTGAGGTTTGAACGGTTGTGATTGATTTTGCTTTGCAGTAAATAGAGAGAACGGCATTGGCAGAATTTTTCACTAGCCATTTGCCTCCTGCGCCGCCCCTGTTTCATCTTCTTCCTCGCGCTCCTACACCATTGCTCTTGTACCAAAGCTTTGTGCGCTCCACCACCCCCTCCTTGATGATGAAGAAGGCAGCAGGCTCAAAGCGTGCTGCCGCGACTGCTGCTGCTGCGACCGACGCGGGTGCGGCGAAGGGAAAGAAGGCTGTGGCCAGCGCATCTGCTTCCGCCGCCGGCCGAAAGAAAAGCGACGGAGACTGGGTGAAGTCTTTGATTAAGGAGACGCACCTCGACAAGCTTCGCGAGGACGGGCTGCTACCTCCCGCGGACCAGCTGTTCGTCCGCGCGCCGTCGCCCAAGGAGGTACTCCCTGAACCTCGTGCCAACGAGCGCGTTTGCTTTGCGGACCCATTAAAGAGACACCTGGAAGAGTTCCGCAACATGCAGGACATGCTCCAGAGGTAATTTTCGCGCTATATCGGTCTCTTTCGTTGATTTCATGAGATATCAGGTAATGAATAACTCATTCATTAATTCATTTTCTTTGCCGGGCAGGGTTTGGAACCTGTTCAAGAGTGTGGTGACGGGTTCCTTTAGTGAGAAACTGACGTTTACTCCGGTCACGGTAAGTAGTACGAGATATGTCCGCGCATCTCTTTACTTCGAGTTTCAATACAATTATGATGCTAGATTATTATTTTGATTGAATTCTATTCTCGTAAAGTGCGCGAGGCAGCCACCGGGGACAAATCTATGTGGATACTACGTTTGCGAGTTCATTCGCACGTTTACCACTGAGCACAATGATTATAGACTCGACGTAAGCAATACATTCACAACATTATTTTATTACCGTCACTTTTTGTTTTCATGATTGATGTTCATATTGATCTCCTTTTTTATATAGTTCAATAGAATGCGGGATCGGCTCCTACCAGAGCAACGCCTACTAGGAATTGCAGAGGAACTGACGGGATTTTTGTTGAAAGAGATGGTAGACGACGCCGAAGAATTTAGTGTGAATAAGCGCTACTGATGATCCCCGGCCGTGTAATCGAATAGACGGGATCTAGTCCCGGTAATTGTGATCTCCATGTAACTATCAAAATTGTATATATTTGTATGCTCGATCGTAAGACAAGTTATCTTATATATGCACGAACGTGTACGGTATATGGTAGCGTAGAAATATACGAAAAACTATTTTGACATGGAAGAAAGAAATAAATAAAACAAAACAAAATAAATTCATCATTAGTCGCGGCCCGTTATACGAGCCGGGACTAAAGGGGGCGCCCCCCAGCGCGCTCCGCGGCGGCCACGTGGAGGGCCATTGGTCCCGGCTGGTAACAGGGCCGGGACTAAAGGTTTGGCCTGTCCCGGTTGACCAACCGGGACTAAAGCCCCTCACGGGCCGGGACAATAGGCCCTGTCTCCACTAGTGACCGCTGACATGGGTGGAAGCGCAAGTTGAAAAAATTCAAGGAGACAGATATAATTCATGGTTAAGCCAAGAAGTCAGTTTAAGGAAAGGTGTGTCTGTAACAAAATTGGTTTGCTCGTGTTGCACTGGTGACCTTTTGGAAAGTCATGGCCTTTTCTTCCCGTTTTACAACACAGCGACAAATGTTGACATTTTTGGTGGGGTTCTGATGGGTATGGTGAGTGCTTGCAGTGGCGGAGCTTGGCCCAAGTGCCTGGGGGGCAGATGGGCTTCAAATGCAGATTGGGCCAGACTGGGGGGGGGGGGGGGGGGGGGGGGGGGGCAAAAAGGCCAAAAGCTGACGATTTTTTGTTCAAATGGGCCAAACAGTAGCTAATTTCTATAGAGATCTTCTTGGGCTGGGGGGGCGGCGGCCCCCCCTGACTTTGCTATAGCTCCGCCCCTGAGTGCTTGCAGCGGCGAGGCAGAGGTGGTTGAGAGGTGTATAGTCCTGACTGCATCTGATCAGGTGGTTGTGCCCTGCGAGGTTGCGACACCTTGCGTCGGCTCCTGAAGATATGTAGTATGATGAACTTCTCAAACTGAACGGTTCAAATAGGGATTACGATGTGCTCTCACTAAGAATGGGCAAGAAAAGCAATTGGAGTGCATTTTGGTATCTATCATGAAGTTGTCAAAGGAGTTTGTGGAGACTGAGCAAAAATTGTCAACGGAAAGAACTGAAAGCAGGTCAGTCCATCTTGCTTTTACAATAAAAATCCAATGCATGTGTTACATATTTAACTTTTTTTGTTTTCATTTTCACCAATATTTCATATATTATGTAAGATTGGTTTAAAAGTTCTTATGCCACTGCTTTTGAAGACTGCAGATTGGCCATTGGCCATTCCAAATACTGATCATAACCACAACACTCCTGGCGTAATATATTTTGGGAATACACTTAACTATAACTTAATACGGTTATCATTTATTTCAGATCAGAGGATTTGAGTCATCATTGCAGCCACATGCTCAAACAAATGCTTGAAGCAAGGCGCTCTGAGCTCCAAAAGGTTCATGTTTATGCTGCTATCTTCTGGGCTATATTGTAAGAAGGTCGTCTAACTTAGCAGCTCATATTGCTGATAAGCAAACCTCCTTGATGTAGGCATGAGGAGAGGAGCCACGGAAATCCTAACGGGCAGCCTCCATAGTTTCGAGAGATATCGATAATAGCGGCACAATAGTAGCATATACTACTATATATAAAGGACGGTGAAATCCTCGCGCTCTCAGCCCTCCGGGCACTGTAGCTTCGCGAGAAGCTACAGTACAAGCGCATCCGAGCCGTCGATCGCGCAACGGCCGGTCGATACAGCGTAACAGTCCCGCGGGAGGACCAAATTGTAATTTGTCTAAAAGCCAGTGACTTCCTTGCAAAACTACCTCACATAACCGTGCTCGCGAGGGCCTTTCCGCAATTTCATGTGAGCTCAGGGACTTCTTTGCAAACTTACACCACAACCCCCTCTTCCTCCTCTCTCGCGTGCGCGGCCGGAAGTCGTCGCCGCCGCCGACGCGTCGCGCCGCCGCCTCGCGCCTCCCCGCCCACATCGAACACTACCGCAGGGACCGCTGCGACGTCCGCTCCTTCCTCGCTGAGTTTCACTTCCTGGGACGCTGCGCGGGCGCCGGAATCGCCGCCGTCGTCTTCGGCAATCGCCGCCGCGTTTCGCGGGCCTCGGCGAAGCTCCGGCGACCAAATTGGGGCGGCGCCGCCGCTCCCGGACACCCCGCAAACGCGCGCATCCAGCGCGCCCAGCCGCGTGTCCTCACTCGCGGTGGCGCGACGCCGGCGTCCACCACGCCGCCGCGGCAAGCCCAGCTCGGTCCATTGCTGACGTCATCACGACGTCAGCGTGGGACCCACCTGTCAGTACCCACGTTTTTACAGGGCAAATTCTAAAATTAAAAAAAAACAACGTGCGGGCCCTACCTGTCAGGAATCTCACAATTACGGGAAAAAAATTGCTTAAATTTATAAAATTCATAACTTCTAAACTATAATTCAAAAAAATACAAGTAATATATCAAAAAAAAACATTTTTTACAAATTTTCAAACTTTGTACACAAAAGTTGCCAAAAAAAAAATAATGCAAAAAATATTTTGTGATTTCCCGAATACTACCAATTTCCCATATTTTCCGCACAAAATATTTACAATTTCCAAAAAATGCTATAAAATCAGCAATTTAAATTAATCCATCCTTCCAACATGACCGTAAAAAAAGTATTTTGAAAACCAGTAAAATACATCAAAGTGCTCAGAGGAAAAAAAAATGCAAACAAATCTGAATTTTTCATACTGTTAAATAAAAAAATTAATCTTAAAAATACCAGCATAGTCACATTTCAATTCGCTATAAATTTGTAACTACACTAAAGTACATCGAAATGCTCACAAAAAAAATGCAAAACATCTAAACATTTCAATTTGCTGTTAAAATATATATATACATACTCTAAAATATGTCCACATAATCTAAATATAATCCCCCTGATTACATTAATTCAGATTTCATAAAATCAATTTAAACATTTCAATTTACAGAACATTTAAAATTACGGAAAAAAAATACATCAAACTGTTCAAGAAAAAAAAATACACAAATTCAGATTTTTTTCCCGAAACAAAAACATCAACATAATCACACAACAAATACATGCAACACAACTGAACATTTCAATTTGCTAAAAAAAAATGGAATTACTCTAAAATATATCAACATATTCTAAATGTATTGCACATTTCCCAAATTTTAATTTTACCTCCACAACACGACAACAAATTTAAATATTTCAAAATTTCAACCGCCTTTCAAATCTAACCATTTTACTAATGTGAGCATAATTCAACTCTAAATAACTTTTTAATTGGACTAATTTTCGAAATCTAAACATCTTTTAAACATAAGCTCTATTTGCAATCCAACAATATTCAAATCTATGCAATTTTTAAAAAACAATATTTCCAAATTTGAATTTCACCACACGGGTGCGGCGTGACGACGCACCAATTTTACCTAGTAGAACTTAAACACGGACAACAATATACTTGTAAAACTTATGGCTACAATACAGTCTCGTTTCCGGCATTTGCGCCAGGGGCGCAACGGGTCATCTAGTGCTAGTAAGAGACGGAGCGTTACGGAAGGCCTAACATATCTCCAGCACTGGATACTTACTCTCTCACAAAGATTTAAGTTATTAATGGTTGGCCCACCTCACTCTCTCACAAAGATTTTTTGAGCCTGTGCTACAGCCAAGTGTAAGTTTACAACTCTCTTCTCTTCTCTCTCCTATTATATCTCCTCCAACTCATCACAAATCTGATGTGACAACTTTTATAGCCTACTTATATCACTCTATTGTACTTGCTATAAGATACAATGTTTCTCTATTTTCTCATTAAATACACCGCCACATCAACATTTTGACTGATATCGTGCTAAGAAACTAGCATCGGGAGAGGCTCTATGTATCTCACCTATATATGTTTGGGCCCTATATTACTTCCTAATCTCAAAGCAGATATTAATAGCCTACATATCATCCTCACTTGTCGCCGAGTCCCAGATGTCCGTGTCGCGCTTATTTAGCTTTCTCCCAGCTTTCTGTAAGAGATACGCATCTCTGATCCCGTGAAGTTTGGCAGCCACCTCCCGCATGCTGTTGCGCTCATGTGGGGACGGCTTGGTGCAGCAGAGCCCAATATTGAGCACAGAAAGAAGAGCCCGCACTCCAATTTCCTCGACAACATCAGTTGGAGTTTCCTGGCAGAGGTTCAGCTCTTGCACAAGTTCTGGATCAATAATCTGCAACACTTTATCAGGAAAGTTGATCTCTGCAAACGCTGCAATGCTCAATCCATCCTTGAACATGTCATCTGTTGGCCTCCTTCGGATGAATATTTCAAGGAGAACAACTCCAAAGCTGTAAACATCCGCAGCTGTTGAAACTTGACCGCCCCCTGCACATTCTGCGGATATAGCAATAGTTTACTTCAGATTCACATGCTCAAACTGTCAAATTTCACTGGAGAAAAAAAAACAATGCAAAGATGGGTGATACCTGGAGCAACGTATCCTATGGTTCCCTTTATTGCAATTGAAGATGTTGAAGTTGAGTCACAAAAAGAAGATGATGTTTGGGTATGAGTTGGGAACCTTGCAAGTCCGAAGTCCCCAACATGAGCTACCATATCGTCATCCAGGAGAATGTTGCTAGGTTTCAGATCACAATGAACAATACTTCCTTCGTGATTATGATGTAGGTATGCCACTGCATCTGATACATCCGCCACAATGCCCAATCTTTGAGCCAGTGAAATACGGTTCATATTTGAGGAGTTTTGATCATCCTGAGCCGAGTGTAGCAATTTATGCAAGTCCCCTTGTGACATGAACTCGTATACTAATGCTTTGAAGTCAATTCCTCTAGAATCAATGCTAGAACATGCAGTTAGGATATGGACTAGATTGCGGTGCCGCACATTCCTCAAAGCATTACATTCTGCGATGAAGCTCTTTTGTCCTCCCCTTGTCTCGAGACTAAAAACTTTCACGGCAACCACATTTTCTTCTTGAAACAGTTTCGCTTTATAAACATAACTGTATCTTCCACTGCCGATTAAGTTGGACAAGGAGAACCCTTCAGTTGCTTTAGCGATATCATCATAAGAAACTTTGGGAAATTTCCTACCAAAGAAGGTAGGGATATTGATTTGCTCTTTTGTTTCTTCCTCCAAAAAAGTAGCATAGATATGAAACCAGCAAGTAGCACCATGCTAGCTAGTGGAATCATCACTTTGAAACATAGTGGCCAAGTGTGCTTGAACGGACTTGAAGTTGTAACAAGGCATGCGGGTAGGTGTAGCTCTAGGGCTCCACCGCATAGCCCACGATTCCCACCGATGCGAATGGCAGTTGTGTTCTTGAAGACACCTTTTTCTGGAACTTCACCATCAAGACAGTTGAATGACAGATCTAGTTGTTGAAGATATTGTAGAGTACCAATAGACTTTGGTATGGAACCAGATAAGTGGTTGTGAGACATAGTAAGCACTTCCAAGTTGCTTATGTTGCCTAATGATGTTGGAATTCTTCCACTAAGAGAATTCTGATCAAATTTAATGATTTCCATACTTTCACAACCATCGAGTGTCTCAGGAATAACACCAGATATGTTATTTGACGAAATTAGCAGATGCAACAGTTGCTTGGCATGTCCTATTTCTATAGGAAGTGGCCCATCTAGTTTATTGAAAGATAACCCAATTCGAATTATTGTAGGAATGTTGAAGATCTCTTTCGGTATGCTACCATGAAGATTATTGTTCGAAATGCTCAATTTTTCAAGGACCTTAAGGTTTCCTAAACTTGGGGGTATATTTCCATAAAAACGGTTAGATTCTAGAAAGAGTTCTGCCAACTGTGATAAGTTTGCAAAGGATGATGGAATAACTCCTGTAAAGAAGTTGTTAGCTAACTCTATTCCTTGTAAATTGTCTAGAGCTCCAAGCCATTCTGGAACAACACCTGTAAACTGATTTTCTTCTAACCCTAAACTGAACAGGCCTCGAAGATTTGCTATGCCAGAAGGAAAACTTCCTGACAATTTATTTGTTCCCAAAAAGAGATGTTGAAGCTGATCAGAAAGGTTTGCCAATGTATTTGGTACATGTCCTTGTAGGTGATTCCCTTTCATTGAGAAAATTTGTAGCTCGGTGCAATTGGCTAAGCTGCTCATAAACTCCCATTCTTGCTTATTACGAGCTTGGAATTGATTGAATTCAAGATTCAAGTAAGACAGTTTGGCAAGTTTGCCAATGGTGCTATGTAGTACACCGGTAAAATTATTACTTGATATATCGATGTTGTAGAGCTTAGAAGCATTTATCAATGAATAGGGGATATGACCATGAAAGAAGTTGGCGGCTAATCCAAACATTTGGAGATTAGGAAGATGGTTACCGAGACTGGATGGTACCTCCCCACTTAGATAATTAAAAGCAAGACTAAGACCATTGAGAGCAGAAAGATTTAAGACGGCATGTGGAAATGTGCCTGTCAACTTATTAGCACCCCCGTATAGGAACTGCAGCTTGCGCAGCTTTGCAAAGTCATTTGGGATGTTGCCCTCAATGTTATTAAGAGCGAAAACCAACTTTCTTAGTGTTGTGATATTGGCAATAGAAGAAGGGATGGTTCCAGTGAGATCATTCTGGTAAAGATGCAGCTCTTGTAGATGAGTAGGAAAATTAGGAAATTCACCAACTAGATTGTTGCTATCCAACTGAAGCACCTTTAGGTTGGTACAGTTGGCGAGATTAGGTATCCTTCCTTGTAATGTGTTATTAGTCAAGTATATGGTTTGGAGGTATTGCAAGTGACCAATGGATGGAGGGATCTCTCCAGAAAATGAATTAGTTGGTAGAAACAGAAATTGTAGGAATGTAAGGTTTCCAAGAGAAGGAGATATTTGCCCTACTAAACCTCGATTTGTAAGATTAAGAGAAATAACACGAGGCGGAGTCTTCATCCCACACAGGACACCTTCCCAGTGGCAGAAGTGAGTGCTATCGTTCCAAGATATCAAGGTTTGTTGTGGGTCAAGATTGACCCCTTCTTGAACTCAAGTAGTGACAACCAATCTGACTCGTTTCCATACAAAGTACAGATAATGGTCTGCGCACTGTAAGCTATGAGCAGCAGGACAAGCTGTCCTATTGTAGTGACCATCATCGATGACCAGCTATCTTGGCTGAACTGATCGTGGTTATATGCAGAGATAGATGAAAACAAGGGAAACTTTAGGAAATTAACTAGGCATCATTACGTAATACTTCGTAGTAAAATATATTTGTGTTATGTGATGTAGTACCTCGCAGCAGTTCCTTTTTTCGCTTGAGATTTTCCCTGTCCCTTCAGCAAGTACTATAACTGTTGTGTTTCCTATCTGATTAGCTCTCTGATATGTGATTTTTCTTCAAACTCCTGCAATTTCGCAAGACTTAATGAGTTACTTTATCTAGAATATGTGCGGGCCATTCAAGAATCTGCTGTTAAAAACTACAGGACGAAGTTACTGCTAGAAAACAGCACGCGGTAAATTGAACATATGATACACGCCACACATCTGACGGTTTCTGAAATATCTTACATGTATGTACATTTAAGAAGCTAGCTAATGCACATACAAAAGATATTCCTCGTAAGACTACTTACAAACACGTACTGTAGATGGAGACTATTTGCAAACTCAAAGATTAATATGATGCCCAGTGCCCTTAAGCTAGCCTGATATCATTCCATCAGCTAGATTTTGACATTTGCGCAAGAGCTATGGAAAAACAATACACCTCTCGTCCCCGATAGAAAAAAATGTTCCATCAAATAGTAGATGCAACTCACAGTGCCTATGTACCTCTTCTATGAGAAAGAACGCCGTGCGCTTTGGTTGGAGAACGGTGACAGCTCTTAGTTGCTAGCTGCTTACACATTTTCATCTGCAAGCATGAGCCTTATATAGTACTTACAAAAGGCAGTTTCTTATCTGCCAATCCTTAAAAACAAAACTAGAGAGTTCAATTCAGTCAAATTTATGGTTGAAGGTGAAAGGGACAGATAACCACCAAGACAAAAGACAGTATTATTATTTGAGATGAAATCGTCACCGCCACTAAAATTGACTTGCCTTACTTTGGAGGATGACACGTTGCTCTCCTTATTTATTTAATGACTAAGACAATTGTTGACCTGGTATTTATCCCTAAAATATGTTGGCTATTCTCCTCATGTGGTATGTGTGGAGATGACCATTTGAATCTTTTGAGGCGGCCCAAACATGTGTAGAAGCCCACTAACCATTATGGTTATGACTCAGAGTCGTTTTGGACTTTACACATGAGGGAATGTGATGTTAAGCCTCACATCCAGCCATCACTAGGTGGAGTGTAGAAAATTCCAGGCTAGCTTTCATTAGAGAAGAAAGAAAACCAAAAGAAAAGGAAGAAGAGAAAATTGAAGTAAGAATTTGAGATCAAGTACCGGGTGTTTCCCACAAGGTTGCGAAGTTCAAATCGACTACCATGTCTCTTTCAAGCTGTGATTTCACCATCTTTGGTGAGATTTTCCAATCCATAACTCGTGTGCCCCAAATCCTGTAGTTGTATCCAAGATTTGTGATATCTTGATGTATGAGATTTTCTAGTGCTCTCTATAAAAGAACTTGTTATATCCCACACTTGATAATAGTGTAAGAAGATTTGGGTGCCTTCGGCACGTGTTTTTCGACTCAAGTTGAGAGGCTTTCCACGTAAAATCTCGTGTCTCTGTGCGCATGTTTGTTGCCGTAGTGATTATGTAGTACTTGAAATCAGGTACTACTTGGTTGTTGTTTGCACCCAGGACTTGTCCTAGATCCAGGCTGAATCTAGTATCTCCATGTATGTTGGATGCATATGTTTCTTTCCGTGATTGAACAACGATTTTTTACAGTTAGTACATAAGTGGTGTTGAAGTTATACATTGATTTTTCTATATATTTTTTAGATCACGTTATAAGTGTGCTAATTCCCCCAACAAAATGGTATTAGTGCTCAAGGACACTCAAAGGTTTGCTTATCCCAGTTGCTTGATTGTTGCTGGAGCTGCTCACAATGGCTTTGGAAAGAGGCGTCACCAAGTGGCACGATAAAACTTGATTCTTCCAATTACTCATTATGTAGACCCGTGATAGAAGACATCGTTTATTGTAAGGATTTGTATGAGCCGATTGTGTAAGAGAATATGCCGACCGATGTCATGGAAGACGAATGGAGAGTGTTGAACCAAAAGGCAGTAGATATGATTCGATTGTACATCAACCACAATATATTTCATCATGTTGCAAATGACACAAATGCGTATGAGAAGCGGTAGAAGTTCGAGTCAATATAATAGAGGAAGATAACTATTGATACCTGCAAGTGCACAAGTTCGTTAAAACATACTTTCGTGAAAGTATTTCTCTCAGTTTAATATCGAACCCACGAGAGCAATAAGGATGGTACTACCAGCCCCGCAACTACGTTGTCACGTACACGCAACTACGTTCGCACCCAAACCGTAGTTTGGAAATAGCCTACTCTATAAGTTGCTATGGAAAACAATTTATAAAAGGTTTATAAAGACTAGAACTTGAACACAAAGTAAAGAACAAAAGTAAACTAAAAACTGAAAAAAAAAGGGTGAGCAAATGAGAGAGGATATGATGTACTGGTGTGGTTGCTAGCTATTGCATATGACGTACTTTACCGTACGTTTGGCGGTCCGTCGCATACCATTGTCTCCCAAATGAATACATGGCATAAGACAACTCAATTTTCCATCTCTTATTACACGCAATCGAGCAATAAAAGATATTAAGGTCATAAGACCGGACCAAAGGCATTAAACTCTATGGACAACCGTGCTCCTAGATAAGATGCGCTACTCAAAAGATATCAATGAACTGTCACTTTCAGAGGTCAATTGATTTGCACAAAATATCTAACTATTCATGTGTGGCCTAGGGAGTTGGATGTCTCCAACTCCGCCCGTGGATGTGGTTGCTAGGGCTTCCCTCTGATTAAATAGCCTTTAGCAGGCCGGTTCAGGGTTTCTGGGTCGCTCCGCATCGAATAGGTGGGGTGGCCCCTTCATGAAAGATGTTTGGTTTGACGTCACGGACCCGAAAAAGGTCAGTACGGCGGCCGGTATGAGCGCGGATGCTCGTACCAGTGATCGTTATCTCTGCTGGTAATCTTGTGTTGGGCGCCATTTTCTCATACGGACTCCGATTGAGGTGTTCTTTTGCTCGTTGGACTCGCATGGACGAGGAGTACAATATCATGCTGTTGGATCTTCATTTTGTCCTTGTGGAAAAATAATATTTGTAAAATACTCCACATGACTTGCATCTGATAGTTGTGACTCCTCCACGTTGACTCCAAGTGAGCTCCTTTCCTCGTGATTTCTTCATAATTTTCCCCTACACCTGAACACATGAAAAAGACAAGGAAAAACAATAAAATCCTAATAAAAACTTATGGTTGTGAAAAATCCATCGAAAAATAAGTTTTAGTTGAACATCGGTATAAAAGGTGCAAGCTAGCTCAGAATATTGCAAGAATTCCAATGTAACAACATGAATAACATCGAGCAAAATGCTATATAAAATGGACGCGTCAACATCCCCAAGGTTAGACTCTTGCTCGTCCTCGAGCAAGGCTGAGTCGTTAAAAATGAATGCGGCCATTAAAGGCTTCCACACTTTAGCAACTGAATGACAGTTTATTTTTCATTAAAGCTCAAAGCAAGATAGTATGTACTTATTCAAGGCAACACAAGCTAATTTATATAAATCTTTTGATGTCCAGACCACTAGAGATTCAGTAAGAACTTCTATGCCCCATGTCAAAGTTAAATCTAGCTCGAAAGAACAAATTTGTGATCCTCCTATTTGCACTTTATTATAAAAAATTTATAGAGTGGGAGTTGAACACGGATAGTTGTCAAACACAAATAGATACAAAGATTTTCAATTCTGCCCACTAATGCTATCAAATGAAGACTCTCAAGTGCAGACTTTGGTTGTTGAACTCACAGAATATCTATTTCTTAGTTCAACAAGATTATGCCAAAAATAGTGGTATATGCAAGTCGGTGTTGTATATGCTAGGTCGGAGTACCCACTGCAGCAAGGATGGATGTTGTAGCCGAGATCCCACTCATGACTGATATCCGAGGTTTCCCTCTGGTTTTGATCGCTCAATAGTTAGAGGAGTGTCCAACTTCGCTTAGCAATGCAGACTATAAGAAGCTGATACTCTTACCCATCATAACATTGCTGTTATAGATGCTTAATCAACTCATGGCCGAAATCTGAGAGTTATCTCGAGTAAATCGTTCATAGGCCAGCAGAGTTGTTAGCCTCCCATAGAGTGCGACAAAGATGCAAGACACGCGTAAAGCAATATCTCACTTTGATTCACAAGGCAAACTTTTGGCATAAGCAATCTCGAAACTTTGAAACATCAATTCTTATTGACAACTTCCTCTATGAGCAAACAATTAAGTCTATTATCTCTAACACAATGGGGTTGAGCAACTTCATAAATATTTATTTAAGACAATTCTAAATAGTATCAAGCAACAAGTATCAAGGACTTCTTTATTTTATTTTCTTTTCTTTTCGGATAGAGAGGTCATGGCAAATGATTCTAGAGGATCACAAGCTAGATAAAAATTTGAAAGAGGTACATCAAAACTCTAACTTGTCTCTTATGGGGCCTAACATGAGCAAGTGATTCCCAAATATAAATACAAAACGATCAAGCATGCCAAAATAGCGGGAAACACGATTGCATCAAAACTTTTTTTCGATAGAGAATATTGCGCAAGACTCTCGAAATGCAAAATTAACATCCCCAAGCTTAGAACTTTGCAAGAACTTAGCTCAAGCAGATTATAAAAAGAAAAGAGAAAATGCAGTTATCAAAAGAGAGTATAGAAAGTGGTTACCTCCCCAAGCTTATGATAAATTAAGGGTGATACACTTTTATTGTTGAGGTACAAATGACTCTCCTTCAATGGGCATGGATGTTTGCTTCAATTAGTATTCTTTGTTGTGGCCTGGTGGCTACCCTCCAATAGAATCTGCTAGAAACAAAACTAAAAGAGAAAATGAAATATTTTTGTGCTTTTGAAGTTTTTCAATTTTTATTTGTTTTTGCAATCACGACGGGTTAGTTCACAAGTGATAAAAACATAAGTCTCATAAATTTTGGTTCATTAACCCAAGCACAACGCTTACGTCAACAAACTAAGTAACCCATCAAGCTAAGCACCATGCTTAAGTCCACAACCCAGTCTAAGAGTGGAACCTGACGAGGGGTTAACTCATCAAATCCCATGGTTAAGGAACTAAGGTTGAGATTACGAGGGAGAGAACGTGGTAGAGCTGGTAGTTTCATCGGTTGACAAGCAAGAGGCAAAGATTTACCCAGGTTCAGGCCTCCAGAGAGTAACACCCTACTTCCTGTTTGTCTGGTATTGATCTGGTGTGTATATGCGAGCTACAATGGAGTCCCGGCGAGATGTCGATCTCGCTAGGGTTCTGGTGGTTTGAGTATTGCCTGTCCCTGATCGGTGGCCCTCCAGCCTTTATATATAGGCTGGGTCCCGGGAGTTCACAACCGACTCAGGTTTGAGTATTGCCTGTCCCTGATCGGTGGTTTGAGTTATGGGCTTCATGTAGGCTCTTGATAGTTGGGCCTTAGTCGATACGTGCACCAGGTACCCTCATGGTAGGGTACCCGAGAGGTATATCACTGTCAGTAGCCCCGAGTACTTGTCTGACTCGAAGAATTGGGCATGGACTCATTCATTAGTGCACGTCATATTCTTTTGTACTTGTTTTTATAATTGGAATTCCTGTATGAATAGCACGTATTGGCTATGTCGAGTATTTCATCGATTTCGGTTTCTGCTTATGATAATCAAGGGATAATAGCTTAGTAGGCCCGGTACACTCGACGGATCGGGACCGGTTAACTACACATTCGGGCAAAACCTTACTAGCTTTCAATCAAACTCGAGTCCCTGGACTCGAATCTGGAACAAACTGGACATACTCGACTCAGGCCGCGGAGGTCTTACTGAATCGTTCTGCAGTATAACTTTGAGGTTACCCAACACGTCCATCGGGATTTTTCATCATGTCTGCTGACACGGAAAGTTGTAAAGATTAACGCTGCTAGAGCGGTCCTTAGCCCAGCTCGAAAGTTCGTCAGGTCTTACCTTTGCACTATGCATGCAGCATCCGAGATATTTGCGGACGCAACTCGGGAATTTTTCGAGTATGATTTTGTATTAGCTGAGTCGAGTCATTTGTCGACTGATTCTTTGTCATTCTTCTATCGGGTGCGCGACAGCGCTCCCGATGGAAGTAGCCCCGAGATTGTGATTTATTGCTTGCAATGGAGGATAATCTCAAATCTGTTTATCCCGTACATTGCCAGTCGAAGAATTTTTTTTTGATACGCTCCCGATGGGAGTAATATGTTTCAGTCGAAGGAACGGTCGAGTGACCAATTTTGCTTTAATATTGCTTTTCCACACCCGAACCAACCAAGGCTGTCGAGTGACTGGTTTGCCTTGGGCGGACTCGAATGCTTTTCTGAACAGAGCGCTTGCAATGACGTCAGGGATGACGTTTTTGGCGACTGCGCTGCCTGACACGCGGTGGCGTGCGTTATGCTGTGATGGATGGGACGTGACACGTGGGCCCCAAGCTGCAGTGCTGACCAAGGACGGTGCCGTTTGGACTTATTTTGACCGCTCTGACGTGATTTTCACGGTAACGTGATAATGGCCTCCTCGTTTCCCGTGCGTAGTGGGCGGAGTGGCCTGCGACGGTTGCCCTCCGTGGCTGCCACGTGTGCGGTAGGATTTCGCGCGGAGCGCACGATTGAGGTTTGAACGGTTGTGATTGATTTTGCTTTGCAGTAAATAGAGAGGACGGCATTGGCAGAATTTTTCACTAGCCATTTGCCTCCTGCGCCGCCCCTGTTTCATCTTCTTCCTCGCGCTCCTACTCCATTGCTCTTGTACCAAAGCTTTGTGCGCTCCACCACCCCCTCCTTGATGATGAAGAAGGGAGCAGGCTCTAAGCGTGCTGCCGCGACTGCTGCTGCTGCTGCGACCGACGCGGGTGCGGCGAAGGGAAAGAAGGCTGTGGCCAGCGCATCTGCTTCCGCCGCCGGCCTAAAGAAAAGCGACGGAGACTGGGTGAAGTCTTTGATCAAGGAGACGCACCTCGACAAGCTGCGCGAGGACGGGCTGCTACCTCCCGCGGACCAGCTGTTCGTCCGCGCGCCGTCGCCCAAGGAGGTACTCCCTGAACCTCGTGCCAACGAGCGCGTTTGCTTTGCGGAGTTCTTGACTAGGGGATTCGCATTCCCCATCCACGATTTTGTGCGTGGGTTGATGTATGCCTATGGGGTGCAAATCCACGATTTCACCCTAATGGTATTCTGCACATTGCGTGTTTTATCACGCTTTGTGAATGTTTTCTGGGGGTTTCCCCAGCTGGGCGTTATGGAAGTCCATCTTCCTCGTCCGGCCCGAACAAGAGAGGCGGTCACACCTATCCCTTGGGCGGCTGCGGGATCCAAGTGCGTAGCGATACGCGCTACTTCGCTCTGAAGCCAGTCGACTCGGTGCAAGGGTGGAGAAAAAAATGGTTCTACATCCGCGTCGACCAGGAAGGAATCCTGATGTTTTCGACTGCTAGTTCTTTTGCGAGGACCAACGCCTGGGACCATCAGCTGTCGATTGCAGAACAGGCGGAGGCAGAGCCTCTTTTGGCGAAGATTGGAGATCTACTGGGCAATGTCACAGGTGTGCATCTGATTGCCACCTTTGTGAAGATGCGGGTGTGGCCAATCCGCGCCCGAGCTCACCCCATGTGGCAGTATGAGGGTGTGCTTGACTCCAGTCGAATGAGCAAGGAGGAGTTGTCGAAGAACGAGCTGGTGGTGCATGTGCGGTCCATCACCAGCATTAAGTCAAGCGACCCCTGCAACGTCGACTGCCCTGTCACTCCGTATGGAACGGATAGACCTTTTTCGGAGGTCAGTGCACCTTATGTGTTGTTTGTCATCTGGCGTTACCACTCTTTTTTGCATTCCTAACTTTTGACTGTTATTTATGACATGCAGGGTCATTCGACTGCTTCAACTCTTCCTCCCCTTCCAAAGGATGGTCCAACTCAAGAAACGGAGGTGCAAGTGGTAGAAACAAAGGGAGGAGATGAGTCGCCTCTACCTTCGGCTACCACTTCTCCTATGGAAGAAGTTGAGGACTCCGAGCAGGAGGAAGAGGAAGAGCTGCCCCTTAAGCGACGCCGTGTGAGAGAGGCGACGTCGACTGCTGTAAGCAGCCCTCTTATGCATGATGAGGACTCAAGTTCCTCGTCGCCTGATGCTAGAGATGCTAGGGTGGTGACTCCACTACGCGCGGTGCTTCCTGAAGATGCACCTGGGTTCTCCGCGCACCTGGACTACGCAACCCTTTTGATTTCCGACGATGAAGATGCAAGGTGAACTGTTTGCTTGCCTTACTCGAACTTCATTACTGTTTCTGCATGTGACTTCGTAATCTGATTGATATTGTGCAGCCCGGTCAAGGACCCGACCCCGAAGAAAGATGATGCGCCCCTTGCTCCCGAGGTTACCCGATTTCGTCATCAGAAGATGCCGTTCGGGTGGAAAGGACCGTCCCGGCAAGCATGCCCGCCGGTCAAAAGGGGAACGCGCCATCTTCTTCGGGTGCGACGCAGCCGGAGCGCCGTAACCATGTAGGTTTGATGGGAGTAGCCCCCGAGTCGATGGGCAACTAGGCACAGTTGGGCATAGGCTCGAATGCTTATGTTTTCCTTGTGCTACTGCAGCCGTTCTACCGCACGATGGTAGAATCGGGTGAGGCTTACCTGCAACTGGAACAAGAGCGGGACCAGGTGCAGGCCACGCTGGAGCGAGAGCGCAGCCAGATGTAGACTCAGCTGGAGCAGTCGAAAAGTAAGGACATTTTTCCCCATGCTTGCCCGTTGTGGGCGAAAATTTTGACCCACACCTTTAACTTCTGCAGGCGAGCGAGCAGCTGCTCTGACCCGGGTGTAGGAGCTTGAGAAAGAAATCGCGGCTGAGCGTGGAAAGCTCAAAGAAGTTTGTGAGCGCGAGACGCTTCAAACAGAGCGGCTCCACTCGCTATCTCATGTGATGGGAGGTAAGTACCTTATGCCACTCGATATTTTGACTTCCATATGGTGATCTGGTTCTGAACCTTTTATGCTTTATGACTTGACAGAAGCCATTGGGGCTCCACCTGCCATGGACGAAGGGTCCTTTGAGGCTGTGGCGGGTGCTTTTGATAAGATATGTGCCCAGGCGAGGGAGGCTCTCAACAAGTCCGCGGGTGCGCTGTCGGCCGTTCATCAACTGGTGTTTCTGAAAGGCACACCACCCGCGACCGTAGAAGGTCTGGCCGAGGTTTTTGGACCTGGGACATCTACGTTGGCCAACTACGCTCGCGCCCAAATGGTAGGCGGCTCCGAGACCACCCTCCGTCTTCTGCTTGGCCATGGTTTTACAGGTGACTTCAAGAAACCCGACGGAAAATCTGCCGTGATTGGTGAGATGAAAGAGCAGGCGGGAGTGCTGGCGAGGAAGATGGTGGCGATGATGGAAGAGCGTGCCGCCCGTGCCGCTAGGTCTAGGTCGGAGTCGATGCCGTAGATGACAGGACTGTCCCCTTTTGTCTTGTGTAATGAACTTGAATGCCGTATGGGGCTTTTGATTAATGTGATCTTTGGATTTGCACACCTTATGCCTTCATTTTGTATATGGAATTTGACAAAGAAGAAAAAGATAGCCCCCGAGCCTGCCGGTCGGGGTTTTTTGCGAGTAATACATGGAGCTTTATGTTTTGAACTTTGCTTTGTCTCTCAGGCGCTCGGTGCGTCGACTGGCCAAACTTTGGGGAGTTCTTCCAGACAAAACACCCGAAGTATTAATGACTAGAAACTTATCGACTATCTCACGCAAAAGTTCACCACGATGGAGAAGGAGCTGAAGGAAACGAAGGACGCCCTTGCCGATCTTCAGTCGAAACCATCGCCGGTGACGGAGCGAGAGCTATTTTTGCTGGCGGAGCTGGACAAAGTGAATCTTCAGCTCGAATGTGAGTACGATCGAGTCAAAGTATTATCCTTGCCGAGCTCTTTGATGAAATATCACCGTGTTTTGCTTGTGCAGGTGCATGCTTTGATAAACATAAGGAGGAAACTCGACTGCGCACACGCTTGGATGATCAAGCCAATAGGCCGGAGTATTCGACCCACCCTTTTTGGTCAGATCGGGCGAGGAGTCAAGTGCTTGTCCATCTTCAAGACCGCGCTTGGCGTGCGGCTGTTGTGCTCGAGACCTGCAGGTTGGCCTTATCAAGGGTGTGGCAGGCACTGTTTCCCTTAAACACCCACCGGAAGGTCTATCAGCTTTGCTAGACAAATTTCGTAAGGGCAAGGCCATCAAGAGATTTGTGCGAGCAGCTCATCAGCGGAGCAAATGTTGCACTCGCGTTTGTGCGGACCCATTATCCGAACATTGACCTTAAGAAAATTGCACGAGGATCCGCACCCGTGCCCGGAGGTGGTTCTGTGCCTATGCAGGAGCACTACCAAGAGACCCGCACGGACGCACTGGTCCTGATCCACCAAGTGTTGAAGGAGGAGGAGAAATGGCCGTGCCAAAGGATGAACCTGCAGAATAGGCTGGGTGTATGTTTGTGTAGGAACTTGTATCAAGTTGTCAAATGGAACTTTGTGCTTTGTGTATATGTAACACGTCCGCGGGGCTCAGCCCCGAGTGTAAGTTTGCCTCTTGTATACAATACGAATTGTTTATTTTGTATTTCCGCAGCCCCCGAGTCTATCAAGTGGGGTTTATGAAAATGTTTCGAGTGTGAACTAATGATTGCGCAGCCTCCGAGTGTTAGAATGGGGCTGTGAATTTTTGTGATATCTTGAAGTTTCAACTTTTGCTTTGAGACTCAGCCCCCGAGCGTGCGAGTGGAGTTGAGAAATTTTGCGTTCTTGTTTGAACTTTTTGTGACCCAGCCTCCGAACGTGCGAGTGGGGCTGAGGTATTATTCTTGAAGGCCTTGATGGCGCAGCCCCGAGCGTTTCGGGTGCGGCCAAGGTATGTACTAATGAGTTATGCGAATAGTAAATAGAGAGATAGGAGGAACATTGACTATATTCCACTTCTGAATGTTAGGCTGCAGGCCGCCTCATTAAAAACCTTCCAGCCCCCGTAGGTACCCTGGTAAGGAAAAAAGCGCGTCTGAAACCTGCAGCCATCCGACACATCGCCTATTACATTGTGTGACTGAGCAATCTATGCATAGAAACGGCGCAGGTGCGCAACGTTCCAAGGATTGTTCGAGAGTTCTCCTGTCTTCGCGTGCTTCAGTCTGTATGCGCCACCGTCTAGGACTTCGGCGATGATAAAGGGTCCCTCCCATGGAGAGGCTAGCTTGTGCACCTTCTTCTGCTTCAGTCGAAGTACTAAGTCACCCACCACGAAGGATCTGGTGCGCAGTCGATGACTATGATAGTTACGGAGGTCCTGCTGATAAACAGCTGTGCGAGCCAGGGCCGTGTCGCGTGCTTCGTCGAGCAAGTTGACTGCGTCTTCGAGTGCTTCTTCCGCGTCGTCTTCATTGTATGCTGCCACCCTTGGTGCATCGAACTTTATGTCGGATGGCAAGATTGCCTCTGCACCATAGACAATGAAAAATGGTGTGAATTGTGTTGAAGCGTTAGGAGTTGTGCGTAGGCTCCATAGCACCGATGGAAGTTCTTCAACCCAAGCACCCGCAGCTCTTTTGAGTGGCACCAGGAAGCGCTTCTTGATTCCGCTGCACACGAGTCCATTGGCTTTTTCGACTTGGCCATTCGACTGCGGGTGTGCCACGGATGCATAATTGAGCGCGATGTTTTGCTCTTTGCAGAAGGAGCGGAATTCTTCGGCCGTGAAGTTGGTACCGTTGTCAGTTATGATGCTGCTTGGAACACCGAAGCGGTACATGATGGTCTATGAAATTGACTGCTGTAGTGGCAGTCGAACTTGTGATAGGGACTGCTTCGATCCACTTTATGAACTTGTCGACTGCCACCAGAAGGTGAGTATGCCCTCCGTGGGAGGATTTTTTCAGTGGCCCAACCATATCGAGCCCCCACTGGGCGAAAGGCCAGGCCAATGGTATTGTCTTCAACGATGAGGCAGGTGCGTGCGGCTTTGTGGCGAATTTTTGACAGCCGATGCACCTTTTGACTATGTCTTCCGCGTCCTTGAGTGTTGTTGGCCAGTAAAAACCTGCTCGAAAGGCTTTGGCTACGAGTGACCGACTGCTGGCGTGATGTCCGCAGGTACCTGCATGAATATCTCGAAGTATGGCTTGGCCATCTTCGAATGCTATGCATCGTTGGAACATACCTGATATGCTGCGTTTGTATAACTCACCGTTGATGATAGTGTATGCCTTAGACCGTCGAGTGACCCGTCGTGAGTCAGTTATGTCATCAGGTAGATCGTTGCGGAGTATGTATGCCAGGAAAGGTTGAGTCCAAGTTGGCTCAACAAGGAGTACCTCGACTGGCGGGTCCTCTGTGCTGGGTGTTTTGCTCTTGGCTGGTGTGGTTGATGTAGGAGGTGGCCGTTTTTCTTTGATTGATCTGTGCTCAATGCGCTCGAGGAAGACACCAGGTGGAACTTGTGCCTTGGTCGAGCCAAGGTTTGCTAGCATGTCTGCTTCTTCGCTGTTTTCTCTCCCTATGTGCCGCAACTCGCAGCCTTCGAAGCTGCCCTCCATTGTGTTGTACAGGTCGCGGTAGGCGATCATGTTGTTAGCTATGGCATCACAGGCCTTCATCGTTTGCTGCACCACTAGATTCGAGTCACCGTAGATCATCAGTCGAGTGCACCCGAGAGCTTTGGCCATCCTCATGCCATGGATCAAGGCTTCGTACTCGGCCTCGTTGTTTGATGGTAACTCGAATCCCATTTGCAGGACGTAGCGAAGCTTGTCTCCTTTTGGTGATATGAGGATGACGCATGCGCCTGCACCTTCGTTTTTCTTGGACCCATCGAAGTACATGGTCCATGAGTTGAACACATCTGGTGCTCCAGGCAACTGAGCTTCTATCCACTCGGTTGTGAAGTCGGGTAAGACTTGTGCTTTGATGGCTTCGGGTGATCATACCTGATGTCCCTTGGTCCAGCTCGATGAGCCATTTTGCGACTTGCTTAGTTGCGTTGGGGTTTGTGAGAATATTCCCAATCGCTGAGTTACTGATTACAGTGATGGGTGTTCTGCGAAGTAGTGCGTCAGTTTCCTTGATCATGAACACGGCGTAGGCCAGCTTTTGATAGTGCGGGTACCGCTGTTTTGATATGGAGAGACCTCACTCAAGTAGTAAACTGGGCGTTGTATGCTTTGGGCGTGTCCCTCTTCCATGCGTTCGACCACCAGTACGGTACTCACCACCCTGTTAGTAGCCAAACGTATAGGTATAGCGGTTCCCGTTCCTTAGGTGCGACGAGGACTGGAGGGCTTGTGAGGACTCGCTTGAGATCCGTAAAGCTGTTTCGGCTTCTGGTGTCCACTCGAGCTTGTCTGCTTTCTTCATCAGTTGATAGAACAGGAGTGCTTTTTCGCCCAGTTTGCTGATGAATCGGCTGAGTGCCGCTACTCGACCTGCTAATTTTTGTACGTCATGAAGCTTTGAAGGCCTTTGCATAGTCAAGATGGCCTGTATCTTCTCCGGGTCCATTTCGATTCCACGAGCTGAGACTAGATACCCAAGAGCTGCCCGGCTGGTACGCCAAACATGCACTTCTTAGGATTGAGCTTGATGTGGAAGTGCTTGAGGTTGGCGAACGTCTCTCGCAGGTCGTCGAGTAGTGTGTGCTCTTCCCTTGTTGTGATGACAATGCCATCAACATATACTTGGACATTTCTTCCGATCTGCTTATTGAGGCAATCTTGCATCATATGTTGATATGTTGCACCGCGTTTTTGAGCCCAAAGGGCATGGTTGTGTAACAGTAGACCCCGAGTGGGGTTATGAACGCCGTTTTCTCTTCGTCTTCTTCCTTCATCCTTATCTGGTGGTAACCAAGTAAGCATCCAGGAAAGATAGGCGAGCGCATCCGGCGGTGGAGTCGACGATCTGGTCGATTCGAGGCAGTGGGAAGTGATCCTTTGGACACATTTGTTGAGTGCTGTGAAGTCCACACACATCCGAAGGATATCTGTATGCTTCTTTCTACGAGTACGGGGTTGGCCACCCATTGTGATTTCTTGATTTCTCTGATGAACCCTGCCGCGAGTAGTCTATCGACTTTAGCTTCGACTGCGGTTCTTTTTGGGCCGGAGACACGGCGCATTGTTTGTTTGACTGGCTTTGCATCTGGAAAGAGTTGGAGAGAGTGCTCGGCGAATTCTCTGGGGATACCTGGCATGTCGGCTGGACACCATGCAAATATTTCCCAGTTCTCACGGAGGAATTCGACGAGCGCGCTTTCCTATGCGATAGGCAGACTCGATGATACATTGACTGTCTTGGACGATCATTCGGGTGCACCTGATGTGACCTTGTGTCATTTGTTGCGTTGAACGATCTGTCGACTGCCAATTTTTTGTGTTCCTTCATAAGTGTGCGATCGTTGGAGATCGCTAGATCTGCGAGTGCTCTTCCATACCGAACATCTCAGAGATTTTGCTGAACTCGCGGTCGCAAGAATCGGACCTTTGAAAGTTTCCATTGACAGTGATGACTCCTTTTGGCCCTGGCATCTTTAGCTTGAGGTAGCATAGTGTGGACTGCCATGAATCGAGCGAACGTTGGGCGTCCAAGTATGGCGTGGTATTGTGACTTCCAGTCGACGACCTCGAACTCAATCGATTCCGTCCTGAAGTGACTTGGGTCCCCGAACGTGACGTCGAGTTGTATTGTGCCTTCTGGGCTGACTGCTTTGCCTGGGACGATACCGTGGAAGGTATTTGTGGACTTTGGTAGATTTTCGACTGACCTGTTCATTCTGCGGAGTGTGTCTGCAAAGATGATGTTGATGCCGCTGCCTCCATCCATGAAGACTTTGGTCATGGCGTACCTCCAATTTGCGCGTCGAGTACCAGAGCTGCGTGCCCTGGTCGAACTACAGCTGGGGGGTGGTCCTCCCGGCTGAAGTTTATGGCAGTTTCGGATCCCTTCAAAAATTCAGGAACAGCGGGAGGTGCCATGATAGCCATGTTCACCTGTCGAGTGCGTAGTTTTTGCTGCCTATTGGAGGGGCGACCCTTTTGTATCATGTACATCTGCCCCTGAGGCTGAGGGTACCGATCCTCCTCCACCCGAGGTACGGGGTGTATGGCACCCGCGACCTGTCCGCCTCGGGCAGGCTGTGGTGGTGGTGGTAGTGTGGTGCCATCAGGGCAGGTACAATGTTTGGCTGAGGTGCAGTTGCGGCGGGTGCCTTTCTGAGATGCATGTATTCAGATGCCAATTTGTCGAATTCTCTGCAGTTCTTCAACGAGTGATTGGAGCGCAACTTTCCGTCCTCTCCTTTGTACAGATGGAATCTGCAATAGTCATCCATCTTGTCATCGAATGAGCGCTCGTTTTGTGTGTCAGAACGTGACTTGCGCCACTCTTGCTTCTTTTAATTGTCACTTTGTTGCTCGCGGTCTCGACTGCTCCGGCGGTCGTCTAGCCTCCGGTCTCCTCTATCTCGATCGTCACGGGATTGTGTGAACCCAGCCGCCATGAAATCGGGTCTGTCATCGTCGTAATGACGTTTGGAACGCTTGCGCCTCCGGTCGTCTCTATATGAGTCCCTGCGGTTTCGACTGCCGCTGTCATGGTTGTCGCGTGGTGAAGAGGCACGGGTGGTTCGCACCAAGTCTTCTCCATCTGCCCACTCAGTCGCGATCTTTATGAGGTTAGCCATGGAGGTTGGCTTTTGTCGACCAAGTGCCTCTTTTAAATCTCGCCTGGCAAGGCCCATGATGAAAGCATCCATGGCCATATCTTCTGATATTGTCCCAACTGAGTTGCGTATCTCAGTCCATCGCCGTATGTATGACCTCAATGTTTCGTCTGATCGTTGAGTGCAGGCTCTCAGTTCTTCGAATGTTTTCGGTTGATCGCACAGAGGTTCGAAGTTGTTGATGAAGTCTCTGCGGAAGTGATCCCACGAGTCGTATGATGATGGAGGTAGCGCCTTGAGCCAGTCGCGGGCTGTTCCTTCGAGCATGAGTCGTATGTATTGCATTGCTGTGGTATTCGTGCCTCGTTGGCACGAAACAGCGAGTCTGTAGTCTTCTAGCCATCCTGAAGGTTCCTGTCGACCTGTGTACTTGGGTTGTTCAGATGTTAGCTTGAACCCTTTTGGCATCCGTGTCTCGCGAACACGTCGAGTGAAGCACAAGGCTCCGCATGGCTCGGGCTCCCGATCAGAATACGAGTCACTACTGGAAGACCTTCGAGATCTGCTTCTGCTAGACCTGTGTCGGCGTTTGTCTTTCCTTGTTTCCTCCGAGTGGCGACTGCGACCGCTACGGTCGTGTGCTGCTTGTCGCGAGCTGACTATGTTGCGATCTCGACTCCCTCCTGGAGCATTTGCATCTGGACGTATGGCCTTCACCACTAGGGCCAGTGATTTTATCTGCTGGCGATGCAGCGCTGCGTTGGGGTCGTCCGCCAGCGGCTGCATTGCTTTGAGGTTAGCACCCACGGAGAAGAGTGCACCCGCAGGTGTTTTGGGTACTGGGATTCTTTCATCGTCGTGTGTCATGAATGACAAGCCTAGGTTGCGAGTAAGCGCCACCCTCTCGTCTTTTGGGAGGCGTGCCAACCTCGATCCGCCTCTTGAGGTCACCCGTCCTGTGGAGCTAAGAGATAGTTGTCTTCTTCGGGCACTCGAGATGCTGGCTTGCCTTTTGCGCTCCTCAAGTGTTGCTCTGATATTTTGTAGTCGAATTGATTCCTGCCAGTTGAAGTACTAGAAGGTCAAAGTCTCTTCTGGAGTTGTGTCTGCCGGCATCATGGTGCACTCCTTAATGACTTTGTCGGCTTTTGCTGCCATCTCAGCAGTAATTGTGAGAGTTGTGACCCCATCCGGTATAGTTACCGTGCATGGAAATTCTGTAGGCCTGCGGCTTCGGATGATTCTCCGTTGATGGCGACATAAACCTGATGGGGGATGACCCGTGGGTACGTGTATGTGCTGTCGGTTCCAGCCATGGACTAGACGTCTTCATCAAGGCTCATGTCAGAGTCGATATGCCCGTCGAGTGGTCCGTCTGTATGGATCTCGCTGCTGATATGCTCATCATCTATGCTCATCTCGGTGTTAGCAAAATCGTTGTAGACCTCAGAGTCGAGGTTGTTGTTGGTAAAGATCTCAGAGTCGACGTTGCTGTCGTTATGAACTCCGGGCTCGTCGAAGCCGTCGAAGGAGATCCCGAAGTCGAAGGTGTCATCGAGTGAAAGATCGAGCTCGAGATCGTTTTTGCGGTATGCTGATTCAGCTTCTTCACCTTCAGCTCTTTCGCCATGAACTCGTTGATCTCTCCAGTCGACATGGTTGTCGCAGATGAGCAAGCTTCGAGAGCCGACAGCGAGACGGACGTAGTCGATGGGGCCTCGGGTGCGGCGGTCGCGAGTTGTTGTGGATCTGTCAAGTCCTGCGTACCAAACTTGTTTATGAATAAATTGAATGCTCCAACAGTTAAATCCAAACCTGACTCGAGACTAGCGAACGTCTCTCGGTCTTCTGGCGAGTGCGGATTGAAGGTGCTTTTTGTCGGTGAAGTTGGCAGGTTGCCGTTTTTCGAGTGAGTCGGCGAGTTGTCGTTCGTAGATGCGATCGGCGAGTCGCCGTTTTCCGATGGAACCGCTGAAACCGTGACTCCAGCACTATTCTTTCCCACAGACGGCGCCAATTGACGAGGGGTTAACACATAAAATCACATGGTTAAGGACCTAGGGTTGAGACTGCGAGGGAGAGAACGTGGTAGAGCTGGTAGTTTCGTCGGTTGACAAGCAAGAGGCAAAGATTTACCCAGGTTCAGGCCTCCGGAGAGTAACACGCTACTTCCTGCTTGTCTGGTATTGATCTGGTGTGTATATGCGAGCTACAATGGAGTCCCGACGAGATGTCGATCTCGCTAGGGTTCTGGTGGTTTGAGTATTGCCTGTCCCTGATCGGCGGCCCTCCCAGCCTTTATATAATAGGCTGGGTCCCGGGAGTTCACAACCGACTCAGGTTACATGTAAGGAAAGTCTAAACCGAATATGTCTATGCCTAATGTTGGAGGATACTCCATCTTCTTGGGCCTTCTGTTATGAGTTTCATGTAGGCTCTTGATAGTTGGACCTTAGTCGATACGTGCACCAGGTACCCTCATGGTAGGGTACCCGAGAGGTATATCCCTGTCAGAACCCCTCCTAGGTTATAAAGTACAAATGAGACAGGATATGAAACATGAGTGTGCAGCCCCTATGTGCTTAAATATATAGAAAGAAAAAGAAAGATCCCACTTGCTTCTACAATTTTTATTGAGCAGAGTTCAAGTTGGAAGATAGTATCAGACATCTATTGTTGAAGGTTGTTGAATTGAAACAACCAAGCGGCTCATGCGGGTGTTTGCACGGTTGGCACCATACTGTACACTTCATCACACAAGGTACAAATCCCTGCGAAAATAACACACAAAATAAAAAAGAAACGGTTCAGTGTACGAACAGAGCTCGTACACCCAACCGATAAAAGAAAATAAAAGAGAACACAAAGCATTACAGAGAATTATAGGCTAAGGAGTTTTTAAGATAGATAAAAGAAAATTGAAGTGCAAATGAACAATTGCAAGGTAAACCACTGACCTCAGTTCGTCAGAATAAAATGTTTGAGGGCTTTACTGCCTCGGTACGGGCGCTGTTATGGTTACGAGTGACCGTACGGTTGCTCGTTAACTTGTACTGTGTCTTTGCTGCTCGGTGTCGTCTGCTGTTACCTTGCAATTTTTTTTCACGGTTCTGGTCTGGTACGGTCGCTGGTACCGCTGGTCGTTAACTCCGGTGCAAGGTTGGTACGACCGCCGGTACGGTCGCGGATGCCCGTACCGCTGGTCGTTAAGTTTTACTGTAGCTCGAAAATGCCTTATTCTCTTCGGGATTTTTCCCAAGGACATGAAATATTATTCCACACAACATATATACGTACAGAGAAGTTTAACCAAGCGATACTACACATTAGAGCAACGAACAAGTTCTACCTTTTGAAAATTAGTCCAAAGCCAACTCTAATAGTAAATCATGTAAAGATACAAATTGGCAATGCAACATGAAATGCAACTAAACTCAAGACACAAAAAGTAAGAAAGACACATACTAACTTCCGGGTTGCCTCCCGAGAAGCGATTTCTTTATAGCCATATAGCCAGACTTTGATGCTCCATTATTTTCCACCTGGATCCCAAGGGATATCGACCCGAGGTGTAGTGAAACTTACCTCCAGCCGAGGTTTGGAGCACCTCAGAACATAGTTCGGTCGGAGGCATACCCGCTTGCGGTGCATCGGCATCCTGTAGGTAAATAGGTTCTCGCTTTCATGTGAGAGTTGATGCACCGAGCGTGGTGAACATGTCTTCTTGTATAGCTGCAATGAGAGGGTTAGAGATTTACAAATAATTTTTAAAGCATTACCTTGGTTACCGTTGTAGGAGAACACTTCATAGTATTCTTCTCTTGCAGGGAAAAACTCAAAAGTGTCTTCCTCCTCTAGTAATGAAAAACATTGCTTGAGCATGTTAATGTCCTTCTAAACCGACGAAGGCGTGTCTTCCTATCTCTCACGCTCCACGAGCTCGCCCGACCGCTACACTAGTACGAAAACCCTTATAGTAGTCCTAATATCAGTGGCGATTTTGTTTTATACGCGCCACTGGTATAGTGAGTGGCGCGCCATTGGTATAGGCCTACCAGTGGCACGCAGAATTCGCGTACGCGCCACCCGTAAGTGGGACCGGCGTCCACCCGCTTGAACATGTTGGTGGCGCGCCAGTTTTCTTACGCGCCACTATTATTTCAGTAGTGGTGGCGTGGCCAATTAGGACGCCACTAGTTTCTGAACAGTGGTGGTGCGTCGCAGTAGCCGCACGCCACTAAATCTGCCCGCCTTCCCGGCACGCGTGGCCTCGGTCAGAGGCATGGCCTACCTTTCAGCATCTCACAGCGCTGGTCAAGCGGTCAGCCTTTAAGACGCGACACCTGTCCTGCCAACTCAGAACATAGCCAATGCAGCACGCCGGCGCGTTAAAGCCATGTCATGGCAGCCGAGAGAGGATCATTCCTACCATACTCTCTCCCACACTCTCTCTCCCCACCACGTGCTCTTCTCCTCGTCGTTGCCTTTCTCGTCGCCTCTTCTCTCCTCCCGCAATGACCCACAACGGCGAGAGCGACGGTAGTGGGCCGGCGCGGGAGCCCTGGTTGTAGCCACGTTTAGATGAAATAGTAAGTGTAAATTCAGGCAAAAAATGGATCTGAATTTGAGATCAAAATTATCAATTTCGATTAAATTTCATCGAAATCAAAATTAGCTTTGAATTTCAGTTTTAATTGTCTAATTGTTCTGTTGGCGTGTGTTTGGCATGCCACAGCTAACTTGAAGTGGTGGGCGCGCCTGAAGAATCGCCACTGATGCCGTACTTACCAGTGGCGCGTCCACAATGCGCCACTGTTATATGTTATTAGTGGCGTACAATCAGTGGCGTGTGAAAAACACGCCACTAGGCCCCAAATCGGAACGCCACTAATAGGCTATTTCCTACTAGTGCTACCTACCCTTTGCTGCTCCGACTCCCTACGCGGCCGTCGCCTGCAACCATCACCTTACCTTGTTGTTAATTTAGCGACAAATTTTATGATTTGTAAGGAAGTTGGTGGATATTTGAGGAGTGGAGATTTCGTGCTCCTGAGCTCTAATGTTTCTGTTATTAAAAAAATGAAATCATATTTACGAGTTTTAAAAGAAATTAAAAAATTCTGGATGTAGCCAATGGTATATCCCATAAACGTGCAAATATCAATTTCACTTTGTATTTTGAGCTAAAAAAATGGCAAAAATGTGAGTCTAGGTATGCATTTTTTAAATCTCTAAATTTTATCAGATTTTGTCATTTTTGTGTAGCCTATAATACAAATAATTTTGCATTGAGATTTTCCATACTTGTGGATATCATTGGCTATGTCCAGATTTGTTTTCATATTTTTCCGAAACCTGTAAAATAATTTTCGAATATTTTAAAATGAAGGGAGCATTGATGCCCGGGAGTCAAAAACACTTTCCGGATATTTGATCATATACCCAAAATTAGTCATCCTTAGACGAAATATCACATAGAGACTAGTCTATCTATTATCTATATACTACTATTAAAAGAGCAAACATGTTCGGGATACATTAAATCACAACAGTTCAATATTAGATCAACGATCCAGATCGATCCAATGTTTGACAACTCAACACACCTTTTCAGTTTCGTCCTAATTACGATCATTGCCACCGCTTAAAAGATATTGTTCCTTTCGATCCGTTTCGCGAGCGCCGGCCTGCGTTACCGACCTGCACGCCGCCGCCACTACCACTGATCCTCCGCGCGCCGCCGCCTAAACAACAACGCCTGCTGCCCGATGATCCTGCCCGCCTCTAGCCAGCCTACATCCCTGCCTGCCCACCGCCCTGCCGGCCGGAGACGCACAGCCGGTACATCTATCCCCTGACTTCCTTGCACGCGTGGCCCGCCGGCTTGCTCGCCGGGCTGCCCAGCCGCGCTGCACTCCAGGCCGGCTTCCCTGTACCAGATCGGTGCGCGGTATTCGCTCGCTCTCTGCACACCTTGTATTTTGCAGCGGGGGGCGAGTTCCTTTCTTCCGAGGTCCGGGATTGGGTTGTGCCTAGAGGGACTCTGATGGCAGAAACAAGCAGTTCATGTGATACGGGGGCTGATGGTAAGTTGGTTGGTCCATGCGAGCTCTCCTTTGGGCGATTCAGGTGAGCTCGTGTGTTCATTGGTTTCCGGATTTCACTTCTGTCAATCAGATCTTGCAGATGCCCAATTTCGACTCTTCTTTATATGTCAAAGCATGTTTTAGTTGTAAATCGGCAATACGAATTATGTATTTTCTTCTTCTTTGACTCCGAAGTTGATACGAATCTTTCAAACAGCCTCATATGTGAGCTTGATAGCAAGGGGAAGCTATGTTCATGGGTCTATACAGTATGGAGCTGGGCTCTGCTAGCAATTGCAAGGGATTTTTACAACTTACTCTATGCATCTTTATTGGCACATTATATAGAAAGGAAATAAACAGGAGTGTTATGCATATGTGTTATCATCACAGGAAATAAAAGGATTGCTTTGTATTTTCACCGAGATCCTAGCTGGGATTAAACCGATGTTGCCGGCGGGACTGTACCTTGATGTGGTGCAGATGTGCATGTGTCTCTCTGCACGTCAACGAGCGACGTTTCGGAGGGCTGCAGCACCAGGCAAACTACGGCGACGCGATGTACTCCTACACCACCACCTCTCCACTCCCCGTCCCTTTGATTTCTTTGCTCATTTTCATGGATGTGCATAGCTTGATGTCGCTGTATTATTTTTTGTTTTCATGGATAGATCATTCATTTCATGCAGTTAGTTAGCTTGCAGACCCGCGTCGATGGCCATGCTGTCAGTCCAGTCTACCACGTCCACGCCCCTGCTCGGCTGCTCGCGTTAGCACGCCCACTGCAAGCCCCGTTGATCGTACAGTTGCTGGAGTACTGAGGTGAAATCCCGGAGACAGGCAACAAGATGGACGACTTGGATTGATCATTTTATATTAGCATTTATTTTCTTAATGAGAGAAATTTTGAGAAGCTTTAAGAATATTTTTTCGGTGCTAACCTTTACGGGATTAGACACATCACACATACGAACACGATTTGGAGATAATGCAAAGCTGCTTTCCAATGGGCCAAGGTGACGCGTCACCGCATATCGCCCAGGTCCCCCGCTGACCATGGCGCCCGTCCAACCCCCGCCGACCGACTGGAGATTTGATCGACTTTTGTGAGGGTTTCTTCATCGACTTTAAGGGCGCCATGAACTTCATCTCGATCGGTTCTTGTTGGCGTGGCCGTCTTCCACGCACGCCACCGCTCCCGCCACAAGCCAGACGGCCGAGCAGCGGTCCTGCCTCTTCTCCGATCTCACGGAGACGTGTAATCTGGCAGCGATGTTCACGCCCAACTGCTTCCGATGCTCATGCAACTAAGCGCGCGATTGCAAGCTCCGAATAAGTTGCAAAACTATCGATCAGTGGATTGATCCATCCTACTAGCTAGTTTTTTTTTTGACATTCATCCTGCTAGCTAGCTAGTTTGGTCCATACACCAATCGTGAAATACTTGGAGTCTATATTAGAAAAAAGGCTATAAAGCCCAGCTTTAAATTAATAAAGCCAGTCGGCCACATGATACAAGGTGTTGAGGAGATCCTCTTACAAAGCAGAACAAGGTCAAGCAAAAACAAAGAGCTACACAACGCCGAGCACCGCACCCTTGCGTAAAACAGCCAGCCACCAAGAGGGGCAGGAGCGCACCACCAGCGAAGAAACCACAAGAACGCGATGAGCTTGACACCGAAGAGGAAAGCAGGAGACGAAAGATCAGAGCCTCCTGACGCCGCGAGCACAAAGGAGATGATGTCGAGTATCAAAGCGCCGAGCTGAGGCAGAGCCAAGGCCACGGTCGGACCCCTGTCCGAAACCGGTGGTGACGACATCGTCAGACATGCCCGCGTGGGGACGAACCCCAGCCCACCGCAACACCGACACCGGCGAGCACCAAACCCTTGCGTAAGACGGCCAGCCACCAAGAGGGGCAGGAACGGACCACCGTGTCGCTTGGCGAGAAGCACCGAGGACTGCGACGCCTCCCAGGGTGTGCCACCATCAAAAGCACCAGAACAGGACAACATCACTTCAGGTCACCGGCTAGAGAAAGGCACCACCTTTGCACTCAAACAGCCATGTCAAAGAAGGAGAACCCTGCTCCGAGACGGTGCCTCCAAGGAGGTCACGACACAGTAGCGCCGCCACCGTCCGGCCAGAGACCAGGGTTTTCACCCGGAGCATAAACGAGGGAGGTGGGATGGAACCACAGCATCGCCCCAAGGGGGGAAACGGCGCCCACGGGCGTCACTGACACCGGCGTCAACCGACGTCTTGAGCTTTCGCTCGGCCCAACACCCACCTACCCAACGTCGAGGGTCACCGACTCCAACCCCCACCGCGAAGGGCAGGGGACCACATGCCTGCAACAGAGCCTCTAGATCTATATCTGGGCGAGGAACGGCATCACCGGACCTTGCCAGGAACTCCACATGCCGACGTTCATGCCGCCCTCGCGACCCAAGAACACGACCAACACCACCGTCACGGGGCTTGCCGAAAGCCGCCCGTGCGTCCACCATCCAGAGCCGCCGCTCCGGCGTCCGAGAAACCAACCTTACCCGCCTCCAGAGGGGAGACGAGGCGCAAGCACGCAGCAGGCCCTCCCGTCGCCGCAACTACGCAGCTCCAGCATCTGCATCTTGGACGCCCGCCGTCCACCAGCCGAACTGTAACAGCCCGGCCGTCCACGCGGCCCATGCTCGCGCCCCCAAACCAGCGCCGAGGCAGCCGCATCAGGAGGAGGGAGCGACCCCCTGGTCGGACCTCACCACGGCACCACAACCCTTGCAGACGGGGGGACCCGACCCCACCGCTGCTCCGACGGAGGCTAAGCTCCTCGTCGCCCGACGCACCGCCGGGGGGTGGCACCTCCTGGACGAATCACACCTCAAGCGCCGCCGAATCGAGATCTGGGCCTGGCCTTGCTGCGCGGGAGGAGACGGCGGGGAGGAAGAAGCAGGGTGGAGGAGAAAGGCGGCGGGGAGGCCTCGCCGCCGCCGGCAGCGGCGGCGAGGGAGGGCGCGTGGAGGAGGCGGCTGCTGAGGCGGAACCCTAGTCGCCGCCCGAGTCGCCCACTCGGGGACGACGCGGGGGCAGCGGTTTTTCTACGTGGAGTCTATATAAGGGCCCTTTTGTTTGGGCTGGCTGTGGCTGGTTGTGGGTGCTGTACAGAAAAGCTGCTGTTCAGAAGAAGCTGCTTTTCTGAGTGGAGGTATTTGGCAAACCAGCTGGCTGTCTGATTGTAGATTGTGAAATTGTCTGAACCACCCTTTACATCTATAAAAAGTTGTACCGTTGCTGATTCTATGTCCTAAATGCATGCCGAAGTAATACATGGATTATGCGGCGAGATTACAACAACTGATGATGGATTATGCGGCTATGGCCCAAATACAACGATTGAATTAGCTAAGCACACAGGTACACAGCTTTTTTTTTCACAGCTGGCTGGCTGTGAATTGTCGGAAACACCTCAATTATAGAAACATGTATTGTTACTGATTTACGTATAATAAATAACATATGGATCATTAAAATTATCATTCTATAATATCATGAATGTATATTCGTTCAAATTACATGTCCATCACAAATGTGTAGTTTTGCTGATTTACGTGTAATAATAACATACGTATCCATCACATTTTTTTAGAAAAAGGCGTCCCGGCCTCTACATCAAAGTGATGCATATGGCCTCTTTATTAATACGTATCCATCACGTATGTCACGATGAATTACACATATTATAACATATATTAATATTAATTTAATCCGATGAACTAGGCTGATTAGCTCGATTTGATCGATGGCTAGTACCATGTACTCTGTATCGTATATGCACACACGTTTACCTATCCCGTCTCCCGTGTAGAGCTGGGCTGGCTGATTAGCTCGATTGGATCGGTGCCGACGTGCCGCAGCCTGGTTAAATGGCTTGATGGCATTGTCTTGTAAATAAATGAAACGCCAAGGGCACAGAGCTATACCGATTCAGCTTTAAGGGCATCTCCAGCCATGCCCCCCAGGAGCCCAAATAGCGCCGTTTTGTGCCGAATTAGCGCCGGCGCCCCCAGGCCAAACCCAAGCCGCTGGGTTCGGCCTGGGGGGGGGGCGATTGCATGCAGCAGGCCCACATGACAGCCTCTCAACTCTCTCTCTCCTCTCTCTCTCTCCTCTCTTTTGCCCAGGCCCACCCACGTGCAACCGAACTCCATCTTCCTCTTCTCTTTCTCCCACCGTGCTCGCCCCTCGCCGCCGTTCTTCCCCTCGCCGCCGTGCCCTCGCGCCGCCCCCCTCCGCCCAGCTCCGCCTCCGTGAGAACTGCGCTTTTTTTCTGCTTCTCCTCGACCTCGCCGCGCTCCACCTCGTCGTTGTTGCCGCTGGCTCGCGGCCGTGGCGGACCTTCGCGTCCGAGGCCGGGGCTCGCGCTCGCGGCTCGCCGGTGAGGTTGACGGAGGAACTGGAGCGAGGCGAGACGGGATGGGGCCGGAGAGCGTGTTGCGCATCACCTCGGGCGCCAGCATCCCCGTGAGGTTGCGGACCTGGATGTCGGTGACGCGGCCGTCGGCGTCGCAGCCCACCCCGGGCCACGGCTTGGGGGTGCAGGGGTCGGCCGTGGAGCCGTGACCGCCGCGTCCTCTGCGACCGGGCGGCAGCCGGCTCAGCACCATCTCCAGCACGTCGTCGAATCTCCCCGGCGCGGATCTTCTCCAGCGCGCCGATGTCCAGCACGGGCGTCCTGCCCCTAGCGTTCTTGAGATCCAACGGGCCGCCCGTGGCCGGCCGCCTCAGCCCGAGCCTGGGCAGGTCGCCGCCGAGGAAGAGCCCCGCGGTGACGGAGAAGGTGGCCACGCCGAGCATCTCGCGCGGGAGCACGTGCACGGCGTCGCGGACCACCATGGCCGGCCGGGCGTCGTGGTCGCACAGGTCCAGGCACACCTCCATGCCGGAGTTGCCGCAGCCGATGACCAGCACGCGCCGGGGAACTCCGGCACGACGCGCTCCGCGTTCTCGCCCGTGGCCACCACCAGGAATTTCTTTTTTTGACTTGCTCTGGGGTGGGGTGCGGCTGGGGAATTGCTTCCCCCAGGAATTGATTTTGCGCCGGCGGTAGCGTTTTGCCCCCCAGGACACCACTTTTTTGGTCCTGGGTTTGCGCCACGGCTGGAGATGCCCTAAGTGCCAAAGCTGCGGGAAGCCGTCGGAAGCACCTCCCGACGTGCTTTCCCACGCGCGTGCAATTCTTGGGTCAGCTTCGGAAAAGCCCAACGCATCGCCAAGCCCTTTGGTTCGATTTGCCTGTTTTTTTCGTGGAAAGCAGCTATAAGCCCAAACAAAAGGGCCCTTACTTGGTTCAATAATCGCTGATTATAAGCGAGCGTCACGTCGGGTAAGAACTGGCTATTGTGCTTATTCCTTTCGGACTGTTTTGGGCTGTATTTTTTTTCTTCCGTCCTTCTTACTTGGTGGGCCGTTAACATGGGCCTTTGAATTTTCCGTTTCATTATTTTTGGTCTTGTAGCTTAAAGCTACAAGACACTAATGGCATAAATAGTGTCATTTTTTGGCTTTTGTCTTTTTGCGACACTAATGGCATTGTTCATGCTAAATTTGTCTTTTTGTTTCTCAATATCTTTTAAGATTTGGAAATTATTTTTTTGAAGATTATAAACACATACCTTGTGACACTCACATTTTTTTCTAATTTCTTATGAATTATTTTAAATTGTTTATTTTATAGGTAGCACATGGAGCACCGAAAATGTTCTCTCGCATAGCTTATTCTCATTACTAGTTACGTGAGTAGCATGAGAAAAGGAACTTTTCCTTTTCATGGTTGTACAAACTATTGTTGGTTATATTTTGTTTTAATCTCATTTTATTTTGTTTGTTTTAATTTTCTTTTTATGTTTCTATTTTTAGTGTCAAATTTTATTATTTTAAATTCAATATATTTTTTTTAACATTAAATTGTTTTCCTTTTTTTGTCATCATCGGACATTTTTTTTGTGTACTAACCCTCCGATCTATATTAATTGTCGCTGAATCGGATGTATCTAGCACTAAAACATGTCTTACATCCCTTCAGCGACAGTTAGTATGAACAGAGGAGCAATATGTGTTTATCTTAAAAAGTTGTGTTACAATGGATTTAGTTTGTTTCATGGAATTTCATGTTTCACGTTCTTTTTTTCTGGGAGTAACAAGGTTGCACTCAATTTGTTATCAGTTGCACATTGATTGCAGCTTAACTTTTATTTTAAATTAACTTTTTCTAGATGCACCTTTGTTTGAAATTAGATTTTTTGGTACACTATGGTCACAAATGGGCTTGTTATGAATTATGCATAGGTTGCAACTGGATTTATGCGTTTTAAACTAAAATTTGAAAGTGTGTACCATGGTTATAATAGAATATTTTCTATGTTGAACCATGTGTTGGACACCTAAATTTCTGGCAGTAAGGGGTGTCCCGAGTTGGGTTGTGACGCGCTTTGGGTGACGCCTTGGATATGGGTCGGAGCGCACCTTTGCTTTTTACTCCTCGGATGGGAGAGGGTCATTGAGCCTCACGATCGTCGTCTTGATGCGTCGGGGGTTGTTTAGTCGTTTGGAGGCTGATTATTCAGGTCGAGGGCGATCGTTGTGATAGTACCGAGCCACCGACAGGAGCCTGGACGTTCATCGTGGTAAAGAAATCTCCTCCGTATTTTCCCTATGCCAATTTGATTTTATGTATCTGTGATTTCTCCGCTTATATTATTACTAGCAAACTGCCCGTGCGTTGCAACTAGTCACATACTGGAAACATGAAATTTATACCATGTAAATATCTTCTGCTTTTTACCCTAATTATTTTATATACCATTAGAAATTCTAATTTAAAATCTTTGCTTTCACCACACCTCTAACCGTAATGTTTCTACTATACAACAATCTCTCAACAGAAATATAAAACATAACACGGATCAAATTCTCACCGCTCATTGATCATCCGAAAGGCAACAAAATACAGTGCAGAAAAACTGTCAACTTCATCTACCAAACTAAAAATTTCACCGAGCTCTATGTGTCTATATTTTTCTATATTGCTCCAAGATCGTTGTAAACTAAAAATAATACTCCCTCTAATCTGTTTTAAGTGTCGGACGAAACAACCGAGGCACACATTCAGAGTTGTATGAGCAAAAATCTTTTCGGATCAGAGTGAGTAGTATAAGTTTTCAAATTCGATAGATGGACAATCCAAATATAAATGCCATGATTTAAAAAGTTATCTGCTACCACCTCTTCATCCTGCTTATCCATATGTCAGTCACGGGAGCTGTATTCAAAGGAAAATGAAAGCAAATTATCTGTATAATTAAATAATTAATGCAGAAGTGCAAAGCTTGGCGAAGGAAACTGTTGAGTAACTTTTAGCATTAATCAAAGTTGTCAGTACTGCTTCTTGCAGCTACATGTGCAAAATCAGTATGCATGACACTTTCGTCCTGAAGACATGTACTACAAACTATGCAATTAGAGCATAGTTCGGCTAGTAGTTCTTTGTGTACCTGAGCGTGAGGTTATGAAGTGCTCATGCTGCCGCGCCTCTGCTCAGTACTGGCCAGTAGCAGCGACTCTGCAGCGCCATCCAACAAGCTAGCCATGTCCAAAACTGTGCCATCGTCCTGAACCCAAAAAATTGCCAAGGCCGCAAGGAAGTGTCAGCCGGCGACGCGGTGGAGACCTGAGGAGACGGTAGTGGCATCCTTGACGTCCGGTGCTCACTGAAAGCAGATTGATGGTGTGCTTGGTGGTGACCACCACCTTGTCGCTAGTAGAAGCCCACCCCGAATTGGCCGATCAAGCTCACGTCCGTCCCGCCTGCAGCCCTCCAAGAACTCCTTGGTGCTGGTCTGCTGGATCGTGCGATGGTGCCCAGGTTCTTCACCGGGTCTGCTCGTCAGCAGAGGTTTCCCGTTAGAAATTCAGAGATTTAGCATACATGTCACAGAACAATTCAGAATTCATTGAAGAAAAGGATGGGATTTAAGCAACGCAACGCAACGAGACGCGCCACGAGGTTCAGACAACGCCCATCAGAGGTTCAGAGCGGCCTTGTCGCGTGGAGAAGCCGACGGTGGGGTGGCGTAGGTCTGTTTGGAAAAATGAGCGGGGTAGAGGAAGTACAGGGAGGGAAGGGCAGCAGCCATCTTGCTGTAGCCGGCGCTGGACCACGGAAGAGGAGGACGCTGGTTGGGCGGAGTGAACGGGGAGGGTCGCCGGTGGTGCGGAGGCCGAAGAGGGCGCTGGTGGTGTTGGGGGGTGGGGAGGGAGCCCGTTCTTGTTGGAGGCCGGGAGGGGCGCCGCTGTGGGAAGGTGAAGTTCAGGGCGGCGGCGGCGGTGGCGGCGACAGAGGAGGGGACGTGCTTTCGGCCGGGTGAGGAGAAACAGAGGGTATCCGGAAAGGCAGAGCGTCGAACGTCGTTTTGGTTTTGATCGTTTTATCTAGTGTGAGGAACCGGTTTTTTTTGGTTTTTTTAGCGAGGAGGTCGAGCAAGGTTGTGGTTTTTTTGATGTACCACCACGGTCGTCTTTCAATATTATCTTTACTAGCTGAATGCCCGTGCGTTGCAACGGCCTCTCAATTGAATAGTTTTACTCTCTAGTCATAAGATATTGTCTTCATTGTATTCAAAACAGAGCGCAAAAATTGCACAAAGAAATTTGCAGAATAATTCTCAATTTAGTTGACGTATGCACTATTGAAAACTACAGATACCAAATACTATGTCCATCTGTATTCTAAAAATGCTCTGTCCATCTAGCACACTTGATGATCATGTCTATTATTTCCGATTGCACATCGTTCTCTCTCTCAAACATTTGACATATGGATTAAGTAATTACAATTCAAAGTGCAGAATAATCTACAAAAAATCTCCGTGTCTTAATCTTTCTCTCACATAATCTCTCAAAATCACATCAGGTAGCAGTACAAATTACAGTAGCAACCTGGCAATCAGATGCAGCAGCAAATCACACATGAAAGAAAAATGTCTTCTCTCTACTCAATCTCTCGCTGTGACACCAAGGTGAAAGTTTTAAGATGCGGAACTTTAATGATCTTTTGTGTCATATCCAGCAAGATGAGTTGTTTAATAAATTTCGTGGAAATCTCACCTAGCTAGAGACCCCCTAGTTGATTCATAATATGATTATATATTACTCGAAATTGAGTTAGGATAATATGCGGAACTTTAATGAACTTTATGCGGAACTATAAAGATTCATAATATGCGGAACTTTAATGAACTTTAATGAGTACAATTTAGCTAAAAATTGAGCTGGAAACAATCTATACAACTATAAACAGCAAAATTACTATGATTTTCAAAACACGAAATGATCTTCCCAAAAATCTGAGGCATACACAGATACAATGCATGCACAGATGAGATACTAACAGATATATTCCCAACAAAGCACAGATAAAATACAATATAATTGAGCTAGCACAATGTCACATTGTCTAGATATTAAAAGGAGAATCAACATTCAACTTCCATTGAGCTACCTAAATTTCTGAATGTGCTGTAACCTGTAAGTAGGCTATGACCTTCTCCGGACCTTGCTGCACAGGTGGAGCTGTCCGTGGGCTTCAACCAGCTTGGATTAGTAAAGGGAAATGCAAGATGCTTCATATTCAGCATTGAGTTCAGCATCACGGGTTGTTTGTGCTAATACTCCTGCCCTGGAGCTTTGGCAGTTCCTGCTAGAAGAACTGGAAGTAGGCGCTGAGGAAGACATTTCCTGATTCAAGTACATGAACCACTTAACAGTCATATATGTTGTGTGTCACTCCTTCTGTGCATATGAGTGAGGAGTGGTAAATATTAATTATAACAAAATATGAAGGTACAGTAAACAATTGACAGCTCGCAAAATACAGAGATAAGATCAGAATGGCAAGATATATTAAATCTGTATCATGAAATGTTATTAAAGATGCATGTATTTTCCGGTTTTCAGAAGGGTGCACAAATTTGAAGTGACTTAGACTGAAAACAACATTAAGAAACAAAGAACAAGCTGAGCCTCCTGAAATCATAAATTTCTGGTGCTAACACCCTGTTTATAGAGAAAGCAAGCATAAGGACCTCACTACTACGTATCTGCAACTCATCCGAATCACTACTTCAAGATTTCAAGTGGTGAGGTGATTATGCATCTTCAGGGGAGCATGTAACACCTCGGCAATTGAATTGCCAAATCTGTCTCTACTGCCGCTGTGTTGAGCACCCAAGACAAACATTCAGCTATCAGAAAGCCCGGAGTTATCAGTGCCATTTTTACCTTTGTAAATTAAACTTGGTTCATGAACAGAACAATAGGAGATTGTATATGATGTTTTCTGCCGATGTGACCAGCATCAACATGAGAGGAAAAGGAGGAAAATCTCGCTAGGATAATTAAGAACACAGACTGATGCCCTCCCCAACCGGATGTCTTCCCTTGAAGCTTCTGCCATCTATTGAAGGGCAACCAGGGATAAGATTCAGATCTAGCCGGGTCTTACCTTGAGGCGACTTGAGCTCCGCGTTGCAGCGGTCGGTATCCTCCGCCCCAAGCTGGAGCCACCGACGCTTCCCCAAAGTCACCAGCCCTCACAAGTTCGGAGCGAGGGTGACCCACTTGTTCGTCGGCGCGACGGCATGGGATTAGTGAGGCAGAGAGACTCCGGAGCTTTGGCACTACGGAGACGTACCAGCTCCGGACGCCGCCGGAGGTCGTGGCGGACGGGGCAGCGGCCTGAGATCGGGTGACCGGCGCAGGTCGGGGCCCGGACCACCGCGAGCGGCAGGAGGCCGGCGGCCGAGCTTGAAGATGGGGAACAGCTCGCGTGACCCTGCGAAGGACCTGGGAGACGGCGGCCGCCTCGATTCGTGAGGTACGACCTTGGCGCGTAGGTGCAGGCCATCTCTCGACACAGGAGGACCTCGCCGGAGGACGGACGGCTGCGGCGGGAGGCACGGGAGCGAGCTCGATCTGTTTTGGATAGGGGGTTGACTGAGAAACAGAGGCTGCGGGTTGATTTCCGTATTGTTTAGGGGTCTTTCTGCAAAACAACCACGATCACTTGACGGTGGCATATGCGTAATATTTTCTGACTCAGCCTAACAGTGCAAGGGTAAAATTGGCAATGTAAAAAACGCACCATCACCTCCTCAAGCCAGTGGAAAAAAAACGATTCGATCAGCGTACAGAGCAGCGGCGGCGGCGCTACCAATGGAGATCAGCCAGCGGTAAGCGATCGCTCCGGGCGGAAAGTCTCGCAGTCGTCGCCCCAGATGGAGGGCATGCGGCCCATGGCGTAGGGGTGGTACAGCACGCGCGAGCCACCCTCCACGTAGGAACCGTCTGGGAGCACGGCGGCCACTCGTCGCCGGTGCCAGGAGCAGTCTCCGGCCATGCACGGGAGGTACTCCCTCTCCGCCACCTCTCTACCCTGATTGGCGTTCGAGTGCCCAGATCTACTACCCCATCTATGCTCCCCCGGATCTGGTGGGGCAGCTGCTTGATGGATCCTGTGGTGGTGTCTTGTTCGTAGACTTGAAAGGTCGCTGTTTGCCTCACGTTTTGCCGGTGTGGGGGAATCCGGTTGTCTGGATCGGCGACAGCTGACCGGAAGTGCGTCGGGAGGTGCAGATGCTGCTTCGTCTTCGTCGTTGTGTTGGTGATGAGAGGCTCCGGAAGATGGGCGTGCACGCGCAGTCTAGGTGACGCTGCCTTTTGGACCGGAGCAGGGGCTCCCTTGGTCCACCCTTCTCTTCCGTGATTGCTCTGAGCAGCGCCGCCCGCAGGTGACGAGCATGTCTTGATCTCCTTCTCGCGCTCTCTGGTTCTGGTTCTGTCGGTCCTAGGAGGAAAAGGTCCGTGCTTCTGTCCTCAGATTTGGGCATGGCCAATTTAATCTATCTACCCTAAGCTGGCTGTGTGATCCTCAAGGGGAAAAAAGGCTAGCGCTACAGGCAAAGGAGCAATGCAGATGGCGGATTCAGGAGCTCTGCATGCGCAGTTCAACTTCACAGTTCATCAGTTCTTTACAGGTTAATCTTTCAATCGTCACAAAAAGGTGGTACACAAAGCACTAAGTAGCAGGATCTAAAAAATATTGAGCAAAAATTTCCTGCAATTCTGCTGTAGGGTGCTCATGGATCAGACTATTTTGGTGCATTCTCATCAAATGATGGATCTGCTCTAAATGAAACAACACATGATGCTCCAGAGGCCAGCAAGAGTTCTGATTGTAGTCTTTTGGAGGAGCTGAGCTTTTGTGCCTTTGCGTAAATGAACAAGTACTCGCAAATGCCAGCATAAAAGAAAGAGAATTTTCATGCCGACTGTGCCGTGGCTTGATTGATTTGAATATAGCTGCATTAAGTATCCTCACTCGATAATCGATGTGTCCTGTTGATTTATTTTCATAGCACATGGTTGTCTTTAACTCAAATTGCCGCGTCCCTATTACAGTGCTAATAAAAATAAAATTAGTTCTTCATGAAGTTTGTACATGCTAAACATGAGTTGTAGTTTTAACATCGTTTTGTATGGTTTCGGATGTGGTTTCCCTAATTAACTGTATCAATTCTCTTCTTCTCTAATGCAATGTGGGAACTACACGTTCGTCAAAAAGCTCTAATGCAATGTGGGAAATCCCCACCCTGCTTCGTCAAAATAAAAAGGTTGAAAAGGTTGGTGGACGGACAGAAAGGAATTAAGATGAAAACTTCTTCCCGGTGGAAGTGAACCATATAAGAAAATACGAGAAAAAATGCATTGGTTTAGAAAAATTGTACAACTTCATTTGATGTAGAATATATTTATATTTGTTATCCCAACGCACGGGCATTTAGCTAGGAAATTGATCATAACTCATAACTCATAACAGGATAATTGTTTATTATGTTTATTTTATTTCAATTGACTATTGTTCTCTTTTTTGTTTTTATAAAATCAAAATGGTATAAATGTCATTGATAAATATTACTTTAATATCTGTTTCACTTTTGCGGATCACAAGCACACTAAAGATATTATATATTGACAATCGAAAAAAAAAATCAATAGCTGACCTTGGACATAATACAAATTCTTATATATAAATTGGTTTGGATCCGTAACATGTACTCCATCTCATCTATATTAACAGACAGCCTGTAGCAACGCACGGACATTCAACTATATTATATAGTAGAGACTATTAAAGGGGAGTTGGGGTCCGTACGTTGGTACGTCCCAAACTCCCCGTTCAAGCGCTTCCTACGACGTATATCCTTCGTAATGAGAGAAACATCTTCCTACGCTCGATATGTATTAGGAATCGGACTTAGTAAAAAACTAAGCGTTCGCCTCCAATCGGGGCAGGCCACAGAAAAGTATGATCCAAACCCAATAGTATATCGGAGCGGCCCACAAAAAATAAGACTGGTCTGATTTCGTGAATGAGATCGCCAGCCGGCTCCGGCACCGACAGGCGCTGGCTCAACTTCGACATGGTCACTAAAAGAAAGAGAAATCGGACTTTTTTTTAGGGAATTGCATCACAGTTACTGTGATAGATAGCCAGCCAATCAAAAGCAGTAATGTAACGAAATGTGAGAGCAGTCAGGTTGTACAAGGGTTCTTCTATTCTCTTGCATGCGATTATGTCACCGATGATGTCAGCAAATCTAGAATTAATGTCCTGATCGGCTTTATGCAACATATGCTTCGTTTGATTTCCAATTATGTTGTCTTACTAATACGATACGATGATGATCTCAATTAGTGTGTTCCAGCGTGTCTTGCTTAGGCAGCTGCTCCAGCCAACGTGGATCTGTATCCATGGGCAGCACTGCTCACGTCCCCATAATCAAGAGATGGAGAGTGAATATACGTATGTTTATTTTGTGTTTGGATTTTGTTACACCGTCCGCATTATGATTCGTCTCCCGTTGTCGAGAAAATGACAAAAGCCACCACATTTGGGGTAGTGTTCTCAGCAAACCACCATATTTGATGAAAATATCAAAACCCACCCATAGTAGGCAGTTGATGATAACCGGACCGCAAATATATAAAGGAGACAACCTCAGTTGCGCGGATATACCACAAGGACATACAAGGTCTGAGACACATAGCACTGATTCTCGTGCAAAAAAGGATTTTAACACTTTCTCAAAATTGGAGGTTTGCTGACAAGACCGCCCAAAATGTGGTGGCGTTTTGTCATTTGAGTTGTCCATGCATGGAAGTCAGGGCGCCCATGATGGCCTTTAACTCGTCGTGGATCTGCACGAGCATGACGATATCCGTACTTGTAACACATACTATTTCTTCACCTAAAAATATGATTAATCAATTTATATATTTTTGCTTTATAAGCCCGTGGCAACGCACGGGCATTCAACTAGTATAGTAAAGATTTCAGTTACGTTCTTGCTCCACGTAAGGGGTGGGCGTTCGGTCCAGCCGAACCGATCGGTTCGGTTTCTCGGGTCTTTTAAAATTTCGGTTTACTGAAATTGATGACCGATCGGTCCTACTACAAAACAGGAACCAATACTTCGGTCCACCGAATATTTCGATTCGGCTTCAATTTTGACCGAATATACCGAGCAGAATCCCACAAAACAAAAGAAGATTATGAACTACGAACAGATCGTAGCAAAAAATGGATCGATAAACACTATTGAAAAAGAAGGTATTGATGCACGCAAGAAAAGGGAGAGGAAATGAAGTCGGATCTGCCATGAATAGTCACAAAAGAGATGTTTCTTCGTTGCGGGATCTGGCTGCTTGCCGCGGCGGAGACGGTGGAGAGGCTCGGCAAAGGCGGCGCCCTAGGGTTAGATAGCAGGGTGCCGTACTGCCGTGTGCAGCTGCAGCCGTGCGGGATTTGACCAGTTGGAGGACAAAGGAGAGACGATTTTGGGTCTCTACGGGAGAGACGACGTGCAAACTTCAAGATCAGGTCATGGGGTGGGCTGGAGGCTGCGGGAGCGTTAGGAGCTTGATGGGCCTTAAAAAGTGAGGCGTTGGGCTAGCCTACATGTCCTTTTTACCTGTTAGTCGGTCATTTCGGCCAGTTCGGTCAATCAAAACTTAAAACCGAATATACCGAAGTAATATCGGTTCTTGAGAACTAACGACCGAATTTCCAACCGAATTTCTCGGTTCCGGTCAATTCGGCTTTGGTTCCGGTTAATATGGGTTCGGTTTTCGGTCCCTGGTTTATGTGCCAACGTAATTGTACCAGACTCGGTAATTGAAGGTTGCGGAACAGTAAAGTCCCGTTTGGGAGATCCGTATTTTGAAGTATTCCAAGAATGTCTTGGTTTCCAACAATACCGAAGTATTATTACTTTGAGGTGTTTGGATTTAGTCGAAGCTGTAACTTTATATACTTCAATATTTAGAAAATTGCACTATATTTGAAGTACATGAAAAAAAAAGGTTTGTCCTCTTTTTCCAAAACCGACTTCGCTACGAATAGGAATTTTCTGGTTTTCGAATACTTCGGTTTTAAAAATAATTCACTGCCAAACTAAGCCTAACATAGGTCTATCAAATTATCACCGCCCCAGCAGCTGCCGTTCCTGTTGAAGTGTATATGTGGATTGTACTAGCCATTTCCATCAGTTCGGACTTTTGTGATTGTTGGCTAGTACACGAAACATGACATGGTATCAGAGCCAGGGTATCGAGTTCGATTCCTGACTTTCACAATTTATTCAAAAAAAATTATTGCCCCATCTTTGTTCACGTATATACAGGCCTCTTCCGGTTGCACGTGTTGGCTTGTCCCTCACCAAGTAACACGTGACAGAGTAGAAACGAGGTGATCACTGCTCTTCCCCTCTCTCCCCGTCACTGTTCGAGTGAGGCGAAAAGCGATTTTTGGACGCCCACCGCCGACCCACCGCGTGCTCGCCGCCGCGCCGTGGGATTCCTCTCCTCCGCCGGCCGCTTCGGCGGCGGGAGGGTGGGGGATCCCCGGTGCCGGCTTGTACAGATGGTAGGGTAGGGTGGTGTTCCCGCCGGCGGCGCCCTGGAGGGGGTGGTGCTGGTGGTGGGTGTTTTGGCGTCGGCGGGCTCTCCTCCGGCGGTGGTGCTCCATGGAGCCCGGCGTCTGCGCGCACGACTTGGTGGAGCTCGAGGCCCGGCGTGGCGCTCGAGTTCCTCTGTTTACCCCAGATCCGCGGTGGCGGCGGATCTGGCGGCCGGAAACCAGTGCTGGACGAGCTTCTCAGCTCCTTCCTGCGGCGGATCCGAAGGTAGCCGTGGCAAAGCGGCGTGGTGATGCCGGGGGGACGTCTGCCCTGGCTGTTCATCGACAAGAACTCCGTCGCGGTGCGGCGGAGAGGCTCGGCGGCGTCTCTCAAGGGATTAAATGCTCCCAGGCAGTGGCAAGGTGGAGGTCGCTGCTCTTCGTCTTCATCGCCGGCGTAGCTGCGGTGCTCGGTGCCAGCTCTGGCTTCTCCTCTACGTATTTTCCTGTTTGTACTGTATTTCTACTATGTACTGTGTACGTGGTTCTGTGGTGAATATACGTGGAAGTTGGCTGTGTCAAAAAAAAAGTAACACGTGACAGGGTATTGAAGTGTATATGTGGATTTTTTTTTTTGTGGCGAATTAAGTGTATATGTGGATTCTAATTAACTCTTTTCATCAGTTCGGATACTTATAATAATTTGCTAGTACATGAACAGTTCCCTCTCGCAGAGAAAGGTTGAGTACAAACTCCCCGGGTCAGTCCATTTGACCCCGGTCTCTGGTGGTTGTCCCGTGATTGCATTGGAGACCAGAATTCCCATGCGACACGGCCATGGCCCACAGCCAAGCTCCCGCATAACGCACAGACAAGCATGCGCGAGACCACCTGGTTTTGCTCCTCCTCAGCCCAAATCAATCAACGGAACAAGTCCAACATAAACACCGCAAGAACCAAGAGACAAAGAGCAAGCATTGAAGCATTAATAAGTTTCAGTACAGCAGAAGCAGCTCGACAAGTTTTGCCATCACAACCGGAAAAGCTTCTTGCACGCCTTGAGAACGTTGTTACCTCTCTTCTTCTTCGGCGTCGTCTTCACCTTGGCCTCCTTTTTCGCCTCACCTTCCTCTCGCAGCGCCTCCTTCTTCTCCACCTTCTCTTCGTTGCGCTGCTCGGCCACCGCATTGTCTGACGTTGCCGCTGCCGTGGTCGCTGTCCCCGTCCATGTCGTGGATCCTCCAGTAGTACCCGTCACCCTTGCCGGGAGCCGCCGGGTGCCTCCTCATGGAGCAGGCCCTCCTCATCATCGCGCCCGGCAGGCCCCTGGCCTTCTCGCCGGACCTGCAGAGCCTCTGGGACCCGGTGGAGAAGGTCCTCGCCAGCGTGACCGCGCCGATGGCCAGCCCTTCCCACGCATTGGTCTCCTTGGTGTTGGTCAGCTCCAGCGATCGCCTGGCTCTGGCGCCTTTGGTCGCCACCGCCACCGGAGGCGAGCAGGGACCGAGGTTGGAGTAGACATTCATCTCGAATGGCAAGCTAGTAGAACCCTGAGCTTTTTGGTTGGATCTGGTTTCACGATGCCTGGGCAGCCCGGGAGGGAAAGCTGTTTTGATTTTGCGAAATGGAGCTGGTGATCAAGGAGTCCCTGTGGGTGCTAATTAGTAGGACAAAATCATGGACAATTGAGTTGGTGCGCCCGGTAGAAGTATCCAAGATTTGGCCAGAAATTTATATTCACCCCTTGCCTCCTGCGCACGACTATATACCACATGGTGAAGGGTTTGCTGCCTACTTTGCGGTAATTAGCATGGTTAGGCGGTTTGAGCAGCCTAGTTTAATTAGCTCGATCGTTGGTCTGGTAACAGGTCGGTGCAGGGTGGTTAATTATGGGTGGATTCTACGAGAGCGGCCTGTTGAGAGCGTGTCAGGTTCTCGGTTTTGTATGCGTGGGTTAGGGAGATGTCTGTTGGAAGATGAACCAGATCAGTATGTTTTTTTTAGAGAAAGTACAGTGATCGTCCTCGTCATCGATTTTCTATGCTTCGGCCACATGATTCTGCCGGTTTTATAATGTACTAGATGGAATCGGCGCGCTTTGCTGCACCCGCTAGATCTAAAATCAGCAATAGATGTTTATCCAAAATCCTGCGTTAAGCTCAAAACAATAACATTGCATGGTATGAAGTCAGTTTTCTGTTGGGCTATAAGAAATGTTTTTTAGCAACACAAAAGAAAGAAATATGCCTTGTTTTTAAGATGATGAGAAGCTCACATGAATATAACAAATACGACTCCTGGTTTTCATCCGAATAAATATTGATTTTTTAAACTACTAATCGCCCAATCGACCACCTTTAGTCTAGGCATAGCATTTCTGGATTGTTTTTTTTTTTTTTTTTGAATTTAGCATCTGTGGATTGTTTTTAGATGAAACATGTGTAGTCCATCATGACAGGACAACCAGAACGCTCACATAAGGTGGTAGATGCATAACTGATTTAGAAGTACTATTAACGTTTAAATGGAGAGAAACTCCATATCACACAAATGGATGATTTAGTTCTCCTGCACAAACATGATTCAAATTTGCGTAAATATGCATGAATTGGACATAGTAGATAGAATTCATTTTTCTGAACATTTTGGTATGTTGAACACATTTTTCTGAATCACGGATCGAAAGTTATTGAATTTACAAAATTGTTCAAATTGCTGAAACTATTAGAGAACTATTAGAAATGTATAATTTCCCTATTCATCAGGGGGTTTTTCCAGAAATTGTGGGGCACTGTACATTACTGTAGAAAGGACCGTGGGGTAATTTTACTATTCGTCAGGGGATTTTTTGCAAAAATGGCGGGGCGCTGTAGATTTCTGTAGAAAAGGACCGCGGTGTAATTACCCTATTCGTCAGGGGGGATTTTGCAAAAAAGGCGAGGCACTATACATTACTGTAGAAATCTATAGTGCCCGTGGGCCCAGGAGCGAGGAGAGGCCGCTGATTTTTGTGTCTTTCAAGGATCGAAAGTTATTGAATTTACAAAATTGTTCAAACTGCTGGAACTATTAGAGAACTATTAGAAATGTTTAATTTCCCTATTCATCAGGGGGTTTTCCGGAAATTGTGGGGCACTGTACATTACTGTAGAAAGGACCGTGGGGTAATTTTACTATTCATCAGGGGATTTTTTGCAAAAATGGCGGGGTGCTGTAGATTTCTGTAGAAAAGGACCGTGGTGTAATTACCCTATTCGTCAGGGGGGATTTTGCAAAAAAAGGCGGGGACACTGTAGATTACTGTAGAAATCTACAGTGCCCGTGGGCCCAGGAGCGAGGAGAGGCCGCTGATTTTATGTCTCTTTCATATATAGGAGGACTCTGCCCCTAGTGTCTTTGACTCTAGACACTTAGGCAGTGGTTAAGTCAGGATTCACATGACGATCAATGTGCTAATGTCGCACTCGTTGAAAATTACTCACGGCGAGGGACGACATCTAGTCAAAACGAATCAACTGCGGAGTGATAGTCTGCGATGACCCAGCACACCACTGTATATTGTAGTGTACAAGTCGTTGACATAACACCCACGGAAGGACTATTCCGTAAATATTACATATCTCAGAGTAGTACAACAGAAACATTGCGGGTCCACTGTATTACACACTGCTAAAGATTACAAGCCAGAAATGCATAAAAACAACGACGTTCTCCTCCGACATGGGAGGAAGGTCTATTATTGCGATGTTGACAGGTGTCAACCTACTAGCGATAGCAAACAGCAAACTAAGAAACATCTTGGCTCAGCCGCTAAGTAGTACTAGTCTAGTCTGACTCGGCCTGGCTCCTATTAGAGCTATTCTAAGTCTCCAACTCCTCTTCTTCAATGTCGTCAGCTCCGTAGGCGATGATGCAGTCGACGCCCTCTATTCCTCCAGACAGATCAGGTGCCTCAAAGTAGACGTCATCGGCATGGTATGCTCCATAGTTTCCGTCAATGGCCTCCTCAAAGTCTAAGCAGGGGGTACAAAGGGAACGAATGAGTAACAGCGTTACTCAGCAAGTTCAGCTTAACGCTTAGATAAGTGGAATGCACTAGCTACTATCTTGACCAAAACGTCAAGATGCATATGCAAGTTTTGTAAAACATTTTTAGAAAAAAGTCTATTTTATTTTAGAAAACTATGCCCCCAGCCTCCACGGGTTTATAGTCATCACTTGGGATGCCTTTCCTGCTGCAGTCTGTAGTTCCCTCCTGGAACAAGGATGTGACAGTCACAATTTCTTTGTTTAACTCTGCAGAGCTGCATCACTTTACCCAACAGCAGCCTGGCTCTTTGTGCTCTCCCGACACACCATGTGTACTATAGCCAGAACTCAGGGCAACAAGTCATGTGGAGTCGCTTCCCCGCACAACGCATATCCGCCCATTTGTGACGCGGCAGGTAACTAAGACCACTGGCCTGCCACCCCTCCCGGGGTTCTATTCCAGTCACTCCGTCAGGTGGGAAGGTCACGCGCTTCCACGCAGTTGGCCGCCGCAACGGACGCAACCAGGTAATAGCCTGCTGAGGATATGCGAACGAGGGAAGAAACCTCTGACAAGCCCATCCATAGTGAATCTGTTGGCTGATGCTTCAATACGGCGCTAGGATCACTGGGCCATGGGTTATTAATCCTAGGTATATACTTTCCCATACAATGGAACCTCCACCACAACATCAAACCGTGGTTCCATTGCCAGCCAACCATAATAAATATAGCAATTCACATCATTCGAAAATAGGTTTTTTTTATGCAATGATAAACCATAGTACTTTGCAATTACTTTGATAAAAATAATCAATCAAGGACATGCAAGTTGGAACTTGCCTTGAGACTGATAGGTAGTGCAGTCTAAAGCTTCCGACGAATTGGGAACCTCGTGTTCTGAAAATCAACATCATTGTCTGTATGAGACAATGTTCAAAAATCCAAATGTATGCTATTATGCATAGGATGCAATGCTTTTCCCCAGAAATTTATTAAAAGCTTTGATAATGATTTTTAAATGGTCCTTTATTCAGATTTTTATTTAGGATGAATGACATGACAGTCATGATATAGTTCAAATTATACTTTGAACTTAGTATTTAATTTTCCCATATTATTTCTTTTGAAAATAATTTGAAATATCTCAAAGTCATTTCCACTGAAGGATCCTTTGAATTTTTGCAATAGGAAATACTTTTCAAAATTTCAAATAGATATTTTATTTGAATAGCTTATTTTCTTCTGTTATGTATAGACATTTTATTTGTATTTTGAGGAATTTATTTGAATTTATACTGAGTTTTGAAATTTGATAAATTTCATAAATTGGTAAAATTATCAAAAGGTCCCTGATCAACACTGGGTTGAACCAGGTCAAAGGGTAGCTCGGGTCCGGTCAACCGACCGAGCCACACCCTCTCTCTCTCTCCCGCACGAGCCCGAGCCCGTGCTCAACCTCTCCTGGCGACCGAGTCGCCCTCGCCGTCGCCGCCTCGCTCTGGCCAGCTCCGGCCACCTCCGCCGCTGCCGTCTGGGGCAAAACGCTCCCCTCTCTCTGCTCCTCTCTTCTATCCAGGCGATTCGAGCCTCGCTGTCTCTCGCGGCCACGCGCAACCCAACCCTAGGGTTAAGGTTTTGGTGCTGGTGCCGCTCACCGCTGACCTCGACCGTCTTCTCCGTCTTGCTCGCCATGGCAGGTGTAGAACTTAGCCCTCTGTGCCACCGTGGCTTGGTGGTGCTGCTCCACGACCTCCATGTGCCCCCTCCAACGGTAGCGCGAGCACTACCTCGCCGCCGTGGAGCTACGGCCATGGACGCACGGTAAGACCTCCGTTTCCCCTTCTCCTTCTCTCACTCAAACTCTCTCTGCTAGCTCTAGCTACTGCTAAGCGTGGATGATTTGTATTGTTAGGTGCTTGATGAACAGAGATGTTTTCTTGATGAACTGCTCTCGGATAAGCACTGCCTCCTCAGAAATGAGGTGAATGGTGTAGATCTAGCATGTTTAGATCACTCCATAACCTCTAGGAATTAATTTAGGAGCATCTATTGCTCACAGATGAAGGAATAAGTAATTTGAGACTGAATCTTGTGATGTTTCTGTCCAAACTAAACTAGAACTTGCTCTAGTGATGATGTAAAATATTTTAGGCATGTGTTTTAATTGGTTTTGCTTGCTGTGATGCCTCCTTGAGAGTTACACAGTAGCTAGCTTAATTAAACTGCCTTTTTATGTTTTCCTGTGCTTCTTCCTGTGTACAGATGTGCATGGCATAGCTAATCCAGCTCTGCTGGTTCACTGGCTTGAATGTAGCTTGGATAAATAAATAAGAACAGATGCTATACTGCTGCTATTTTCCCTTGCCCCTTTATGCTCAAACAATTGCTAAAACAAGTAACTGCACTTCCTTTGTTCTCTCTTTCCTAATTTGTTGCAAAGAACAGAGGCTTCTCTGCCTTGCAAGACCTTCTTTCTACAGCACCCTACCTTGCTTAGCAAGGTTCTGTTAAGAACAGATGCTAAAAACATCTCTCTGGCATGGTTCTGTCATTTACAGAACCTGCTTGGTCTCTCTCTAGCTCACAGGATCAACCTGTTGTTGTTGAGCAGCTTGTGCTTCTGGAAAATGATGATAACCTACGTCTTGTGGATTTTGCCTCCTCCTCCTCGCTGCTTCTAAAATTCCTAGAGTGTATTTATCTAGCTGAAATGGTTTGGATTGGATAGGTTCAGGTTACTTCCATGATGTGCTTGTGGTTTGTGGTTGTTCTTGGTGAAGAACAGATGTAAATGTGTGTGTTGTGCTTACTACGAGCTGTGTGTGCTGTGGGCTATGATTTGGCTATGTATTTATACTAATTTGGTGTGTTCTGGGCTGGTGACACCAGGATAATTGGGTTGTGATGAGTAACCTGCTTACAGTGGCCCTCCCACCTCGAGCTGCCTTATTTGACTGTTCTTGCCTCTCCTTTTAACCTTGGAGATAAGCTCCTGCTGCTGCTGTGCAGTTCATCACCCCTTGGTGATAGACTCTGAGTCATTGATCTTATCTAGCTTCAGATATTTGTGATGGAATCCTTAGCTGTGAAGGAATGATTTGCATAGTCGGTTTGAGATGTTTAAATTCAAGTGTATGTGCTTATTAAGCTAATCACTAGCTTAAGAATGGAATTAGGATCCATTTGCCTAATACATTGGCATATGTGATACCAATGCTGCTGCCTCTTTTCAGTTGGATTTCTGGTTTAAATTGGAGAGTGTAAATTATATGTGTTGCTTTACTTCTTTATAAGATCATGAGATTAATGCTCTAGCCAGCACTTGATGCCTTTGCTTTCGGTTGCCTAAGATGTTTCTAAACAGTGATGAGCAAATATGCCTTTGCCCCTAAATGTTGCCTTCGGATTAAATGAGCATGATCAAATTGATCAGTCCCATAGTTGCCTTTGAATTATTTGCATTCTCCAATTAGCCACTTTGAACCTTGGTTTTAATTTGGCTAAAACCAGATTTCAATATATTAATATGCCAGCACCAAATGGTGTTGGCAACATTTTAACACTAACCCCCAATTTCTTCTTCTTTGTGATGTTTGTTTTGCAGGTGAAAAGATATCCAAGAAATGCTTGAAGTTTTAGTTTAGGAAATTTTAATATTTTGATTTGTAAGGTCTCAAAGTTGTAAAGAGTATTCGTAAGAATTTGTATTCTTTTATGAGAAGATGTCAATGTGATTTCTATAAATACTTGTATAAGAAATATTTTGTATAAGATTTATATTGTGAATAATAAGATTTGAATTTTATTTCTACTCTTATCTTCATTATGTTTTGGTTTGACATTTATGTATTGAAGACTTTATATATATGTGTTGGTAATAGAATAGATAAGGTATAGAATTGATTTAGATTTGATCGAATTCCTTTCGAAATCCAGATATTGGTTTTAAGCAATAATGATATTGTGTTTTGAAAAAATGAATTCGGGTGTATCGACACCTGCAGACTATCTGTCGATGACTATCTCCCAGCCCCTCAACACTCGTCTGGCGTCAACCCTAGATCTTTTTAACACTAAAGCGCGAAAATTTTCCAGATTTCACCAAAAGATGCATGAATGCACAAATGCAATTCCTAAGTTCTACCCTTTCGAGTCCTATAACTGCGGGGTATTACATCCTCTCCCCTTAAACTAAACTTCGCCCGAAGTTTCTTCTCTGGGGTACCTGAACAATTGTGGGTAGTTCGTCTCAATTCCTCCTCTGTTTGCCAAGTTGCTTCCCTTTCAGAATGGTTCTTCCATTGAACCAGACAATACTTAATTGCTCGATTCCTTAACCTTTTCCAGTTCTCCCTTAATATCTTCTCGGGCTGTTCCTCATATGACAAGTCCGGCTGTAAATTCAACTTTTCAAACTCAATTGGTCCTTCTGGTGGTTTCAGACATCTCTTAAGTTGAGATACATGGAACACATTGTGTACTTGCGACAATATGTCGGGCAATTCCAATTCATAAGCCACTGTGCCCTTCTGACTCAAAACTCGGAATGGTCCAATATATCTGGGGCTTAACTTTCCTTTTACTCCAAATCTCTTTACCCCTTTTGTTGGACTAACTCTTAGATATACCATATCTTGTATCTCAGGTTCCCACTGTCTTCTTGAGAGATCAGCATAACTCTTCTGTCTACTCTGGGCTATTTTTAATCGATCTCTGATGATATCAACAATAGCTTGTTGTTCCTTTATATATTCTGGTGCAAATTCTTTGCTCTCTCCAACAATTGGCGACCTACACTTCCTTCCATATAAAGCTTCAAATGGTGCCATCTGTATACTACTCTGATAACTGTTGTTGTAGGAGAATTCTGCTAAGGGTAAGTGTTCTTCCCATGATCCTCCAAAATCAAGAACACATGCTCTCAACATATCTTCCAAAATCTAATTGGTTCTCTCAGTCTGTCCTCCAGTTTGAGGATGATATGCGGTACTATACTTTAGGTGTGAACCTAACTGCTTGTGTAGATGTTTCCAAAATGCTGATGTAAAGATGGATCCACGATCTGATACGATACTTTGTGGAACTCCATGTTTACTTACTATCTCTCTCACATACTATTCCATTAACTGTGCTGCGGTATCCTTCTGGTTTACCGCCAAGAAATGAGCACTCTTTGTTAATCGATCTACTATTACCCATATTGCATCCTTATTTTTCCTCGTTTTGGGTAATCTGTGATAAAATCCATACTAATTTCTTCCCACTTCCATTTGGGAATTGGTAAGGTTGTAGTAACCCTGCTGGGTCTGATGTTCAGCTTTTACTCGCATACAGGTATGACATTCAGTCACATACTTTGCTATTTCCCTTTTCATATTATTCCACCAGAACATTTTTTCAAATCCATGTACATCTTGGTACTCCAGGATGTATAGAATAAGGTGTCTCATGAGCTTCTTTCAAAATTACATCCTTGATCTCTTGAATTGATGGTACACAAATTCTACCATGATACCATAATGATTCATCTTCTGATTTTAGAGTGAATTCAGAAATTCTGCCTTCTTTAATCCTACGGATTTCCTCTGCAATAAATTCATCATCCTTTTGTCGGAAGATAATATTCTCTTTCAATTCCATTTCTATCTCTCCAACAATATCCATAACTGTAATACTATTCAGTTCTGGTCCTTCCCAGATCTCAATACCAGATCTTTCTATCTCCCTTCTCAACTCTTTGGGCATCCCTTTTTCCATCAAAGGATTACAAGTAACCTTACGGCTTAAAGCATCTGCTACCACGTTAGCTTTTCCTGGAGTATAATTGATTGCTAAATCATAATCTTTAATCAGCTCTAACATCTCCTTTGTCTCATGTTTAATTCCTTTTGTGTGAAGAAGTATTTCAAACTCTTATGATCTGTATATAATTCACACCTTTCTCCATAAAGAAAATGTCTCCATTGCTTCAAAGCATAAACTACTGCTGCTAACTCCAAATCATGGGTAGGGTAGTTAAGTTCATGTGGTTTTAACTGTCTTGATCCATATGCAATCACCTTACGATCTTGCATAAGCACACATCCTAATCCATTTTTGGATGCATCACAATAAACTGTGTATACTTTTCCAGTTTCTGGTACTGCTAACACAGGTGCTGTTGTCAATTTTCTCTTGAGTTCTTGAAAACTCTGCTCACACTTCTCTGTCCATTCAAATGGTACATTTTTCTGAGTAATTTAGTCATTGGCCCGGCTATTTTAGAAAATCCTTCTATAAATCTCCGATAATATCCAGCCATTCCTAAAAATCCTCGTATTTCCTTAGGGTTTTTAGGTGCTTTCCAATCCAATACTGCCTTCACTTTCTCGGGATTAACTGCAATTCCCTCTTTACTAATCACATGACCAAGAAATTCTACTTGATCCAACCAAAATTCACACTTGCTAAACTTAGCATATAACTGATGCTCCCTCAAAGTTTGCAACACAATGCTCAAATGCCTTGCATGATCTTCTTTGTTTTGGAGTAAACCAATATGTCATCAATAAACACTATCACAAACTTGTCCAGATATGGCATAAAAATCTTGTTCATCAGATTCATGAATATTGCTGGTGCATTGGTCAACCCAAATGGTACCACTAAATACTCATGATGTCCATATCTTGATACAAATCCTGTTTTCGGAACATCTTCGGTTTAATCTTTATCTGATGATATCCAGACCTTAAATCAATCTTGGAAAATACCCCTGCTCCTCTAACTTGATCAAACAAATCTTGTATCCTAGGTAACGGGTATTTGTTCTTGATAGTCACACTATTCAGGTTTCGAAATCTCCACACATTCCGCGTCCTCCATCTCTTTTATCCACAAAAATTACTGGTGATCCCCATGGTGATATACTTTCTCTTATGAATCCTTTTGCTTCCAACTCATCCAACTGCTCCTTGAGTTGCACTAGTTCTTGGGTCCCATTTTATATGGTGGTTGTGCAATAGGTGCTATACCAGGAATCAAATCTATGGTAAATCAATTCACGATCTGGTGGCATTCCTGGTAACTCTTCTGGAAATACATCTTGGAATTCTTTTACCACGGGAATTTCCTCTAGCTTCACTTCCTTCATGACATTCAACTGTAAATCTGCTCTTAACTGACTATGCTTATCACCTTGGTATACTGTTCTCATACCTCCTGGTCCTCTCAAAGACACTGTCTTCTCAGCACAGTCTATTTGAGCTCCATGATCAGATAACCAGTCCATCCCTAAGATGACTGCTATATCTTTCATGGGAATTACTAGCAAATCAGCGTTATAAACGTGATCACAGATCATAATCACTTGATCCATTTTGACTTGCGTTACTAACAATTTTCCCCCGGCCGACATGACCGTTATGGGTACTTCTAACGGCTGACATCTAATCCCAAATGTATCCACAAATTGTTGCGAAATGAAAGATGTAGTAGCTCCAGTATCAAACAAAACTTTGCAGGATGAGAAAGAATTTTGAGCGTACCGATCACCACGTTGTCGGTGTTGTTGACTTGCTCCAAACTGGTGCAATTTAGCTTTCCATAAGGCTTCCCTTTTCCCTTATCTGTTGTATTCCGCCCAAATCCTCCATACTTTGGCTTAGATCCTCCACCGCCTTGATTATCTCCACTTCCATTTCCACGCCCAACTTGCTGATTCTGCCGGTTTGGACAATCCGGTTTTATATGTCCTGCCTGTCCACACCCAAAGCAGATAATTTTGGGTTTCTGACAATCCTTCATCAGATGACCTCTCATACCACAATTGTTGCATATCAAATTATTGGTAGGATTGAAGCTTTCTCCCTTCAGTCCTGAGCTTCGGCTTAAAACGTAGATTTGGTGGTGGTTTTTGAACTTGAAACTTTCTTGGTTCCATTCTTGCCTTCTTCCTTCTTTCTTCTTGAAGTAACTTATAATCATCTTCCAGTGTTATAGCTGCATCCACTAGCTCCTGGAACTCCTTTGGTTTAGTCAACCTTAACTGCATCTTCATGAAAGGATTCAGACCCTTCATGAATCTCTTCTTCCTTTTCTCCTCAGTATCCACTTCATCCAATGCATACCTTGATAACATGTTGAACGCACTGACATAACGTCCAACAGGTAACTCATTTGTCGTAAGTTCTCAAACTCCCTCCTTTTCAATTCCATAATACTTTCAGGAACATGTGCTTCCCTAAACCTCTTCTTAAATTCCTCCCAAGTTACAACATGATCAGCAGGTAGTGTTGCCACTATGGCTTCCCACCATGATGTGCTGTCCGGTAAGCAAATGAGTTGCATACCTAACCTTCTCCTCATCAGAACATCCAACTGTGTTGAGTTTCCGTTCAGTATCTGCCACCCAATCTTCTGCGTCCATAGGTTCTGGAGCTCTTGCAAATGGTATGGGTCTAGCATTCTGGAAATCTGATAGAGTCACTCCTTTAAGTGCTTCATCCCTTCCTCGTCCTGCTTGTATTTCCAGCAAATCTTGCAGAAATTTGTTCTGCCTTTCCTGGTCCTGGCGCCTGCCTTCTTCCACCATCTACATATACTGCATGAAACTTTGCTCCGTGATTGGCCTTGTGGTGGTGGTATTCCTCCTGCATCTGCATCTTGCTTCTCCTTAAGTTCACGTTCCTGCCTCTGCGCATCACTCTCCTCGCCTACGTACGCCATTTCCCTCTAGTCCTGTTACATTGAATCAGAACTCTCCGTTACATTATGCATATGCACTTCGAGTCCTATTCCATGCACAAGTACTAGTCAAACAATGGAAAACCAGAAAAATCCAAAGAACACAAAACTTTTCAAACATATACCATGTATTATACATGTAGGCTTACAAACATGGGTACAGAATAGTAACACACTCTAAAGTGAGTAGGTCTCACTTATTGCTACCAGCGTCCTTACAATACTGCGTACAATACCCTATATTATACATATTACACAACTACTTCTGCACTCCGTCATTCTCTACTTCACTTTTCTGCATACTTCCCAGGCTTCCAGTGACAATTACGCCTGGTCCTCCTGAGAATCCCGGGTAGCTTCACTCTAGTGGTAGGCTGGTATTCAGGATCAGATGGACTTGCTTCTAGCGTCATATTGTCATGGCGAAATAACCATCAAGATACTTGTACGCCGCTACTTCCCCATCATAAACGTTCTCATCACCATAACCTTCGCCTCCATCATCGTACCCAGTTGGTACAGCATCAAAGTTGCGGACAAACCCTCGCGGTTCATCTTCACTCTTCATCTTCGGGTAATACTTAGCCTCATACGCATACTTCCAGCCTTCATCTTCCTCCTCGGAATTTATTTCTATTGGCCTACTCGACTCACCAACTCTAGGCTTCCTCCTAGGGGTATGACTATAACTTCTGGCTCTCCTGGATCTCCTGGAATCCTTATGGGATCACTCGGTGTTCCTTGGTATGGCTCATCTTCCCAACCAGTAGGACTTGGAACTTCAGGCTCTGGATCCTGCCACTTATCTTCCTCCTCTACTAGGACATAGTCAGGGTATGGTGGTGAATATGTAGGGTAAACTGGGGTATCAGGTTCTACTTCCTCCACATACCTAACAGGTGTAGGTGGTGGATCAGTGTATCCCCTCTTGGCTTCATAGTTCAATATATCACACCTTTCCTGAATGACTTCAGGGCTTGAATACTGCTCTACCATGGCTTCTACTTCTCCAGCTACTACTCCGAACGTCTTATGATATGCCCGGATCAACTTGATACAGCTATCCATAAACTCGGCCATGCCACGCGGATTAGTCTTCAAAAAGTTTTATAATCCACTGGACCCTCAAGCCGATAATTAGCACTCGAATGGCGTTGAATGGGGTTTCTGCCAACGCATGACCCTTGGCTGTCCTGATACTAGTGACTGCTTTGACAACCACAATCTGGAACGCTACTTCCATACTCTTTGCTTCACCGAATGGCATCTTTAGATCCATCTTGAGTTCAGAGGGTAACTTAAGTGCCACACGATACATCGCTAAAACTGACCCGTCGTAGATACTCATCACTTTCACTATCACCTTGGTATTGACACCAAGATAATTGATCGGTTGTTGCAGAATCTCTATCCAATTTCCGAAAAACACCTTGCCTAACTCATCATCTCTTACACGAATGGACCTCTTGGGACTTCGTATATCCATCCTAGCTGTTATAACAAAAATATCAGAATTGAAATGAAGTAATAATTGCATGATAATGTTATTCTCAAGTGAATATCCATCATAACAAATTAAAACTCAATTCATTCTAAGGCCTCGTACACCTACAGGTTTTCCCTTTAATAGGTTTCCAACCTAAGGTCTAGCAATTGCTCTGATACCATCTGCGGTGACCCAGCACACCACTGCATATTTAGTGTACAAGTCGTTGACATAACACCCACGGAAGGACTATTCCGTAAATATTACATCTCTCAGAGTAGTACAACAGAAACATTGCGGGTCCACTTATTACACACTGCTAAAGATTACAAGCCAAAATGCATAAAAACAACGACGTTCTCCTCCGACATGGGAGGAAGGTCTATTATTGCGATGTTGACAGGTGTCAACCTACTAGCGATAGAAAACAGCAAACTAAGAACCATCTTGGCTCAGCCGCTAAGTAGTACTAGTCTAGTCTGACTCGGCCTGGCTCCTATTAGAGCTATTCTAAGTCTCCACCTCCCTTCTTCAATGTCATCGGCTCCGTAGGCGATGATGTAGTCGACGCCCTCTATTCCTCCAGACAGATCAGGTGCTTCAAAGTAGACATCATCGGCATGGTATGCTCCATAGTTTCCGTCAATGGCCTCCTCAAAGTCTAAGCAGGGGGTACAAAGGGAACGAATGAGTAACAGCGTTACTCAGCAAGTTCAGCTTAACGCTTAGATAAGTGGAATGCACTAGCTACTATCTTGACCAAAAAGTCAAGATGCATATGCAAGTTTTGTAAAACATTTTTAGGAAAAGGTCTATTTTATTTTAGAAAACTATGCCCCCAGCCTCCACGGGTTTATAGTCATCACTTGGGATGCCTTTCCCGCTGCGGTCTGTAGTTCCCTCCTGGAACAAGGATGTGACAGTCACAATTTGTTTGTTTAACTCTGCAGAGCTGCATCACTTTACCCAACAGCAGCCTGCTCTTTGTTCTCTCCCAGCACACCATGTGTACTATAGCCAGAACTCAGGGCAACAAGTCATGTGGAGTCGCTTCCCCGCACAACGCATATCCGCCCATTTGTGACGCGGCTGGTAACTAAGACCACTGGCCCGCCACCCCTCCCGAGCTTCTATTCCAGTCACCCCGTCAGGTGGGAAGGTCACGCGCTCCACACAGTTGGCCGCCGCAACGGACGCAACCAGGTAATAGCCTGCCGAGGATATGCGAACGAGGGAAGAAACCTCTGACAAGCCCATCCATAGTGAATCTGTTGGTCGATGCTTCAATACGGCGCTAGGATCACTGGGCCATGGGTTATTAATCCTAGGTATATACTTTCCCGTACAATGGAACCTCCACCACAACATCAAACCGTGGTTCCATTGCCAGCCAACCATAATAAATATAGCAATTCACATCATTCGAAAATAGGTTTTTTTTTATGCAATGATAAACCATAGTACTTTGCAATTACTTTGATAAAAATAATCAATCAAGGACATGCAAGTTGGAACTTGCCTTGAGACTGATAGGTAGTGCAGTCTAAAGCTTCCGACGAATTGGGAACCTCGTGTTCTGAAAATCAACATCATTGTCTGTATGAGACAATGTTCAAAAATCCAAATGTATGCTATTATGCATATGATGCAATGCTTTTCCCCAGAAATTTATTAAAGCTTTGATATGATTTTTAAATGATCTTTATTCAGATTTTTCTTTAGGATGAATGACATGACAGTCATGATATAGTTCAAATTATACTTTGAACTTAGTATTTAATTTTCCATATTATTTCTTTTGAAAATAATTTGAAATATTTCAAAGTCATTTCCACTGAAGGATCCTTTGAATTTTTGCTACAGGAAATACTTTTCAAAAATTCAAATAGATATTTTATTTGAATAGCTTATTTTCTTCTGTTATGTATAGACATTTTATTTGTATTTTTAGGAATTTGTTTGAATTTATACTGAGTTTTGAAATTTCATAAATTTCATAAATTGGTAAAATTATCAAAAGGTCCCTGGTCAACACTGGGTTGAATCAGGTCAAAGGTAGCTCGGGTCCGGTCAACCGACTAAGCCACACCCTCTCTCTCTCTCCCGCACGAGCCCGAGCCCGTGCTCAACCCTCCTGGCGACCGAGTCGCCCTCGCCGTCGCCGCCTCGCTCTGGCCAGCTCCGGCCACCTCCGCCGCTGCCGTCTGGGGCAAAACGCTCCCCTCTCTCCGCTCCTCTCTTCTATCCAGGCGATTCGAGCCTCGCTGTCTCTCGCGGCCACGCGCAACCCAACCCTAGGGTTAGGGTTTCGGTGCTGGTGCCGCTCACCGCTGACCTCGACCCTCTTCTCCGTCTTGCTCGCCATGGCAGGTGTAGAGCTTAGCCCTCTGTGCCACCGTGGCTTGGTGGTGCTGCTCCACGACCTCCATGTGCCCCCTCCAACGGTAGCGCGAGCACTGCCTCGCCACCGTGGAGCTACGGCCATGGACGCACGGTAAGACCTCCGTCTCCCCTTCTCCTTCTCTCACTCAAACTCTCTCTGCTAGCTCTAGCTACTGCTAAGCGTGGATGATTTGTATTGTTAGGTGCTTGATCAACATAGATGTTTTCTTGATGAACTGCTCTCGGATAAGCACTACCTCCTCAGAAATGAGGTGAATGGTGTAGATCTAGCATGTTTAGATCACTCCATAACCTCTGGGAGTTAATTTAGGAGCATCTATTGCTCACAGATGAAGGAATAAGTAATTTGAGAATGAATGTTGTGATCTTTCTGTCCAAACTGAACTAGAACTTGCTCTAGTGATGATGTAAAATATTTTAGGCATGTGTTTTAATTGGTTTTGCTTGCTGTGATGCCTCCTTGGGAGTTACACAGTAGCTAGCTTAATTAAACTGCCTTTTTATGTTTTCCTGTGCGTCTTCTTGTGTACAGATGTGCATAGCACAACTAATCCAGCTCTGCTGGTTCACTGGCTTGAGTGTAGCTTGGATAAATAAATAAGGACAGATGCTATACTGCTGCTATTTTCCATTGCCCCTTTATGCTCAAACAATTGCTAAAACAAGCAATTGCACTTCCTTTCTTCTCTCTTTCCTAATTTGTTGCAAAGAACAGAGGCTTCTCTGCCTTGCAAAACCTTCTTTCTGCAGCACCCTACCTTGCTTAGCAAGGTTCTGTTAAGAACAGATGCTGAAAACATCTCTCTAGCATGGTTCTGTCATTTACAGAACCTGCTTGGTCTCTCTCTAGCTCACAGGATCAACCTGTTGTTGTTGAGCAGCTTGTGCTTCTGGAAAATGATGATAACCTGCGTCTTGTGGATTTTGCCTCCTCCTCCTCGCTGCTCCTAAAATTCCTAGAGTGTATTTATATAGCTGAAATGGTTTGGATTGGATAGGTTCAGGTTACTTCCATGATGTGTTTGTGGTTTGTGATTGTTCTTGGTGAAGAACAGATGTAAATGTGTGTGTTGTGCTTACTATGAGCTGTGTGTGCTATGGGTTGTGATCTGGCTATGTATTTATACTAATTTGGTGTGTCCTGGGCTGGTGACACCGGGATAATTGGGTTGTGATGAGTAACCTGCTTACAGTGGTCCTCTCCACCTCGAGGTGCCTTATTTGACTGTTCTTGGCTCTCCTTTTAACCTTGGAGATAAGCTCCTGCTGCTGTGCAGTTCATCACCCCTTGGTGATAGACTCTGAGTCATTGATCTTATCTAGCTTCAGATATTTGTGATGGAATCCTTAGCTGTGAAGGAATGATTTGCATAGTCGGTTTGAGATGTTTAAATTCAAGTGTATGTGCTTATTAAGCTAATCACTAGCTTAAGAATGGAATTATGATCCATTTGCCTTTAC